>OZ021684.1:14548114-14778114 GCA_963978505.1 Listrodromus nycthemerus
GAGAGATGGTCGATTGGGTGGTCGAGGTGTCGACGGAGAGCCGGATGAGTCGCTGCTCTCGCACAACGCCCGCTCGGACGATTTTCTTTATATTTTTTTATTATTATTTTTTTTTTATTTTTTTTTTATTTTTTTTATTTTTTTTTATTTTTTTTTCTCCCCTTCTTTGCCCGCCCCCCGCCCCGTTCGTCCAGCTCTTTATAGCGATTGTCGCGCACCGTTCTCACTCCCCCCCGCGACTCCTCTGTCGCCCGACGAACGCAACACCCGAAACGCCCCGGGGGCGAGTCAATTGTCGAAAAAAAAAAAAAAAAAAAATTAAAAAAAAAATTAAAATTTTTTTTTTTTTTAATTTTTTTTTTTAAATTGCGAATGCAGATGAGTGAGACGAAGTGTTACCGGCGCCAGACGCCGGCAATCGGGTTCACCCCGTTGAGCGCGCGAAAAAATACTCTTGGCAGCCGGCAACGGTGGACCGGCGATGTTGAATAATAATAATAATAATAATAAAAATCATGCCGAGTGTCCGGCATCGACGTGGGTGGGCGGATATATAAATATATAAAAGTAAATAAGTGTTGGATGTCTCATGACTTTTTCACCGTACGTAGACTTGCGTATCGTCGTGTATATATATATATATATATATATATATATATATATATATATATATATCGATGGGTGTATTGGACGACGGTGGGGCAAAATGGCACAGGGCATATATCGATTTTTCAATGATTCGACGCTGAATTTTTTTCGCATGAGTTTTTTTTTTTTTTCTTTTTTTTTCACTTTACCATATTGCCCCACTCGTCCGTGCATCCACGAAGGACACACATTTGAATGTGTACGTGGACATAGGAGCGAAGCGAAGCCCTATTTTTTCATTAATTTTTCGTCAAACCATTTTGCCCCATTGATGTACATGGTTTTTTTTTTTTGCATGGTTTTTTTCACTGTCCCATATTGCCCCGCTCGTCTCCGCACGCACAACGACGTATATGCGAATATGTACGTGTATGGAAGAGCGAAAAAAAAAACTCGATTTTTCAATAATTTTTCGTTTAACCATTTTGCCCCATCGACCCGTGCCGATTTTTCCGTCCCGCTCGTCCCGGCGTCAACAAATTTTCGCCATAAAAAAATTATTTTTGGAAATATTCCGTTTTGCCCCACTGTCCCATTTTGCCCCGTAAATCTTTATACGCGCACACACGCATATACGTGCGAGCGTCGCGAGTACGAATGTTCTTGGAGGAGCCATTGTTTCCGAACGGGATCGAAAAAAAAAGTCACAATCGAAAAGACTTCGTAGACGCATCAACGATAGGATCCGCTCTGTATACTTTAGCTATGTATAGCATCGGACGGTATCGTGGGGCGGACACTCTCCACGCGGACGGGCATCCGCGCGTCTTTTCGTCTACGCCAGCAGCACACCGCGCGGTTTATAAAGGACCGGGGCCGAGAGATATCGTTGAATAGAAAAAAAAAAAAAAAAAAAAAAAAAAAAAAAAAAAAAAAAAAAAAAACCTCCTCTTTGCCGGTCTGGCTTGGCAGCCGGCGTCGCCGCGACATCGGCAGACATGGAGATAAATAATAGCTCTACCGCGGGACGAATAGGTCGCGTGGGCGCGACTCGCCAGTGTCTGCGAGTAAAACGCCACGATATTTCGTCGCGCGCCACGTTTCGCTTTCTTTCGTCGTTTTTCCCTGTACACGTACACACACACACACACACACGCGGACGCTGTATCGTCCTCGAGGCCTTTTCTCTCCGGGTCTCGGTCAAAATTTTTCGAACGGCACGAATGTTCGACATTATGCGAAAACAACGAAACAAAAAAATACCTTAATGAATAATAATAATAATAATAATAATAATAATAACGATAGTTTACCTGGTGGCAGGACAATGGCGAGTGCGAGGAGAGCCGTGGCGGTCGCGAGGAGGAACGCGTTTGCCGCGAGTCCCCGTCCTCCATGTCTTCCGCAACGCCGTCGCTGCACGATAAAACGACCAAAGTCAAATTTCCAACTACTTAAACTATCCGGCCTCGATTCTGCTGCACCGTCTTTCCCGGAATCGAGCCTCTCGGCTCTCAGCGTCCGATTCTCGGTTCCGTCCTCGATACGATCGACCACCGGCGAAAACAAGCGGGGTTGTTTGACCTGTTCGTCCTCCGTCGAGACTCGAGCCTCGTCCGACACGGCGGTTCCGTCGTCCGCCTCGCGGCGACTCGCCCGCCGTCGCTGACGCTCGGCCCCGCTCCCCGACGCTTCATTCTCGACCACCGTCCAACCGTCGTTCCACAGTCCCGACGTTTTCTCTATCGAATGCCACGTTCCGCGCGATATCCTCGACAGAGAATTCGTCTTCTCCGATATTATTTCGTCGAACCTCGACGATTGATTGTGATAATGACGATGATGATGGTGACGGTAGTGATTCCGGTGGTTGTTGAGATAGCGATGCTGGCAGCAGCTCGGGGCCCTCTGCAGGCTTGTCGGGCCGCTCATGGCATGAACCGGACCCACCGAGGACTCCTCTCGTCAGCGTTTCCGCTCCTGATCACCCGACTCCCCTTTCGCTCCCTCGATTTTCTGATATCCCGTCGAAAACACCGGTGACCTCCGGCGTGTCATCACCGCTGACGATTTTTTTCCACCGGAAGTGAAATACCGGCGCTTCGTTCGCGTCCGGAATTAATTTCAATTTTTTTGAAATTTTATTATCCGTATATATATATATATATATATATATATATATATATATATTTGTCTATGTTGATATATATATATATATATGATTTTTTTTTTCTTGCCCTCTCCGATTCTAACCCCCGAGGCTTACGGCAACACTTTTGTTTGAATTTTTGTCTGTCCGTTTACCTCTACGCTTTCTCGTTGCTCTCTTCCCCCGTTCGGTTCCTCCCCCCCCCCTCCGTTTCCTCTTCCTCGTCCTCCCGCTTCTCAACGAGACCTCGGGCTTTTCACCCTCGATCCTACCTTGCCCTCGTCATCACGATTGCGCCCCCCGCGAACTCGGTTCCCGTCTCCCCTCGCGTGTCCGTTCACCCACTCGATGACCGCACAATGGAGATCCTGCGATCCGTCAGTTTCCCTCTCGCGATTGTATCCACGCCGACCGCTTCACCGTTGACGACGCCTCGGCCCACACCCGATATCATCTGACTCCCGCTCGACGATCGTGCCGATAGTTTTTCGTTGAAAAATAATCGTTAATTTCGTGTTTATTTTTTTTTCTTTTTTTTCGTTACAACAAAAAGATGAATTTCCGTTGAATCCGATGAGTTAACATTGGGGAGGCACTCGGGTACGTTGGTGAGTCCATCCGCGCCGCGCTCTGACGACGCAGACGACCATGTGTGCGCGCACTATTTTCGCCGGTTGGATTCCCGTTCGAGGGGGTCGTCGATGCCCGAGGAAGAAAAAAAAAGAGAGTGAAAAAAGAAGGAAAAAAAAAAAAAAAAAAAAACACGGATCCGCAAGGTGCAAGAAGGCCGACGGCGGTGACGGCCGCGATGGCTCTACGGCTGGGGGAGGAAACGACCGAAAGAAACCCTCTAACGGGGCCACGGACCGCAAAACCGTCTCGTACGCCGAGAGCGAGATATTCACAACACACAAACACGAAACACGGGCTTGTTATTTCTCTCCGTGATAGTTTGAGGCGCCACGGTAACTGGCCAAAGTCAGTACGCGGTGCTCGCGATTCGTCGTGCTTCGAACCGTTATTTTTCAAAAATTTTTTGATTAAAATTCCTTTATTTACCAATCGAAGAAACGAGGAAGCCCCAAGCGTTTTTATTTCACGACGATCGGCTCGAGTCGCAGTGCCGGGAAAACTCACGAGGATCGTCGCTCTCCCGTCGCTCGAATAAACAGCTCGGAAGCGAAAAAAAAAGAGATAAATAAACGAAAGAAAAAGAATCGTCGGATCTATCGGGCGAGAGAACGAGCGAGAGAGATACTTCGTTGAGCGAAGAGGATGGAGGAAGCCGCTCAACTGACCAGGTTTTCCGTTGGCACTAAGGCACTAAGCCTCGCTCTCGGATTTGTCCTTTTTTTCGTCCAATGATCGAGCGCGAATGAGAAAAAAACGAATTATATATATATATATATATATGTGTGTGTATGTGTATATATATAACGAACAGAGCGTAGCCGGCAAGGTGCTCGTGCACTACACGCACTTGACGGCGGACACGCTCGGGCTCGAACGTTGCGGACAGCAGCGAGGTGTTTCAGTTCGAAACACTCGCACGCACGGACAGACACACACACACGCACACGCCAACACTCGACCTCTTCTATCAATCGCGGTTTCTTTTACTTCGGTTATTTCACAATTTCTTATATCGGCATTTGGTCGACGGACGCGAACGGCGACGATCGCGGAGACGGTTTCCTAGTATGAAAGGGGTTGTACGCGGGACGATGTCCGACGAGCGCTGGCCGCGACTGCCGTAGCGGTCGAGTTTGCACGAACCGGGCCGCTGTGTGAACCGCCAGTCGGGGTCGTTACTGCGGCACGAGTAACACCACGAATATCTTTTATCTTTTTCTTGTTTCTTTCTTTGATTATATGTATACTTTTTAAAATGATTTTTTTTTTTTTTTTTTTTTTTTTTTTTTTATTGTATCGTTGGTACGACGCGACTGTAAGGCTGGCCGTGTCGTCCCTGACGTGTTCGATGGCAGCGTCCGATGACGGTGCTCTCTCGACAAAACGTTTTTAAGACCGAGGAGGACGATGATGATGATGGTGCGGCTGTGGTGTATTTGGCGAGAGCCAAAAGCGGCGGCATTCGTCGATGCTCGACCTCGGCGGAGAGCTCGTCGAAGACTGGCGCGCGAGCGACGACTCTGACTACTGAGCCGTGCGAGGGACGCACGCCGTTACGCCGCCACACACGCACGCTGCTGCTGCTGCTGCTGCTGCTGCTGCTGCTGCTGCGACTGCTGCTGCTTCTGCTGCTGCTGCTGCCGCTGCCGCGGGGGCAGAACTCTGCTCGCCGTGCTCACTGTGGGCTCGGTCGCCGCGCACGCCAACCACCCACCTAACCTACCCATTCTCGCCCGTACGATACGTACTATTTCGCCTGACCACCCAGCGCAATGGAAAAACCGACACTGACGGCGAAACACCTCGTACGATTCAACGTTTACAATTGGCTCGTTGCTTCGTCCACGGGTTATCGTTTATCATTTGTTTTCTCTCGTCGAGGCGTCGAGACATTTCCGAGAAAAATTGAAACGAGAAACGTTCGACGCTCGAGCGAGCCACGATGTCGAAGGGGAAGGGGCAAGAGGTTCGCTTTTGTTTTGTTTTTTTTTTTCTTTTCTTTTTTTCGTGACCAAGGAGGTTAGGTTGTTTTACCGATGCGTCGGAAGTTCGCACGAGCGACAGAGACGCATACAGAGAGGGCCGCAGCCGGTGAGAGAGCTGAGGCAACCGAGCGGCAGTAGCGCCGCTGTCGCGACGCCCTCCCCCGATTCCCCGCAAAGCCATCGTCCTAGCGAATCGATGCTCGGTGTCTGAAGCTCCGCGCGACCTGCCGGGCCACCGCCAACGCCACCCTTTCTTCGAGCCCTGTTTCCTCATCCTTATTCTCACCCGACACAAACGCACACGTGTGCGCGCGCACACGGACGCGCGCGCGTGCACACACACACACGCACACACACAGAGGTTCGATTCGGTATTATCTTTGCATCTCTGTTATTTAGGTACGGTCGCCATTTTATTTTTATTGCATAAAAATGAAATAAACAAAAAATTGAGATAATGAATTGCTTAATTAAATTATTTTTCATATATTCGTGTTTTTTTTTTTTTTTTTTTTTTTTAAAGAATATTTTGCAATATTATTATCATTGTAGGAGTGTGGAACGTTACGTAATGGCTGTACAGGGATAATGAGGTGGGCAAGGGGAGAACGGTGTCGAGCACCTGGAGGCCGTGGCCGCTGGCTGCTGCTACCATTTCCGCCGGTCACCAGGTGGTTGCAACTTGTTGTTGCGCCCGCGAGACGAGGCGAGGCGAGGTGAGTCGGAGAGCGGCGCGAGCCGCGTGTCTTCCCACTCGCATCCCCAACCTCCCGTTGTTCATACTACTTTCCTTCTTCGCTCGCTTCCCGTATTTGTTCCGTGGAATATTTTCCGAAGAGGAGGGAGGGACAATTGTTTACAATGGTACGGTATCATACTGATATATTTTCTTTATTGGACAATATGTACTTTAGCATGCGAAATCGTTCGAAAAATAGTGTCCGTATAACGCCCTGGTTTAACCTAAAAATGATGTCATTCTGAAAATTTATCTGAGGTAGTCTCGCCGTGAAATCTTGAAATTCCGTAATGACAATTTTAAGCCATGTATGAAAAGGGATTTTATTTTTATTCACACGTTCATTCGAAAGATGGCGAGCTGAGAAAATTAATTACTTTTCAATTTGATGAGGGAGAAAGGAGGTTCGAACTCTGAGTTTCAAAGTGCCGAAATAAACGTTCGTCGAGAATCAATAAATTTCATTACCGACCGAACACCCAAGAAATTTCTCAACGTCGCGCTAAATTACCAGCGGTTTCACGGACACACAGTCACAGCGTTGCATAGAATCGTGGAAAAAGGTGTCACGTGCTACGCGCCAGCTGCGGGACTTTTACGGGCCGTTTGGTTCCAATCAGACCGTCAGCGCGCGCGGTCGATTTTCGGCGACTCGTTGATCGCACCGGATTCTCGAGAATACCTCGTTAACTATTCCAAGAAAGAATATTGTAACCGCGACAACTGCGAAGCTTCTCTAGCCGGGCGGGATGGCCGGACAATGCACGGGCCGAGAGGGGAAGGAGGGGAGGGGTCGCACAGTATAGAACAGGGATAAAGCGCGCTCCGCTGGAGACCGACGAGTTTTTCATCGCGCCGCTTCTGGCACGCGTCGTCAATTATCCTCGCGGTTACTCTCGCTTTTAAGATTCTCGTTTGAAGAAAACAGCCGTCCGCAAAGACGCATCTCTCCCCTCCTCGGGACGAGTACGCAGCCTCGCACAGTTTGACGTGATACGAGCAGAATTTAGAAAACTAGGAATCGAAAGTTTACTTGGGCAGATTACCAACTAGCCGAGCTCGACCGTTTCGAACTAACCTTAAAATAATAAACACATCGCGCAGACCTTGAAACTCGAACGAGAACGCGAGAATCTATCGCGAATAAACGAGAAAACTGTGTCCAGCGAATCACCGAAAATCGTTCGAGTTAAAAACTATGTCGGAGATAGCGGAGAAAAAAGAAATTGCTGCCACGAATATATCATCGGACGTATCGGGTGTAATAGCCGTGAAGCGAGTCGACGATGGAATTTCGATAAACGTCGAATGGCCATTCTAGTTCATTCGCTCGCCGCGGCGCAACAATAGACGAATGAGATATAATAGTATCGTACGAATTCGTTGGCGGAGATTGGTGAAATTGTCCGATTACCGTAAACGCGTGGCGTGAGGCGAGAGAGGCGTCCTTCGCGATCGGTCGGACAATGGGGCAGTGCAGATTGGGGCAGATTTTGCCTTGTTCGCGAGGCGAAATAGGGAAGCGAGAATGGGATGAATCACGCGGAAAGCTGTCTCGGTCAGTACACACGGTACGCGCCGAATTAGCGCCCCTACCCGCGTGGCTGTGCTGCTGAGCCTACATATATATATATATATGTAGACATATATATATGCTACAAAAGCATTTCGAGGCATCACCACAGCAGTACAATCGTCGAAATTCGCACCAATCTTCGAACATATATTGTCGATCGATTTTCGCACGAAATAAAATTAAAAACCCTTAAAATCTATTCCTTTATAAAAAAAATAATCACGCTAATTTTTCATCGATCATAGATCACTCTGATTTGCACAAAAAAATTAACACGAGACGTAACGGCGAAAGTTACGAGTAATTTCTCTACTAACATAGTGAATAACCTATTCCGAAACTATCCGAAAGTAAAAAATAAGAAATATCGATTATTATTATTTTTTTCCCAAACTTTCAAACATATTTAATGCATCGATTTTTTACACGAAAAAAAGAAAAAGAAAAATCATCGAAATATATCCATCTATAAATAAACCAATCCCGGTACATTTATATCGATCACAGAATCGACGGACTCTCGCAAAAATTAACTCGACTCCCAAAACATCAAAAATATCGGCGATTTCTCCACTACGACAAAAAATCCCTCGTTCAGGATCCGCCCGACGCCGATAAAAGGGTAAACATTACAATCGTTATTCATCTTTTTCAGAACCGCCACGGATGTGCTTGGATGCAACTGGCACATCGTCGATGACGAACGACGAATGTAACGAAACGTGTGTAACCAAGAGATCCGTCGAAACGCGCGGAAGGGGGGGGGGGGAGAGGTTGGGGCGGTTCACGGACCGCGAACAAGTGGGACACCGAGAAAGAGGTTAGAGAGCCTAGATCGGTTCCCTCAGTGACAACGGCAAAATTCGAAACGACATCGTCGGACTTGGCTTCCGGCCATTTCCCAGCTATTGATCGACGATACGTTAGACCGACCTAGCAGGCTATGTGCAATTATAGGTGTATCGTGCCGCCGCCGCTACCTCCTCCTCCTTCACGTTTCTCCTTCACCGCGCCCCTTCTGCCTGTCTGCTTGGTCACGTTGGAACAGCACTTCGCCCCCTCCCCGTCCATCCACGCCGGAGCCTAATAGTATACATACATAATAACCACACGGGCGATCGCACCCGATTGCACACTATGTAGTACGTACAATAGATCAGGTTATCTACACCTACGTCCTTCGCGCTTTGCCGGCATCTCGAGACCCTCGAAGCGCCGCCTCAAACTGCCTAATTGTCCCGATCGATCGTACGATAAATTTTATTTATTTTTCTTACGGTCGATAATCGACACGTTCGATTAAAAATTAATATCATTACGGGAGATTGGAGAGAATGAAAATTGAGACATTCGTGAGCGATTGATGAAGGAATTTATAATTTTTCGTCAACTACGTGATTAGGGTTATAATTAATTTGGTTGGAATTAATGTTCGAGGTTAGAGTTGTATGGGGGAATTGTGGCAAGCGACGATAATTTAATAGCCCATGGAGCGATGTTGTTTCAATGGAGTGATAAATCGTGAGGTAAAGCTGAACCAATCTTTACTCTCCGCAATACTCGATAATCGACACGTTCGATAGAAAATCGATATGACGTAGATAGTCGAACGCAAATTGAGAAAAAAAAACTCGCCTCAACCGTCGATGGAAGCCATTTGTAATTGTGTCTCGCCCACGTGACCATAGAGAGAATAAACTCTGCGAAATTAATATCAATATAATTGCAATTATGGGGAATCGCAATGATTTTGTTTCTCGTTCAGTGAGGTTATTTTAACGTAACGACGAACCGTTTGGTACGCCTGATCCTGTCTCATCCCTCGCTGAATGAGGATCGCAAAAATGCAGACTGCGGTGCAAACAACGGAACGCCCATTCCCGACCGGGGGGCAACGATGGTTCAACAAACCCGGCATCGTTATCTCGGCTCCGACGCACCCTTGTTTCCCACGTACGAGACTGCAAAGTTCGTCTACGAATTCGCCTCGATGCCTCTCCTCGAGCCGTTACCTCGAGCCGTTACTATGATCAACGGTTATTCGCCGTGCGAATAACCGTTGATCATAGATACGTACGTAAAAAAAAAATTATCGAGTCCTCGTTCGCAATTGTCGTCCCCATGAAAAAAAAAAAAAATCGCTCTATTTCACCGGACGGGATAAAAGCTCGACCTCGGGCATTTCTTCAGCGAGAGTTCTATTTATTCGCTGAAATCAATATGACGTTTGTTATTTTGTATACCGGGATAACGTCGCTCGCGTGATGCCTAGGATACAACAATTTATCAACTATTCATGACCGAGCGCAACCAATAGTTTGCGTATCGCGTAATCGTCGATGTATTTTTGCTCTTTTCCCCTCCCTACGAGGGGTGCTGGTCGATATTTTGGTGAAACGATTCACTTCGGTTGACGAGAATATCGAATGAGCCGTTTCGATTTCGTTGGGAGGGATAAGGATAAACAGAAGTGGGAATAATAAATAGGTTAGGGTCGAGTACGCGGGAATACGACGAAAAGGAATCGGGGGAGAAAAAATAAAAGAAAAATAGATAGAATGAGTCGAAAGAGATCAGTCGGCTATATAGCCAGTGGCTCGCGAGTGTAAGGATCAATAATTCACGACCACGTCCTTATATCGACTATGGTAGTAGAGGCATTTACGGTACGATAGCGCTACGAGCATCGTGCTTTCTCCGTTAGCGGCGCGACTCGCGACTGCTTCGCTCGCGGTCTTCTTCCGTCTTCTCTTATAGATCCATATTTTTTAATGTAAAAAAATATTTTTCATTGGAAAATGTTCGGGTGTGTGACCAAGGCCTTTTGTAATCCGGAGAACGGGATCTCTTTTGCCGGCGAATTATTCGATACAATCTCCTCGTTGACCTGATCAGTCGATTCAATAATACGATATTAACAGTCAATAAAAATGTAGACGCCTTGCAAATCGACGTCTCAGGAAGATTCTCGCATAATCGTCTTCATTAATTAGACATGATACACCATCATTTTTCAACCGTTCCATATATTTCCCAGTTTCATTATTCATTCATTGCCTCATGGACAATTTCTTCTGAATTTTTTTTTTATATATAAAAACATTAACCAGTCGATATTTTACCCTCCCAAGGCGTTCGTTCGTCATGTCAAAAATCCAAAATTTTTCGGCGCATCGTTCGATAAATTTTTCGTTGACTTTGCCAGCCCATTACTTTATATGATTTTTTTTAAATAACAAAAATAGCACTTTGCAAACCGACGCCTTGGTAAGATTCTTGAATAATCATGTTAATTCAATTAGACATAAATATGACCGTTTCATCTATTGTCTCTCGTATAACTTCTTCAAGATTTTCTTTTCTCTCTCTCTCTCTCTCTCTCTCTCTCTCTCTCTCTCTCTCTCTCTCTCTCGGTTCATTAAAGGTGGATTTCCTGTTTAAAAGGTGTGGGAAGGAAGTGATTTTTCTGCATAACTTTTGTGAAAGAGCAAGAGCTTTGGATTGCGAGACGGATATGTGAGGATATCCGTCTCGCCGGCCGCGCATCATCCAGGCAGGCACAAGTCGGCATCGACCGAACTGTGAGAGCGGGTGAAACCATCGGAGTCGTTTCACGCTCGTGATTCAAAGCGTCGTAGATCTTTCACTGAAAAAAGTCATGAACCTCGGCAAGCTCCCGGTCACGAGCCTGTTGATGAGCCCAGCGATCCTCGGCAAGCTTCTCGCTCAGGCCCCATTTCTCATGGTAAACACGCTCACCGCAGCCCGGACACCTTTTACCCCCTGCGAATCAATTTTACAAAGTCAGACCAAGTTTTATCGCGGTCGATACAAATTATACGTAATAAATGGTAATAAGTTTACCATGGAATGGCGGTGTCTTCATGTATGTCACGAGACATTGCAAATGAAAGAGATGGCCACAGTAAAGCCTCTCGGCGTGAAGATCCGCGCTCTCGTCGACCACTGCTGATTCTGGATTCTCGGGCAGGCATATGACCTTGCAGAGCTGACAGGGCTCTGCCGGTAGAGCTCGCACCGAGCTGGATAAAACAAATTATTCATAGATTAAGGAAATTTTTTAAAAAATATTTTAAAAGACAAACAAAAATTCTTTATCGACTTGCATACTCCATACACAGTTAAAGTGGACCGTCATTTTTTTTGGTAAACATTCACAATCCGTTTCTTGCTAATTTACAATTTTAAAAAAGTTGGCCATTTTTCAAAAATGTTTGTTCACTTTAGAACAATTTTTTTGTAAAATTAACGCGGAAGGAATTATGGACGTTTGAGGATAAAAAGATTTTATCAAAAGTACGAATCTTCTTTCTGGTGTATGCTACGAGAAAAAATGGTCTGCGTGAATCTTCAATTTTCTTACCGAACGATGAAAGAAACGACAATATCCAGGGAAGGCGACGGTACGAAGACTTTGTTCGGATTGTGCTTTAGTGGGGCCTCGACACAGCGCCGTCCGAGTTCCTTGGCCTGACCCACGAGGTAGCGAGTGAAGAGAGCCGGAAAATTTGTGTCCACGTTGACGACGCTACATCGATCGAGATATCAGAATGCCGGTCGTCGTTACCGCGGAAATCAGGTGAACAATATTGACACACGACAGTGTATAGTAAACATACCTCACCGCACTTATGGGATAGTCATCAGGAATGACTATCTTAATCTTGAAATAGTACAATCCCTGCGACACCCTCACGCTAAGCGACGCCTTCTTTCCGTGCAACTTGAGCTCGCCTTCTTCCTCCAGTAGCTTCCTCAGATTAGTTATTTCATTGTAGCAGCAGCAGAGAGGATTCTCCTCCACAAAGTTCCTTATAAATTTCACTATGTGCAATACCTAGAAGCATCGTTTTACCTTACTAAAATATAATACTATGTCAGTAAAGTAGACTCAAAAGACTTAGAAATTTGGAGTCTTTTATTCGTCCTTCGAAATGTATTATTCCGAGTTTTTAAATACTGATCATAAAATATGAAATCTGTTAATCAAATTTAAAAAAAATAAAATAGAAGCATACATTGAAAAAAATTTATATCACGCATTACAAACACTATGTGCATCCGCCTTACTTGTTCCTGTCCCAAAATAGTTTTGCACTTTTTCTCGCAGACTTCCTCAAGCCTCTCCAAAAATTTAGGTGCTAGAGTTTTGCTCTTCAATTCGATGAGAAGGGGCACCTGGGGGTAATCCTTGGGAAATTGGATGCACACAACAATTGTTTTGAACGCCGTCCTCCTGAAGAGTCCATGATATTTTAGTACACAGCCATGGACAATCGATTATGTAGAGCGGTGATTTGTAACCGGAGGTCCATGGACCTCCACGATACACGGAGAATTCCCTGTGGACCCCCAACGTTAAAAATCACCGATTTAACAGAATTAAAGTGAGTGTATTTACGTTATTTCGACGCGGACCATGGAGCGGACGCAGGAAACCAGTCTACTATCAGGTACAACATTGTTGCAGAGCTTGGACACTTGAGACAATTCATCGTCGATAAATCCCATGAACTCTCTTTTATTTACGTTACCGTCTCGCCGCTAGTCCGTACGTACTGCCGTTTATTTATAATTTTTGTTTCAAGCACCCAAAGCGCTGAAAATTGAGAAGAAAAAAACATCGACATAACCTCAAAGAGCCCGGCCGATGAATTGCGTATTAAAAATTTTTTTCTTTTAAGCGTTTGATAAATTATTTACCTCGCTCGTTGCACGCGTTTCCGATGTATTGAGCTGTACTTCAGAGTCCGATCGCCCTGAATTTTCGCAGGACTGTTTATTGCGTCTTTTGTCCTTAGTTTCTTTTATAGCTATGACGTTACCGACTGCATTTCCGGTAGTCCAGGAGTTGCTCAGCGGTGCTCAATCGTCGAACGATCGCGTCGACAAAGACACCAGCTTTTCGCATGCCGAATGTTTTTGACTTATTTGTCGTGAAAAACCGGGAAGTAGCCGGCATTTACAGTCGGTGAAAATTGACGTCGAACTATAAAAAGTTGACTACCGCTTTGGAAATTTCCGCTCTGCAGCGCCGCTGATGAAAAAAAAAAAAAAAAATCCTATGACATTAATAGTTGACCAAAAGACGTTTTCATATCTTTTCCGTATAAAATATATATGTTTCATTTTATTGACAAAGGATTCTGCGTCCTGTAACAGTGACGATGTACGGCAATAATTGGTGTAGAGAATGGTGCGTAAAGGCACAAATAATTTACAGTGTCTGACCAGCGGCGCGATCACCGCCTGGAGTATTGATCGATAATTGTTTACGACAAACGATAAAAAAAACTAAACGGAGATAAGCTTTCTTCCCATCAGGCGTCTTGTTCGAGAAACAAGTTAGGATAAAATCTCATGGCTTCTATACTGTCGTCTCTGCAAGCACCGCCGTATTTTTCTGTGACGAACAGTCGTTCGCGCGCCAACAGGACCGAAATCCCCTCCGACTGAGCGAGTTCCTCCGCAGTCGCAGAACCTCGATCCCTCAGCTAAAAATAAAAATTCCAATGTTACGAGTCTTCGATTTTACGTTGCATATTTTTTTTGTTAATTATTTACCCATTCAGAGATGGCCTCGACAACGGCGTTATCGTCGTGCGACCGTGCCTGAAGCACCATAACGCCACTGTCGAACTTCCGCAGTACGACGGGCAAACCCAGCGGTCCGAGAAGTCCGCTGGCGTTCAGTAAATCCTCCGGCGACAAGAGCTCCATTCCTCGCGCCCTGTTCACGCGGCAATACACGTCCGTCAGAGCCATCATACCTCCGACTTCCTGAAAATTTCGACGTTCAACTTTGAATAATTACGAACCATCCGTTGAACCGAAAATTCCGATACTTCGAAGTTCAACAGACCTTTATCGGCTCCTCCAATATCTGCGACAGCTGCAAAGCCAGTTGTTTGAAGTACTCATTGCTGCTCTTGTAAGCGTCCCTGGTCACTGGATCTTCGATGCCCATGCTCATCAGATAAGCCTTGAATCTGACCGTCTCGTCTTCCGTTATGTCGCCTCCGCGATCCTGCGAATGAAATGTTCGATTAAAAACCACAATCGACTCCTCTCGTTGATCTTTGAAACTTACGCGAATTTTAGCCGATATGGTTTTGGATATCGATACCATGTCTTTGGCCATTCCCATGAGTTTCTTCAGATCCTGAAAAGCCATCGATATGCTGTCGTCTGTGGCTCTCTGCTTCTCCTGTAAGCACCTCTCGATTCCTACGATCCCTCGTCTCGTTTTTATGGGCGTCGAAACTTTGGCGTTTTCAGGATTTGTCTGGACCGCACCACTCTCAACAAACTTAAAGCCGGGCGATCGTTCCCACTCCTTCGCTGCCAAGGTATTCGTTATCTGGATTATGAAACCTGGCTCTAGGCCCTCTTTGAAGGATAATTTGATGTAGTGATTTGTGCTGTTGTCCATCGGACCTGGCATCTTGTCTGCAATATATATATATATATATGTGTTGCATTATTTCTCAGAAAAAATATTAAGTCACAGTGGTAAATCGAGGTGAATATTTGCATACCAGCCTGAGGCTCCGCCAGGTGCAGAACTATTTTTTTGCTGCGTCCGAAAGAGAATGCTCCCGGACTCTCCTCTTCGTAATACACTATGGAGGCAAGGGACAACGTCAGGCAGGAACTGCCTCGTGGTATGTCTCCTGGTTTGCCCCAAAGGATTCTGTGGCTCGTCAGTATTAATTCGCCACCCTCAAAACTTGTCTACAAAAATTATTTATTTGTTTCATTTATTTATGGGTCCTACCCTTTTTACATATTCATATACATACAATTATTTATACACAAATAAAAATATTTCTTCTTTATATTCAAATTAAATTAAAATTCCCACTTTCATGGAAATGATGAAAAAATCCATAAACCATGTAGAAAACGTATTGACAATAATAAATAGTAAAACCTCATTCGAAGCGCTACCTTGACATCGCCGTCGTACAGTCGAACGGGAAAGTCCCGTCTGAGATAAGTTTCGTTCGGCAAAAGCCTGGACTCTGCGTACTCGAATCTGTTCATTGTTTTAGAGCTAGTTTCGTTCCTCGCCGTTGAATCTCACGTAAAACGATTAAGTTCATCAGCACCGCCCTACATCGCAAATTCTGGGACGGACAATTTCGTCGATCACTCCACCCGAGTTACAGCCGAATGGATGGGCACCTTTTATTTTTATTATGACACTGCTTCTCGCCCATTCGTTGAGAAGCAGAAACCGCTTGCGAGCGTGTCGCATCGTTGATGACCGTCGCTTGGCGGCTCCGTCATAACCCACAGTCGCACAAACAGGGAACGATTCGCCGTCGAATGAAAATGTGAATGTTTTGATTCAATCAACAAATTCGAAGACAATTCATCCTCTGCATTCAACAATTCGATACCCATCGACGCAATCGATCTTGTTCTGCTCGAGAATCAACCATCGATGCAGTTGAAACTCCGAAAGTAAAATGATAATTTTTATGGATTTTTACCGTTTTTTTCCCTCTCGTCCCGCGTACACAAAGCTTCGGTGCTTAGACACGGCACTTCGAAGCACTCACGATCGCACACCCCAGTGGTTGGATGCTGTTCCCGTTGACGCCAGTCCGACGCTTTGGTTGTCCCATTGCCGCTCGTCGCCTCCTCCTGGCAGTGACGATAATACGAAACACCAAACTCTGCCTATTAGTGACGCCAGCGTTACTAGTCTACCGATAGTTGCCGCTTCGCCGCCAAAAGTGTATTATTGTTTTTGTCACCGGTTGGACGAGAGAATTAATCTCGTAGCGGTTATCGGCTCGGTTAACATCGTCGGTCGTGCGAGCTTCGTTCGACTCGCGGGATTTCGTGCTTTGTGTGTGAATAAAAAGAAAAAAAATGTCGAGCAAGCGAAAAAACGTGGGCGTAAAGAAGGGTCGCGGTAAGTCGCGTAAAGTCGAGTACGACGACGAGGACATTTCGAGCGAGCAGGAGTCCGAACTCGAGGACGCCGAGGTGGACGCCGACGCGGATTCTGAGGCCGGTTCTAAAAACGCCGATGCCGTCGAGGACGATGCTGTCGATGATGTTTCCAACATTCCCGAACTCCATCCTCCCGAGGTTTTTTGCACATATTATTTTTGACTTCCATCATTCTTTTGCCGCTTCTCTATTGTTCGGGACGCCGAACCGTGCGCTTTATATCTGGGTAACGCACGCGAGGTGGATGGCCCAGTCGATGACCGCGTCCCGATTTATGACTGACACGCTATATGCCGTTAGTCCGTAAAACTGTTTGGAATCTTGTGCGATTGCGATTTAATTGAATTTAATTACTGTGAAGTCCGGTGCTCTGTCTATGATCGTATTTTTTGTTTTTGTTTTTTTTCTTTTTTTTCTTTTCAGAAACAGCGTTCGCATTTGAATTTTTGGGCGAGAGCCCAAAATTCTCAAAGCTATAGTTTTAATTGGATAAGATTGAAATCGCTGAGGTAGACGATTTCATGCTGATTATTAATTACGTTTGTAATTACTGGAACAATGAAATAATTGTTCTGCGGCGTGAAAATCGAATTTCTCTGACTCCGTAGCATTTACTTACAAATAGTAAAAGATTTCACGATTAGCGTAAAACTCGGAAGCTTGTTGACAAAACTTTGATTCAAAAAGTCGATCTCCCTATTTTGCATCTCATGTCATTATAAAACATGTACGATATATTTCAACAAATATATTTGTTAAATTCAATAATCCAACAAATGTATTTGTGAAATTGATTCAAGTCATTTATTTGTACATTGATAAAACAGCGTTTATTCTCTCGGGAGATCATAGACCTGAGACTGATATCTTTTCCTGTAGGACAGATGGGGCACGGGTAATGCGCTGCTCGTGTGTGACCTGACGATCTTGAACATGTTTAACAAATTTCAAGAAATATATTTCTCAAATATGTTTTTAAAAAAAATATGTTGTGACAAATGTATTGTTTTAATAAGCACATTGCGTTTGACGAATACATTTGTTTACCAGTGAAAAAATAATTTTTTTGATCTTAAGCCACTATCTTGAGCCTGATGAACACGACACTCCGGTATTATTTTTCAGGGCGGATGGGGCAAGGCGGGTACCATGCTCATGTGTGGCCTCACCAACTGGGAGATGGCGGGACGCAAGGCACCCCCGAAAGGCATGCAGGCCAACGTAGGAAGGAGTCTGTGGACCCCTCACACTTTTAAGAATCTCAATGGCTCCAGAGTGCGTCTGGTGGCGTCCGGACCAGCGGCGTCCCACAGTATCATAGTCACCGAGGATGACAGATGTCTTGCTTTCGGCAGAAATGACAAGGGTAAAAAACATAACAATTCATTGTTCTATCGACGACCGACTGTGTCAGGGATTCGGTAGTTAAGCATCGAAATGGCATCGAATTCACGAACGAGGTCGATTCATAAGAAACAAAAAATTTAATCTATCAAAAATGTGTTCGTATTTTTGTGATAGCGCATGGCTTTCTAATTTATTGCCATTTCACGAATAGCTTTGTTTATTTTAATTTTCATGTTTAAAAAATTAATTGCTGCAGGACAATTGGGAGTCGGTGACACGAAGCGCAGGGACGAGCCAACCGAGGTGGAGAATTTGAAAGGCCACACCGTCATAGCGGCGGCGTGCGGTCGCAATCACACGCTTTTCTTGACGAGTCGCGGAATCGTTTTCGGAGCCGGTGACAACAAGCTTGGACAATGTGGAGTCGGTAAATCTGATGCCGTTATCCTCGCCGCGACGAAGGTGAAATATTCCGGACCGCCGATAATAAAAGTCGGCTGCGGCGCCGAATTCTCGATGATACTCGACATAAAGGGAGGCCTGCATAGTTTCGGCAGTCCAGAATACGGCGCCCTCGGTCACAACACCGATGGCAAATATTTCATAACGAATACGAAGATGGCTTTTCACTTCGAGAAAGTGCCGAAGCGGCTCGTGCTCTACGTCGAGAAGGGCAAGGACGGTCACGTGACGCCACTCGACAGAGTCGCGATAACCGATTTTAGCTGCGGTCATCATCACACCGTCGCTATCGATAGCAAGAGTCGCGCTTTCTCGTGGGGCTTCGGCGGCGTCGGCCGTCTCGGTCACAACGAGCAGCGCGACGAGCTCGTGCCACGTCTGATAAAGTATCTCGAGCCACCGAGCCGCGGTGTACGAAGCGTTCATTGCGGTAGTACTTACAGCATCGCCATCAACGTTCACGGTACCGCTCTCATGTTCGGACAGACCAAACGCACCGGCGAAGCGAACATGTATCCGAAACCGATCACCGATCTTTCCGGGTGGGAGATTAGGTGCGTCGGGGTCTCCCAGACGAGCGTCGTCGTCGCCGCCGACGAGTCCGTTATCGCTTGGGGCGCGAGTCCCACCTTCGGCGAATTGGTAAGTCTCCCCATCGTCGACTTTCGGTAACCGGGTAGTCCTTTAAAAAAACATTATTTTATTAACTTTTTCATTTTTCTTTCATTATTACTTTCAACATTGTGAGATACCTTGATCAATTGAACGCTGCGTCGACAAAATGTAACAGTCGTTTTTTTTCTGTAGGGCTTTGGTGAGATGCGAAAATCATCAACAACGCCGATGGAAGTCAAGGCCCTGGAGGGTCTATACATAACGGCGGTGACCTGCGGCCTCTCTCACACACTTATGATTTGCCGGGACGAATCCGAGGAGGAGAAAGCTAAGATCGCTAATCTCGAAGAGTATTCGGTTTAAACGAACGGCCAAATCCTCTCGCCTGATCCAAACCTACCGTACCTCTCATTATCACGCTCTAGCCGACAGCAATGACCTCCCTCCCTTGTGACCAGAGAAACTCAGCGTCGACGTCGATTAATCATCAACGACCCCTTAATTTTTATACATAGCGTATATGTCAGTGGACTCAGACGAGTCTTAATTTTATCAAATTGATTAAGAGAGTCGCGATGATACTCGATTTTGTACTTGGATCTTTCCACTCTCGCCCCGCTGTTCACCGCCAATCTTTTGCCCGAGAAACAACGCCGACCGTTTCATCAAAGTTTTCCCAATTCGCGAATTTTACCAGTATCTCATTTTTATTTTATTTAATTTTTTTTATCTAAAAAGACATTGAATGCACCGAAATGGTTCGAGCTCCCCAAAGCGCGTAAAAGGTTCCGCGGTCGCTGGCAATTGGTCAGGAAAGTCTAGAACAATTGAACCAATCGGAACATCGAACGTCTCGGTGTTCTCGTGTATTTCGCAATTGACTCTCTTAAGTGGTGTTTTTTCGTAATTGTATTTTAATCTATTTTTTTTAAACGGAGTTCATATCCGTTGTACGTTTTTTCCGTAGATTAGGACTATATTTATTCGATTGAAGATCGTAGAAGCCGACGTTCGTTCTTCGTGGCTTCGGCCTGCCGCCTCTGGTAGCTCAGTTTTCACAAACCAAACGATGGATAGACCCGGATATAAATACATATATTTTTTGATACTTTGCTATAACGATACAATTATGAATGGGAAAGAAATTTGCAGATCGGCGAAACTTCGTTTTAATCGAACGAACTAAACTCTATTCGCAATACTTTCTTCCCACTTCATATTCCATTAGCTTCTTCCAATTGTTGCACTATACATGCAATCGCTTCCCGTTACCGCATTAATAACGAATCGTAATCGGCGAACTCTGCGGGGTTCGCCTCAACGAAAAACTAAAATATCGTTTCTTCATCAGCGAAACCTCTCGGATTTTTCCGTTCTGAATATCAACGCTGATTATACATAAAAACCTACATATGGACACTGGGTACCTGAACAGAGTTGCATTTACAATAAGATTGTTCTTGTTTTCTTGGCCATCGATAGAGGATTTAAAAAAAAAAACAGTCCGAAATCGGCCAAAACAACCGTCCCTCCGTCTCGAGTCAAGTAAACGTCAAGCACCCTGCTTGAATTTTAATAAATTGACAAAAAAAATAAAAATGAAATCCGTTCACTAGCCATCGACTCAGAACGAGCCTAGACCGCAAGGAAAGACAATCGATTTCCGTATTTATACAGGATTCGCGAAACTGCCAGTATCGTCAATTTTTTTCTTCAACGCAGAAAAATTACTCCGTGCTTCCCACTTCGCAAATCTCTATCATCTTCATCGTTTATAAATCGTTAAAGCTCTCTCGTCGGACCCGCGAGAAGAAGAAAAAGACACCTATACACTGCCAGAATACGAAACCCTCACACGTCCCGGTCACGTATTTCCTCTCTCGTCCTCGT
The DNA here is from genome assembly GCA_963978505.1 of Listrodromus nycthemerus. NCBI lineage: Eukaryota > Metazoa > Arthropoda > Insecta > Hymenoptera > Ichneumonidae > Listrodromus > Listrodromus nycthemerus. Next base: position 14,569,087 of record OZ021684.1, read on the forward strand.
CTCCGTCGATCTTCGTGATGATTTAAAAAAAGAAACATAAAAATAAACTCGTGTAATAAATTAATGAATAGTGCGCATCGTTTGCGTAAACAATTATCCTACCATTAATTATTAGAAATTTTGTCATCGCAAGTTAAGTAAAAGTAACTTTGCGCGCGTGTAATGTGTCAGAGTGTAAGGGTATTAAAAAAAGAAACTTAATAGTAAGATGAAAAAATGCTGAGGCTGAAGATGGATTAAAGAAACGAATTTTTTAACGAACACACCCAAAAATTTGTCGCTGTTGAATTTATTGAAGATTTGTACCTTGGTAATTTTTTCTTAATTTATCGTCAGGGCGGTGACCCTTTATTTTGTTGGTCACAGAGTGTCCTTCGTCGATTTCCCGGCGCAAGTGTCTTCACACCGATTCTGAAAATAATAATGGTATGATTGAAGTGAAAAAAAATTACAATCAATTGAAAAATAGAATTAAAAAAAATTGCTCATATATTTTTTTGTAAACTTACAGATTCATTAGAAATTTTGTACGACACGTCTCCGTATCTCCAGCGTGAGAGCTGATGAGCCAGATAATGCAGAGGATCGGAGGGTCGGTACATAAAAGCCTTACAGGTTGCCCAAGCCAAGGCATTTATCATCTCCTTCCTGAAGAAAAAATATCTCATCGAATAACGATCTTTCACCGATCAGCTCATTTATAATTTCTGGATATGTAGTTACGTTCTGCATATTGAGTAATTATAATTATAAAAATATGCAAGCATGCGAAAGCATACCGGAGGCAATCATTTTCAGTCACCGAACGCTTCTTCGATGACTCATCTTCACTCTGCGACACATTCGTCCAAGAACTCGAGCTCACCGATTTTTCGTTTAAGCAACAGAACGAGCAATCGCTTTCTATCCATTTTTCCACATCGTCCTCGGAAAGCGAGACGGCTGCGATTGGCTTTCCGTCCATTACCTCATTCAAGTCGTCTTTCCTTTGTTTCATTGAAGACTCGACGTCAGTACGAGATGAAATTACCGAAGCCTCGCGTAACGGAGAATCATGTTTTTTATTTATTTACTAATTTTTTTATTAAAAAGAATGCTCGGTTTATTTACAAGTTTGTAATAGCTTTTTTCGTTTAGAGGTCGTTACAATTCTTCTTTTCTTGTGGCGCATCGTTTCGATTATGGCTGAAACAATGAATGTCGGTGTTAGAGCAGAGTGCAGTAGCTGCAGCTGGAAGCGGCCTCAGCCGGCTGATAATCGTCCGTCAATTGGATGCCTCTCTTCCCCATCGTGCGGTGTCTCGCCCCACCGGCCGTCGCGCTGTTCGAACCGCCGATTCCCAACATCCTCGACGAATATGAATCCCAGAGCCCCGGTGTCTGGAGTATCTGCAAAAAAATATTAAACTTACATGAAAAATTCTATACCGAGCGAAGTTTTCCACAATTATTTCGATCTTTACGTTGTACAATTATATTTGCACAAATCGCGACCCGCGGTTTTTTGATCCACGATAAATTAGACAGTGAGCAATTAAATTTACTCCGGAATATCTGTACAGCAGAACGGAATTTCTAGGTGAAAAATTATTTGCCAACTGAAAATTTTTTCCAGGATTGTTTCGAGTATTGCAAATAATTCTTTTCGCTTTGCGACGTGAAGTTAATATTTGCGCGACACTTTACTGAACCCTGGTTTTTAAATTACACAAAATTATTCGGTACTTTTTATCATTCCAGATTCTAAAAAAAAGAACCTAGTGATTATATGTTTGTAAATAATTGATCAACCTTTTGAACCAATTCTTCGAAGCAGCACTTGATGCCGTCAGCCGTCTTGGCGCTGCTCTCGATGTATAATGTTTGATGCCTCCTGGCGAATTGAAGGGCCTCTTCTGTGCTGACCTCCCTGTTTGCCAGGTCTATCTTGTTTCCCACTATCATCTTAACCATATCCATCTTGTTGCAATACGTATTCAATTCCTCCAGCCAAGTTTCTAACTTGACAAATGTGTTTCTGTCTGTGACGTCGTAGACAAGAATGGCGCCTTGGCCATCCCTGTAGTAACTGGGTGTCAGGGTACGGAAGCGCTCCTGACCTGCTGTGTCCTGCATAAACGTACGAAAAAGAATGTTAATTGCAATAAATATGTAAAGAAAAAAATTGATTTGGACTGGGGAGAGTCAATCAATGTTATAAACTCCGATAATCGAAGAAATTTTTTTTTTTATCAGAAAAAAAGGTTTGTTTACCTAATATTAATGAACCAGATAGAAAACAGGTGCTCGAATTAATAATCACAAAATCAGTATAATCAAAATACTGAAATTAAAAAAAAACCTCTAATCCAAATAGTCTGCTTTCCCATGTTGTTCGGGTCGAATGAGTGTTGCTTCAGCAGGAATGCTAATTGTATTGTAGGAGAGTCTGTCGCATCATGTTTCTACCTATCGTCCGCTTCACATTCCATTTTTTTCAATTCGGGCACCTGCATGCTCCCCCCCCCCTTAACCAAATAATGGTACAATCAACAAACCCAGATAGCGAGCTTAACCGTACTGCCATCAATGGTTATCAGTTTAGTTTTGTAGTCCATTCCAACGGTGCTTTGCATGTTGTCGTAGAATTCATCCTCGGTGAATCTCAACAGAATGCTGCAAGATAGAATAACAATGGAAAGATGACAACAGTCAGAAATAAAATATTGTTTTGTACAGTTGAGTCGGTTGTCGCGACAATTCAAACGTGTCACTCGGAAAATGACAACTGCTTCGTAAGTGAAAATAAGGATTCATTGGTACCTTGATTTCCCAACGTTTGATTCTCCGATCATGAGAACCTTGAGAGTCGTTAAGACTTCCTGATCCATATTTTGGCCGTGTGCACTTTGCCCGAAAGTCCGCACTGACGTTTTTAGCGAATCCGGAGCGACAAAACAATATCGTGTCTTGTCACGAATCTACGCATGTCCTTCATTAATTCCGGCGGCGATTGGAACGTTGTTCAGTGAAAAAGGTTCGCAATCATCGTCGATACCTGCTCGATGTGCGTGATTCAGAGCTTTAACACTCCCTCACACTATCGACGAAACAACGTTTTTGCGCACACGAACATAAAACAAACGAAGAACGTTGAGAAAGAAAACGATTCTTCGTAACACAGTAAGTTCCAACGTTACTGAGCTATTCCGCGAGACTACGCAGTGCTCGAAATTCTCAATTCATTTCGCCTTTCGGTTATCTCGTTATCAGGGTGAGTTTCGATATCAGCTGCACGAGCTTGCGCAGCCGCACGAGGCGCCGTATTTGACGATAAATTATATTTTATTCTCCTCGCCGGTAAAGTTAACTTCAGTCGCGCACAAAGTTGCTGCACTGTCGATTCAATTTTGTGTCTTTTTAAACTTCCAACAACATCGCTCTTAAAGAATGACGAACAACATTGAGGAACGGCTTGCAGCTTGCTCATTAGAAATTTTGTAGACGAAGGGTCAACTGTCTCGAACTAATAGACAACTGGTTTTCATCGAAAATGGTTCTCCTCACGCGCGCGATAGGTTATGCGGTCAAGAAGGTAAACAGATTAATAGAAAAAATCTTTTTTCCGTACTTTCATACAGAAGTCATCACATTGAACATTTTTCGTTGCGATTCTTTCAGCCCATGCGAAAGTATCTTCGTAGTGGCTTTATGGACTCCCTGAGAATCCATGTGAAGGGTGGAGCGGGTGGAATGGGTCTTCCTCGCTACGGAGGAATCGGAGGCAGAGGAGGACACGTCCATGTCATGACCAAAAAAGGAGTCACTCTTGACTCTCTTGCGAGGAAAACCACAAAACAAAAATATCATGGAGGACCTGGTGGGGACAGTGCTCCCAGTGGTATTATCGGACAGAGCGGCAAAGATTTGATTATAAACATTCCGCCTGGTATCCAAGTGTACAGCGAAAATGGAGCTCTCATGGGCAAGTCTTCCTCAAACCTTCACAATTGATAAGAGAAAAATTAAAATTCAATGTAATTGGAATATGTTGGAATAGATGCAAGAATTCACGTTCGGTAGCAATTGTTATTACTATTGAGTACTTAGAGGAAGCTTTGTTTTAGTAAAAAAAAAATTGTTAAGTTTTTTAAATAAAAAATAGGTTCAAAATGTGGGTAAGCTAAAAACACAGAAACTCTCGTAGAAGAAACCTTGCGAATAAAAGAACGTTATGGGGAAAGAATACTAATGTTGAAATCGTTAACATTGTGTTACTTTTATTATTACTGTGTTATTAATAGAACAAAATTATGACACATTTACAGGTGACCTGGACAAGCCTGACATCAAGCTACAAGTAGCGAGGGGCGGTATTGGCGGTTGTCCGGAAACGGGTTTCAGCGGGCAGAAGGGCGAAGCTCATTGCATTGTTCTGGATCTAAAATTGATCGCGGACGTCGGTCTCGTTGGTTTTCCAAATGCGGGGAAGAGCACTTTGCTCCGTTCGGTCTCGAAGGCAAAGCCGAAAGTTGCTTCTTACCCATGTAAGATATATTCCTAGAGAAGATTGGTGATTTTCCAGCTGCAATATTGTTAAAAATTTTTATTTTTTATGTCACCTTTGTAGTTACGACGATAAAGCCGCATGTGGGAATGATCGAGTATCCGGATTTGCGAATGATATCCGTGGCAGATTTGCCGGGTCTGATAGAGGGAGCCCACGCGAACGTCGGCATGGGTCACAAGTTCTTGAAGCACCTTGACAGAACGAAACTTCTCGTTTTCATGGTCGACGTGCAGGGCTTCCGGTTGTCGCCCAGGCACGGCTACAGAACGTGCCTGGAGACCGTCGTTCTATTGAATAAGGAAGTCGAGCTCTACAAACCCGACTTGCTGCGTATGCCGGCCATGCTCATCGTGAATAAAATGGACACGCCGGAGGCGAGCGAGAAGTACCGGGAGATCGAGCCGTACCTCCGCGAACTTCGAAGGGCGGTCGATGATTGTCCCGAAGAAATAAGGCCCGAGACCGTTCTCGAGTTCCAAGAGATTTTAACAACTTCACTGGTAAAAAATATGCCCGAGGAGATAATGAGAGTGAAAAATGCAATCCGCAATAATCTCGACAGACATTACGAGCAGGAACTCTCCAAGGACGACAAGCTCGCCGAAGAAAAAGTCATCGAGAGACTAAAACTCGAATCGCGACAAAAAGCGCCGACGCTCGTGTAATTTTATTCGTCGGAAAAAGACGGATAATACCGGCTTTACCGTATACGCCTGTACATAGAGTATGATGTGGAAAGAATACCGAAAATCATTTAATAATTAACAATTGTTCTCGTTATTATTTATGTACATGTAGATTTTTTATCTTTCTTTTATCGAAGTCTAAGAAACGTCGTATAGCTGTCTTGTTTTGATTGTTCTGCAACTTATCTTTTCGTCGGTAACTTGCAACGTCCAGTCTTCGCCGAAGGTAGCATTATTCTCCACGTCGACTAGTTTAATTTTTGCAGGATCTCGCAGAACACCCTCGTCGGCGATCCATCTCTCGACCCCGTTCCAAGCGATCATTATCCCGTTGTCCGTGCAGAGGCTTGGCGGAGGCCTCACCATTCTCCAGTCCATCTCGTCGCACAGGACCTTCAGAGCTTTCGCTATGAAATTATTGCAGGCGACACCACCTGACACCACCTGATAGATATCGAATTGTTTTATTCACGAAAGTCTGGCGCGAAAAAGGGCGATCAAGACAACAAAATTTTCTCACCAATGTTTGATTTTCGACGGGAATCATGTCTTTAATCATGCAAAACTCCATCCCTCGTCTTGTCCTGTGGGCCATGTGCTTCGCCACGGCCATTTGAAATCCGGCGCAGAGATTATTTACATCGGGGACGAGGGCGTCACCCATTATGTTGTGTTCCCGCTCGAGACCAATTGCGTATCTTATTATTTTGGTCTGAAGTCCGGAGAAGGTAAAATTACAATCTTGATAGTGCGTTATCGGCAGGTTGAAGACAAATTGGGTGGGATTTGTCGCCCGACTCGCCGCTAGTTCAATGGCCGTTCCGCCGTTGAGACGGCTGAAATCCGGAAGGTTCTTCAGCTTCAATCTTCGGGCCACCTGTTAGCCGACAGATTAATCAATCACGCAAATTGCAAGGCTAGTCAATTAACAATGCAGAGATGAGTTTTTGTCACCTTGTCGAAGGACTCTCCAGGCGCGTTGTCTATGGTCTTTCCGAGCAAGTAGAAGGTCGTGACGTCCTTGACAACAGCCAAGAGGCAATGACCACCAGATATCAGCAGAACTAGAAACGGAAAATCCACCTGATCTGGCAGATACCATTTTTTATTGAAAAAAATTTCTTATACGAGTAAGAAAAAAAAGTTGATTGAAATTTTCATATGACTTTCTCATAATGGTACTTCATTCGCGAAGCTTCTTCAATAAGAGAGCTATTTCAAAACTTACGAACGTTACATTTGATTTTTATCAAAACGACTGGCCGATTCAGGATCCGAATGAGAAAATAAACCAACTCAGGCGTAAGCGATTCCATTTTTTTTTTGCAAAAATATTGTCCTATTTGAGGAAGCTAAATTATTTTTTTTTCTGTGACTGAAAACGAGTTTCAATGTTATTCTACCTTCTCTATCATCCTCGCCGTGAGAGCATGTGCCTCCATGTGATGAATTGGTATGAAAGGTTTTCCACCGACTTCAGACAGATATTTGCCAAAATTTGTGCCTATCATCAGGGAAAGCTCCAGGCCAGGCTTAACAGTCGCTGCAACGGCATCGATATCGCGGAGTCTTACATTGGCTGATCTCATGGCTTTTTCACAGACGTCTGTTATATTTTGTCTGTGCATCGCCTGAGCTATAGGTGGAACGATACCTCCATAGCTGAAACATTAAATTCGACATACGAATACAAACAATCGAATGAATAAAAAAAAAAATTAAATCTTCTCGGTCCTTTCTCATACTTCAAGTGCGTCTGCTGCTGAGAGTTGAGAGCCTCGCCAAGAACATTTCCATCGCTGTCGACCACAGCGCATCCAGTATCATCGCAGCTCGTTTCTATTCCCAGAATGACGGCTGGCCTTTTATTGCTGTAAAATCTCGTATTGTTCAGCAACACTCTCCTGAATCGTCTCACCACGTTGTGCATCATTTTTATCTTATCTGAAAAAAAAAAAAAAGACGTCTGGAAAAAAGTCGAAAAAAAAATCGAAAAATACGAAAGACGAAAGTAAGCAAGTAGAAAAACCATGGTTAGTTTACACACGTGATTGTTTCCGAGTTACTTCATACACATCGATATATTGTTTCAAAACGTATATAATTTTTTGTCATTCTCGAGTGCAGTCGAGTAATATCGAACGAGGTTCGAACTTCGAGTTATGCCAACAATCGATAATGTTCCATTCCTCTCCGCGCCTCACTGTCGCCGCCCTCCGCGCACCCCTTTGTGCAGTAGTGCAAGAAGTTCCGCGACGGAGGAACGTACCATGTCAGATCAGTAAGTAATTTAACTAAAATAAACCTGTCGGAAATCCTGCAATCGTTGCGAGAACCGCGAATCCGGCGAATTCGATGAGAAATTCTGAATCGTTAGCTGTTAAGATCGCGCACGGTTCTTCCTTGTCCCTCAGCGCGTAGCCCCTTAGGTTAGAGTTAGCAACGCTTCCGACCATGACGTGGTTTACAGTGTTTGTTCGATTTCCTTTAACACCGAAAAAATTCACTAATGCACGTCCGATGGAAAATGCTCGGTTCGGTGCTCGTAATCTTCGCCAGCTCGATTGAGGATGTTTGGGCCAAAACGCTTTTCCGCTCGGTAACTATAAAACTTTGCTACCTTACAGGCAAAGACGCACGTCGAATCCTCCGCTATTTTCAGATCGTTCGACCATGCAGCTTTTTAGTAACGCTTGTACGAAACTAGATGAACTACTGTTTAAGTGTTTTTCAAACCAGCCGATAAAGAATGAAGACGATTTTCTACACTGATTCCCTTTAGACCCAAATAAAAAAGCTACCGCAGTGAAAAGTACGCTATCGGGTACATGCAAAATTTTGTTTCTGACATTAATTCAATAAATGCAAGATTGGCTCTGTTTGGCTGCTTGTTTTGTCTGCGCCAATCACTCTTACATTGTACACCTTGGCCCAAATATTCTTGAGCTGCGTACATATTTATTTATTGAAAAAAATCCGGCTAAGCCCAATAACTGGATAATGAAATTCCTGTCAATAGATAAGATATTGTGCAGCGGGGCAGAACATAATTATGATGGAACTTAAATTGTGCGAAAACAAAATATATATATTGTTCATAGAATTTTGAAACCTAACAAACTTGTTAAACTTTAGATTACGCATATGGATATGATCGAAATCAATGGCTCTTGAATTATGGTTTTTCCTTCATTTTGTTTTGTACGCGTTGCCTCTGTAAATTTGATTGAAAAGTCAAGGCTTTGTAACAAAGGAGCCCTTATTCTTTAATTTTTGTTTGATGCATTGGCTCTACAATTCTTCTTTCAGAGACGAAGCCCTGTTGGACGAGGATCTTGGAGACGAAGAGTATGATCTCGGTAACGACGAGGAGGAAGCCCTTCTGGCCGACGACGGTGAAATTAATATGGTGAGCTGGTTATTTTCAAACCCATACGAGGTCACTTGAACCTTTGCGACGCTAATTGTAAATGAGTGTAAAACAATTTGTCATCATTGGGAATTTGTTGTATCCACCTGTTGAACCGATCTCAGATCGACCCTTCCGGACTGTAACACGCTTCGAGCACTCCCATCCAAGCTTACGTATAAATATGTTCAAAGAAAAAAGGGGTAAAGTGCCAAAGACACGCAAGAAATCTGGAAGGGTTGATGATTACCGTTTAAATCCCAAATGTGTCTCGACGCTATTAATCGGCAAGAGATTCTAGGACGGCGCGACAGAGGATTCTTCTCTTCCACCTCTCTCATTGGTCAGGATGTAATTTTTCCAGATGCCACAGCCAATCGTGCGAGAGTGCCGTTTGTTAATTAGAATATGCCAGCAAATCATCGCCAGTGCGATGATTTAAAATCCTGTAAATGCAGGAATTTAAACACTCATAGAATTACTACGATTTACCCCGCCAATCATGAAAAAAATAATCTTAGATGAAAGTTTAAAGTAAGCCCTATGAGGAATGGATGAACGTTTGAAAGATATTTTCATTTGGAGTAGCAGGAAAAAAAAAGAAAAAGCAATTTCTGTTTAATGGGCGAACTGCAATCGACTGCTATGTTATTTGTCTTTTAATAAGGCGCTTTGTACAATGCATCATTTGTCCGATCACAGAACAAATGTTTTTTCGAGCTATTGCCTCCCGAATTCTTACACTGTGTCGATGCGTGAGTTACCGGGAATTCAAGATTGAGCAAGCTAAAAGAACAAAAACGACGTCTGGAGATCGTAAGATTAAAATTTAGTTCCCCAGTTTTTCCTCTCAAACATTAAAGATTAAAAAGAATTTCAACGAATACACTTTTTTTTTCAATTTTGCGGAAAAAAAAATTATGCCTGTTTTTCTGCGAACATTGGTTCGGATCATGAATTGAAACCATGATTAGAGTAGTTGGAAAAATCGGATCCACCATAGGGAACAATGAGAGTACGTTTACTTTTTTTTTGCGAGATGTGCGAATGCGACCCAACATTTTTCAATCCTCGAATTTAATTTGCGAATATAATTTTTCTGCAGGAGTGAATGGACGAGAGGAAATGAAGATTGATATTACCGTCGCAACTGAGGAAACGAAATGAGGGCAAAAACCCTGCTGCATTACCGGGACTGATTGTTCATCACAAAACCGTTCCAGAAGTTGCAATTCTCATTCACAATTTAGCGATTTAAAATCGAAGTTCAAATATTCCGGGTAAATTTGTACTGATGTGAATTTCCCGCTGCATTTCTTTTCCTCTGTGAGCGTGAAAAGTTTTTTGTGTCACGTTAATTGTAAAAAAAAATTATTTAAGATCGCTTCGTAGCTTTTAGAGAATGAAATTGTTTTCCGCCGGACCGATTTAGGCCGGTCGAACGACCCAATGCCTAACTTGACGATCGTTTTGATTCGTTACGATAACTCAAACGGATCGTGAGTGCACGATGTATTTTATGTACATATCGGGTCTGCGTTTACACGTTTTGTAGTGTCGCACATTCAGCTCACGATTTATTGCCGCATCTAGCGCGAGAAACGATTAATAAAAACAGCGATTTGACAATTTTCTTACTCGAATCTGCAATTGCATAAGGTATTGCAGTCCCAAAGAAAAAAAAAAAACGAAAGATCTACAGAAAATTAAATATTTCGTATTCGATGTCTCTTTTATAGTTCATTTATCAATTAAATCAATATAAATCAATTTAAAGTTTCGCCGATATACAAAAAGATCTCGGGTGCAGGACTGATATACGTTATGTGACTGTAGAAGATGCGATCCGTCGAGATATGCTATTTGCGCAAACTTGTATTGCGCTTTGAAGTGCTTGAAAAAAAAAAAAAAAAAAAATGTTCAAAGTCAAAGAAATGAACTGAAAATGATTGTCGTTCGTATCGTAATGAGAAAAAAATGCACACCAATGTACCTCATTTAATGCGATATCGCACGCGATATAGGCGTATATAACCGATTCGTCGATCATCACAATCATTACCGCCATTTCAATCATTGTCTTCATCATTCTGTCCACAAAACTCGCATTATTGTCAATTGCCAGTCTGATCGATTTAATTTTACTTTATAAACGAAAAAAAAAAAAAAAAAAATCCGCAATTAATCGCGTCATTAAGATCAATCCCGAATAAAAAAAAATACAGTCATGCACAACCAGTTACGAGAAATTCTCGTAAGCGCAATGTACAATTGTAATGTAAGAATGATAAAGCAGACCTCGAATTCCCATCTCTATGTCTGGACAACGAATTTCGACTCCGAAAATTAGTATAAGATGACAAAATGAGAAAAAAAGAAAGAAAAAAAAAATTCGAATATAGCATTAATTAATTGAAGATGGTTAATAACATTACTGAATAATTATAAAACTAAAAAAAAAAAAAAATTAGATCTTAAAGATCGCGCACATCGTTGACCGTATGTTTCATTACAAATATTTGGCAATTTAATTCTCGAGCAGCAAAATAGCTATAAGGGAGAAGAGGAAACAGACGATGTGCTGGACTTAGGAGTCACGGACCCTCTCGACGACTCAGAAGGCGAAGATGAAAATATAGAATATAGGAGCGACACTGATAACCATAACCACAGTGACTTTTACAAAGAAGAACGAGCCGCCAATCACGGAGCCTACTACGATCAAGAGGAGCACGAAGACATAAGGGAAGAGCGTTACGAAGATGGTTCGATTCAGACCGACAGCGCTCTGCAAAATTCGTTGAACACGGTAGATCTGCGCGAGAAGCTTCAGAAAAACGTTCAGAGAAAGGTGTTCGTCGGCAATGGACAGGGACTGGAAGACGACGACTGCGACGAAGCCGAGGAGCGAAGAAATCGTTTTCAAAACGAGAGGATTATCATAACTCAGAAGATGAATCACGAGATACCGGATTCACTCGAGGACGTCGTCACCGTCGAGCAAGTCAGACAGCAGCAACCACCATACAGGGGCCACGGTCGAGGGCGAGGAATGAGAGGAATTAGGGGAGAAAGATTTGTTTTGTCAAATCCGCAAGGAAACTTTATTCCTCGGTGAGCAATTTACATTGTATTTTTTTTTTTTTTTTTTTTTTTCACATATTTTTAAACAAATTTTAATTTATGCTTATATTCTCAAACTGATCTAAATTTATATTGCATTAAAAAAAAATATTTGTACGGGGCAATTCGTTGTCAAATCGGCAGTCCATCGGCCTCACCCTCGCTGATTTTCTTAATTTTTTTTAGTACGATTCTATGGTTTAAAATATAATTTTTTAAGCAGCTTTGCGAACGATGAACTTCGACTAATTCCCCCGTTGTATTACAGATTCGGCCACAACATGCGCGCTCAGCCGTCCTTCAGCAGCCAGGAGCCGTTCCGTCAGCCGTTACTCGATGGTCGACCCTTGATGTACTCGCGAATGCCGTCGAGCAACATGATGAATCAGCAGCAGCAGTTGATGTACCGTCAGAATTCTCCTCAGATACCGCCTTACATGTCGAACGGTCCGCCGCAGCCATCGGGTCCGCACTTTGCGGAGCCTCGTCCTTCCTTCAACCCGAATCAGTTTCCCGGTCCGAGGATGCCTCAGGGTCCGCATATGATGGGAGGCGGCCCAAGAATGGATTACCGGCCTTGCGGTCCGATGCAGGGACCAGCGATGCTCCCCTACAATTGTCCTCCGGGCGTTCCGTCTTACATGCAGAATCAATCGCAGCACTTTCAGCCGCAAATGATCCCAGGAAACCAAGGTCCATCGTTGCTCGGGAATCCCGGCCTGCCTCTACCGGGGAGTCAAGCTCCTCCGCGTATCCACGGAAATCCGGGAGGTCCGCCGATCTCACTGAATCAAGGTCCGCCGATGCAGGAGAATCCCGGCGTGATGATGCAAAATTTTTCGTGCATGCCGGGACCGAATCAGAGAGGACCGCCGGGCTCGAACCAACCGCCCATGGCGAGTCAACAGCAGCCGTTCAACAATCGACCGAACTTTCAGGAGCCAACTTTCGAGGGTAGACCGATGTACGACCCGAGACCGACGTACAATAATCAACAACCTCCGCAGCCGCCGGTCAGTCGGCTGAACAATTCAGCAGCCGCTCCGCAGCAGGCCGGACCCCACGTATCGAACGTACCGCTTCCTCCAGGGCACAAGATACTTATAAATCCGCACTTCAAAGGGGCCGTTCAACCCACTTCCGATGGTAAAATTCTGTTGCGATTTTTTTAACTAATATATTTATGGAAAGAAAGGGATTTGTGTTGATTTATCGATTGTTCGGTTACAGCGAGACTCGCGTGGGATTCTCAGCAGCAACAACCGCAGCAGCCACCTCCGCAACATCAGCAACCTCCTCATCAGCCACCTCAGCATCAGCAGTCACAGCATGGTCCGGTCTCGGGCGAGGGCTTCGCCCATGCTCCGACCTCGTATCAGACTCAGAATCCGTACGGCCAGTCGGCGAGACCGCCTCATCAACAGCAGCATGGCTCGCAAGAGTACCCGACTAATTATCAGTCGGTCAAGAGCGACGTTAGTAAACATAACTCGTACAAATTTGCTTCCCTTGAAACGCATTTTTTCGCATCTTCCAATTATCGAAATTCGAAATTTTTTCGCAGGATCCTTACGCTTACTTCTCGGACGTTTGGCAAGAGAACAAAACCCAGAAACCTCCGACCGCGATCAAATCGCATTCCCCGGACAACAATTATTCTCGGGACCGTTACAACTATGGATCCAAGTACGGTAAACCGGATAATACGTGGGATCGTGATTCGTATCAGGAGGTACGATATTTTTTTAATTAAAAATTTTGTCACAGACAAAATGGCAAACTCGATGAGGGTGATGAGCTATTTTTATTTAATTAATTACTTAATGAATTGTGTGTGTGTGTACAGGAACAGAGGGGGTCGAGTCAGAGCAACCGAAAACGGGATCCACCTCCCAGGCCGCGAATCGAAGATCAGCGCCAACGAGTCCCGGTGTCGCATAATACTTATAACGAGATTTACGATAAAAAACCCAGCTCCAGGCCAATCGCCTCGTCTGCAAGACCGTTGGCTAGAGTCCCGGTAAAACGCAGCCCGGAAAGTCACGATCGAGCGCAAAGGTCTCTCAGCCCGAAGCGCGTCAAGCTCATTAGCAACAGACAAAAATTTCGTACAACGTCCTCCAACGAGAGTGAAACCGTGAATAAGGTAATTTGTCAGACTTTCGGAAAATCCGCAGAGTGTTAATTTGTCGACCGTTTATGGATTTTTAATTTATCGATTATTAATTGTCATTTCCGTAGGAGGAGGAGATGGATCCCGAGATGAGGGAGTACAGGAAGAAGATGGAGGAGCAGAAGCGGCTAAGGGAGAAAATTCTTCAAGAGAAAGAGAACAGGCGGAAGCAAGCGGCCATGGAGAAAATGGGTGATGAATCGAGAGTAGATTCTCGTAATGGTAATTAAAATACATAATTCTTCTTTTTTTTTTTTAATTCTTATTTAACTACAATAATAAATGTGTTACGGCGATTTTGTTCCAGAGGGGATGCAGCAGCAGCAGGAGATGAAATCGGTGTCAGTAGTTACCGGCGCGACCACAGATAACGTCCATCCGTTGCCGACACGGGGAAGAGGTCGTCCCACGAATGCGCAAGCCACCGAGGTATAGCATATAAGTCAATACTCTAATTCTACGAGCGGCATTCGAAGTGCAAACGATTTCCGCAATTTTTTTATTTTTTCACACAAAAACTAGTTATAACCGCAGCATGTGAGTCAAAACGATGTGAGGAGCGGTTCGCGTCGACTGCGTAATTAAACGAGGGTGCGAAGAATTTGAGCAATCATCGCTTACGAACGAATAATTAGAGATTGGTTTACTGACGCAAGTGATATTTACGATTATTTACACTATGAAAAAAAGGAGATCACTGTTTTAATTTTCTCTTTTTTTTTTTTATATATATCTATATATATATATTGGTCCTGCAATTGCAATACACAGAAGACGGATCTTTTGAGCTGGCCAATATTTCATAAGAGTATAAATGTACACTCACGTTTTTAATTATTGTTTTAAATGCAAATGAACTGAGTAACTGCAGCGAAACCAGAGATAGGCCAAGAGAGTTTAATTTTCAACGTGGTCGATTCGAGCATTACCGATGCTTTCCTGCAGTAATCATCGTGGCCATTTAATTAATTTGTCGCTTAAATCTTTTTTACATAATTTTATATACGATACACATACTCGTAGCACGTAAAGACAATGAGGCCTTTCGTTTTTGCTTTTAAATCTCCGAGATTGACCGAGAGCGCAATGAGAAATCCGCAAGGATGTTTGTACAATGTCTCGGTAAATCCGACTGTGCGCGTTTTCACACTTGCACATTTTTTTTTTTACTGTGAATTCCCTCATCGAACGATGTGTCTTTTTTCTGGCAATAAAATATATTTTTTTCAACCGATTATGTTTTTGTTTACCATCTCCTGCGGTTCATTTTTCGAGCTTGCGTTCGTTTATTTATTTTTTTAATATCCAAGAAAGTTTTTTTTTTTGGCTGGTATCCGCGAACCAGTGCGAAGTTCATTGGAAAATTATTGAAATGTTTGTGTGTTGTAGGGCCCCGAGAGAGCGCCGGGAGTTCGAATCGTCAGGGCGGTGCAGACGGTCGCGGGTCAACTGGCGAAGGAAACGGTCTCGCCGATCGCGACCGTTCAGGCAAACGAGCGGGCAAGACCGTTGACCGGTCAGCCCGGAACGCGACGAGTCGTCATTCAGAAGCCTCTGCCGAGCACTCAGAAAATCGCGACCACCGTCCAGAAGACTGTGTCCAATCTTCAAAGAGCGCCGGCGAACGCGCGCGCGGTGCAAAATGTTCCCAAGGGAATCCTGAAGAAACAGCCGGCGGCGTCCGGTCAGAAAATTATCGTCAACGCGAACAGAACGATCGTTCAGGAGTTGCCACTGCGGCCAAACGCGAAGGATCCGAAGGCCAACGTTCAGAAGCTCGTTGTGAACACGCAGAGCAACCAGCGAGTCGTTCTGCAGAAACCAACCGGACAGGTCAAGCCGAGAGCCCTCGACACCAAGACCAACACCGTCAGGATCGAAAATCTTGCGGCCAGCACTTCGGAATCGCAGATACGACGGATGTGCCAGGGAATTGGCACACTAGAGGTGACAATTTTTACATGAAGATGCGCAATATATCGACGTTCGCACTTTCGTTTTTCATTGCGCGGCTTTGCACTGGTGTTTTCGTCATTGGTTTTTATTTTTCTTTTTTTTCTTTCACACCATTTTTTTTTCACTATAATTTTTTTTTTCTCGACAAATTTTCGTCGCAAGCGCACGGATGGATGGTCGCTGAGTTTCATTGCGTAGCTTTTGTATTTTTTTTTCCTTTCGTAATAGACGAAATGGAAAAAAAAAAAACGGAATCATTAAGCTTTACGAGGCCAAAGTATTGCATTTTATTATTGTGATAATAAGTATATTTTTTTTTAATACGGATAGCTCGAGTAGTCTAAAAGAGACGAGGAGAGGACGAACCGTTGACGGTCGTCGAATACGTTAACTTTTGTACGGGACCAAACATTTGTCTACTGTAATGTTGCTCAAACGTTGAATCTCTAGAACGGTTTATCCGTCGAAAAAAGTATCGACAGAACGAATGTTTACACAACACTATAAGAAGGCCAAGAGTGCCAATAAATTGTCAATTTTTTTGTTGTTGCGTTATTTGTTTCCGCGGGGGCAAAACTACTTTTCAAGTAGAGTTAATAATATTTTGTTTTTGTTTTTGTTGCCAGAGAGTTTGTTTATTGCAAGGGCATATATATTTTTTATTTTTTTCATTGTAGCGATCATGTTATGTGACAATTTTTATTTATCATAAAAAAGCCCAAACACTAAAGAAATATGTATTTTTTAATTACTTTCTCCTTCGGCAGGGCTGTTTCTTCTTTTTTTAAAATCAACTTGTCATTTTTCTTGTGCACGCTGAATTATCGATAGATAGAAAAATAATGCATGCGTATGACGCGGAAACACATCGCTTATCATTCGCACACACGGACTTGCGTGGATTTACCATAGAGAGTTCTGAACGAAAGAAATGATTTTTATTTTATTTTCATATAATCATACAATTGGATTTATTCGTGTTGTAGAGCATACACATGGGCGAAGGTAACGCCACAATCGTGTTCAAGACACACTCAGCCGCTCTGGTGTTTCATAAAAAATATCAGCGAAAAATGCTCGACCTATCGCTGATTAACGTTCATTTGGTACAACCGACAAGCAGCAATTAGAACGACCACCGCGATAAAAAATAACAAAAAAAACAGTGAAATAGGACTAACACACAAATAATGAACTATGCCTACGATAAGATTAAGCCGGAGTTTTTTTTTATAGTGAATCGTCTCATGGACTTAATGATATCAACTCATTGTCAGTAAAAAAACTACATATATAGATATGTGTATGTATATATTAATTAATCCTGTAACCGAGATGGTAATAACGTAGAATCTTGTGTCTGAAGCATTTCTGTGTCAGTCGATCGCCAGCATCTCGGCGAGTGAAGTAAATGTAAATAAGCAGTAAGAAGAAGGAGGGAAAAAATTAATTTTGTTAAAGTTCGATGATAAAAACTCGAACCGCGTCCATCTCCCTGATGTAAATACGTACATACAGCTCGTTTGTGTATGAAACATTGCGACCATGTGAAGCGGGTTTATGAGTAAAGTTTGTAGTGATCTTTAGTGTAAAATAGAATTATATTAAAAATATATTGAAGAGAAGAAAATGAAATAAGTTTAAAAAATCCAATAAGGCAAATTACATTTTTGTAAAAGATAAAGGTGTCTTCGTGGGAATGCACTCGGATACCGTTTCGATCGACCAGATATGTACAAAAAAAATGTTTACCCTACGCGTGTAACGCTGTGTAATTGTTACATGGTAGGAAAAATAATTGCTAAGGTACCCCGAGCATAATCGAGCATACGGCGTTGATAAAGAGTACGTCAAAGAAGAAGTATCTTATAGGCTCGAGAGTAGCGCAATAAAGTATAAATGCTACCAAAAACTTTAATATTTACCCTAAATTATTTCACCACCCGCATGCAAATTTTTTAATGGTTAATCAAAAATTATATTATTAAATTTAAGTAAAACTGGAGATCATTAACTTTAAGAATTCCCAGCTGCTTGGAGCTTTGGACGGTAAAGTAAGCATTTCAAGTTCTACGAACTTAGTGGTTGAACAGCGGATGATTTGGCTCGAGTTTTTATTGCCAGGTTTATTTTGAACACATCCACTTTGGTAGCCCACAACTATGATTTACGACACATATGTGGTGTTTATAAAATACTTTTGTGCACAATAATTATGTGCACGTCAACGCTTCGCACAATAGCAGTTGTGCACAGCGTGCATTATAGTACGGTTCAATACACGATTAAAGGGTCCAATAATACTCACCGTTCGTCATGCCGGGGCTCTGTCGAAGGGAATTGCAAAAAAAAACCATGGAAAGAAAATTCTCGACAGATCCATTAACGAACTTCTATTTTTATTATAATTTTACTTCCTTTTTTTTTGTTCTTTTTTTTTTCTTTTTGTTTCGTTCAGTAATTCAACTGCATCAGCATCTCTTTGTATCGCGCGAGTAAATCGTTATCGTTGCACGTCAGGTCGTGTATTCGGTGAAATCGTCCATGTACACGCGTTTGTTTGATTTTGGCGATATATCGTCGGACTGTCCCTCGGCGTTGTTGCTCGACGACTCCTGGAGCACACGATTTCTCAGACGTTTTATGTGTCTCAAACGTTCGAGCCAATTCGAGGCGTATGGGTTGTGACCGTTTTGCTTGAGGGACGAGGAAACCATCGAGGCGAGCTAAGGTACAAAGAGCCCAATCGAGCATGAAAGTTTGCTTCTCCAAACGAGAAATTCTTTATCTTTCATTTTACTTACGTTAGCGTGAAGGGCCAGCTGCCGGGAAAGAATGGCGAGATTCTGATCTGAAATGATTTTTGGCTCGCTGTGGCCAATATGCTCGGCGAGCTCCTCCCGCGCTTGGACCGTAACTTGATTAGTTCCATGGTCGAGGGGTTGAATTATCACGCAGGCATAGTTGAACTGGCCCTTGGAAAAGAATGAAGAGAACAAATTGATTACCCGACTCGAATTTCCGTAAAGTTCGTGTAAAAAATGATAATATTTTTTACCTTGACCGTTTGTATATTGTAAGTTTCACCGCTCTCGTTGTAGACGACGCTGACGTAATTGTTTCCTATGTGCTGCTTCTTCGAGGTACACTTTGGATCGCTCAGTTTGGTCGGCATAAGAGTAGCCACGTGAAAGGCGACTTGGGTTACGTCGTCCTGCCAGATATAAGCGAAATTGCCGTTCTCCCCGTTGCGATCGAGTCCGCCGAGAAAAATGCTCTCGTCGACATCCTTGAGGCGCACGAGGGTTCCCAAACGTTGAAGGAACTCTGTATAACGAAGCGATCCGTGCTGATTCGCTAGTATCTCGACTTCGTTCGAAGCCTGGCCCGGGCCTATGTACAGAACGCCGATCTTGTGAGTCTCGTACGGTTGAATACGATCGAGGTTCGTCACCGCACGCTGGACGGCCGTTGTTTGCGGCACGAGAAGTGGCTTTTCCGGTGTCGTGCCGAAATGTGCTGTGTGGTAAAGCTGCAGAAAGACAAAACTGGAAAAAAAAGTTGTTCCATCAGTCGAGACAATTTTGTTGAAGTATATTTTTTAACCCTAGAACTCATGTGTTCTTGTACGTGGAGAAAAGTGAGAGAATTTTATGTACGACATGCATGAATTAAAAAAAAGAATTATACATGAGGTCAAATAGTTCGGTTGTTTTACCTGGGATTTATCCCGGTTCGAGACGTGTCCTTCACTCGGGGCGAATTCCCGCGTCTCACGCTGTCCCACTCGCGCGACTGTTTGACAGGGCTCATCACTGATATCGTATGGCCTCTGTCGCGAAAGGCGATGGGTGGTAATGTCGATGGATCGGGTCTTTCGTCCTTCTGCAATCAGAGCCAATAGGTTTCGGACGAACCTTGCGTAATCAAGAACCTCGCTCAGGAGCCCGAGTGTGAATTCAGATAAGAATTTGTCACCTTGTCAACGGCATAGCTCCGTCCGATTGGAGGCTTTGTGTCGATCGTCAGAGTTCCTTGCTTCAGGCTCAAATCGGAAACTCGCGAATAAAGCTGTGTTGGGGATTGCGGTGGTTTTCCTGCAAGCGTTTGCAACTGAGCCGTCCTATTCTGCACGACCAGAAAATTTCCAGGTGCCTGCAATTTGCAAAAAAAAAAAAAAAAATGTTAACGATCTTTCTAATGACTGTGATAGAGTGCTAAAAAAATACCTGAACGGCTGTCGGGGAGGGCGGCACGGTGCTGCTTGCGGTTGTCGACGGATTCTGAACGACGTGCGTAGCTCCGGGATAAGATCGTTGCGATCTCAGGCTGTTCGGGTGGTCGCCGGGATGCTCGGTCGCCGGTGGAGTCGTGCCCATTCCGGAAATCTCTTCGGGTATCGCCTCGCAACTCACCCTTTAAAAATAATTTTTTTGTCAATTATATTAATCTAATTTTAATACTAATTTAATTTTAATTATACTTCATATACGTCGACGAGTCGAATAGTTCAAAGGCCTCCACGTACGAGATTATTGCTTGTCGAGCACTTGCTATTAAAGGCACAATACAATTCTTTACCTCATATCTTTGGCGTACACGTTCTTCGCGTGCTTTTTCAGTTCGGCGTCGAGTTTCATATCAAAATCGTTCGACGGTGGATCTGCCTGTTGCAGAATCAATTTATCTTTGTTCAGGAAGGGATTCTTCCAGTTGGCGCTCATCTCCGGGCTGGAATTTGATCGTCGTACCGGATTTCTTGATCTCCGCGTTTCTGCCAATAAATTCCGAACCATTAATTAATAAATTAATCGCATGTTTACAGTTATTTATCAATAATATTTATCGATAATAAAAAGGCACGGCGGCCGCGAATAATGGAATTGGTGATCAACCTAAACATATCCGGGTGACATCAATGTTGATTTTTTGCAAATCTCTCTCAATGTACAGTTTTATTTTACCTTCGTCCCCTTCTTCGAGGCTCTCGAGACTGTCTCGGGAACTCTGACACGAGGGACTAGGTCGCGCCGGTGATCCGGGAATAGCCATTGGACCGCTCGTAGACGTTATCGACGAACTCGAAGCCGAATAAGCCACGGACTTCGTTGAGCCTCCTTCTCGCTCATTCTGGGACTCTTCCATGTTGAGATCAGCACGATCCTATTCGTGTACACATATAAAATATCAGCGAATGGTTTTCGATTCCCAAAAAATAATGCTGCGATAGAGAAAAAAAATACCAACAGAAATTTCCGTAGTGTCCTCGTTGGCTTGGAAATCGACGAGGACTTGTTGACTAGTATTCGTCGGTAGTTGCGGCGCGGGCATGTAAAGGGCGGTTATATCGTGAACAGGAAAATCGTGAGGGACCTCGAACTGCATTGTGTTTTGTATACGCATTATCCAGGACATATCGCCCGTCGGCCGACGAACGTAAATCTCCGCCCAACCTTGACACCAGCAAGCGCAAGGCACGTGCTCGTCGTGCTTTCCGCTGCCAAGAATCTGCTCAAGCTTCGATGGCTGCGACGTTTCCAGTCTCTCCGCTGATGGCTTATCCGCGGGCAACTCGCGTTTCGACGTCTCGGCGTCGTCGAAAGATTTCTTCGCATCCTCCGTAGGCGAATTCGCTGCGGTGTTTCCAGTACTGGAACTCGCCTGTCGAGAGAGCTTGTTCTCGTCCTTTGCACCCTAATTTCGAAAACAAATATCCATGGTAGTATTAGGCATATTTAAAAAAATTGGCTTCTCCTTAAATTGAAACTTTTAGAATTCTCTTGGCGTCAAAGCGTATTATCGTAAGGCATAAAATAGAAATGCTGGACATTTTTAGAAGTCTCTACTGGTTATTGAAGAAAAAAAGCAGTGGCTCCCAGAAACTCCAAAAATCGTCCAAATTCACTTGAGACCGCCCTAGAGAATCCGCGCTATTTTACCTCAGTGCTGGAAGTTCGTCGCGGTGGTGGTATCACAGTTTTCCCATGTTCGGGACTCGACGGCGCAGCCTTGCACGCCATCCAGCAGTTATCGCACAGGCCGCTGCGCATAGCCTTGTTGCTGCATCCGCTGGTCGTAACGGTTATCAATCTGTTTCCCAAAAGCCACGTCATCGATTGCCCCTCCTTGAGCAAAAAATCAGCCGACGGTAGTCTCTTAGGTCGAGCGGTGTACGTCGAGAAAGTGTAGCGGGCCATCAGATCTATGCAGGTCTCGGTGAGCTCGACGTGAAAGGTCATTAGGGCCTCGTCGATCGGAGGTTTAAGATCGAGAGTACGACCCTCGCCGATCATGCGATTAGCGATTATAGGCCTCTCTCGACGACCCCTGCTCCCTTGCTCCGTCAAACTGGAACTACGTTTTCTGTTCGACGAGTCCTCGTTCAGAAGACTGAAATCGGGCTTCATCAGATGACCCTCCTCGAAAGGCACCAGGACGTTCGCTTTGAGACCCTACAAAAAAAAAAGTTGAGTCGAAGAACTGCTCAAGTCACCTCTTTTACCGACGGAATGGTACGATTCCGTAGAAACAATTTTACACCATTTGTGTCAAAATTATAGTTCTGAACTATTTGAAGTACGTGCTCGATAGTAACAATTCTAAATTGAAACTATAAATCGCTTAGGTACATCGGTAAAAAAGGTAGGGAGTTTGAAACGGATGCGGCTTTCTCTTGATTGCGATTGGATCGGACTTACGGTCGTTATAAACTTCACGAAGTCTCGGCGAAACGGCAGACGACACTTGAGGAACCACACGGCTATTACGTGATGAGCCAGCGAGACCGTGTAGTGGTTGTACTTGAAAGGATTTGTGTACGGCAGTAGAATAGCAAAAACCGACATGTACTGGTCTCCGATGAAACTCGCGAAGACCTTGGGCAATCTGGTGAGAGCTGGAAAACGGACTGTTTGTAGTACCAGAATTCGAAAAAAAAACTGTATCGAAACGACACGCGCTTCGACTATTGGCAAGGCCAGAAAAAAAATACCTACTCGATAGAAACTCCAGTATTGGGATGGCAATGTGAACCGTCGCCGAGATTTTCGACAAATTTAGAAGAACTTCGGTCAAGAGTTTGTTCATAGCGTCGCGCATCTCGAGGGTGCAAGTGGTAAGGCTAGTCACGCACTGACTCGCGCATCTTGCGGTCAATCCCACCTGAAATGCATTAACATTCGTTTAAGAGAAACGACGATAAAAATTATTCAGGGATGAAGAAAATACATTTTCTCACCTCGAGACACTTGATCAAGCGCTGCTGCAAATTTGGCTCGAGATGCGCGTGGTAAGAGGCGAGAGAGGCCAGCACGGGAAATATCCACACACGAAACTCCGACTGGGTAAACTTCGGTGGAACGTTGTAAAGAGATTCCGGAAGCCTGAGGCTCTTGTCGCTCACCTGAGTGGGGAAAAAAATGTACTCACACCGTGACATCGCAGAGGCGAGTACAGATCAGTGCTGGACGAAGTAAACTCATCGAATATCCCTAGTGAGTGTTCTCAAAAAGTACTTGATGTACTACAAAGTAATCGAAGTACTAAAAAAAATTCTTGAGAACTTCAAGTATTTAGAGTTGATAAAGCACAGATTGGTAAAAAATTTACCATGGAGCACAGGGCAGCAGCGAGAAAGTCAATATCGTTGCTGTGCCTCGAAAGTATCAGAGCTCTGTTCTGCATAACTTGGGGCATTTCTTTGAGTATAAGTTGCAACACTTTCCAGTCCTTCTCCTGTTTGATACACGATATAACGGCTTTGCAAGCGTGCGCCAGTGAGAGATGTGTTATCTGGCAGGAAATTTGCTGGAGAGGCGCAGGACTGACGGGCGGAGGACTGCTGCCTCCGCCTCCAGAGCCCAAACGTTCGAGCGGCGCGTGCTCCAGCACGAGATAAGGACTGAACCGCGTGACGACGCCGCTCGTACCGTCCGGGAATCCAAGATGGTATAATGAATTGGCACGGATCTTCAGGAAGCACTCGAAGATCTGAAAGTATGGAGCATAATTTTATATAATTTTCGATGTAAATACTTTTTAAAAATCTAATATTTTTACTGTTAATTCGGCGATGAATTTCCATCTCGCCCTTGTAATTGCGACAAGCATATTGTTAATAATTGAAGTAAATAAAATGAATTGATTCAATTGAATCAATGAAATAAATACCAACCAAATAACGTATCGTCGGTACTTGATGAAAAACCGTCGGATCCCTGTAGTGCTGTTCGAGATGATTGACCAGCACCTTGTAAGCCCTTATAGCGTGACTCGACGGTAGATTGTACATCTTAGTCGTGAGAACTTGTATGATACCGACAACGGCTGTCTTCACGTCTTTGATGTCGACGTCGCCGGCCGGCGGTGTATCGGAGCTGAATGGTTTGTTGATGATTTTCTCCATTATGTCGAGAAGCTCGAGGCATCTCTTGGTCTCGCATTCGAGACAAAGATCAACGAGCAAGTACGCGGCGACGTTTCTGATCGCAATGTCCGGATCGGCGTCCACGTTCTGGAGATAAGGCACGACGATTCTCTCGATGAGCTCGTCCTCGTACCGCGAACGATTAACTTGTATAACGTTTGTCAGTACGTCGAGCACCTTGACGCGAATGTTCGTTCGGGTTTCGATTTTGTAATAACGTTCCATGAGGGTCGCGAGTTTCGATTGCCACTGATAGTGAGTCGGGCCGATTTCCGACGACCTGTAGTCGATCAACTTCAGAATCGATGACTCGGCTCGTGCGTCAGAGCATCGCTCGACAAGCTCGTAGAACCTTTGCCTGCAGCCGTTGTACTGCGAGGTGTCGAGGAGATTCTCGACGCTGTTTATCGTCTCGTGGAGGCTGGCGAAAACCTGCTTAGTGGCTGGCTGATTGCTCGTCTGCGTGTGGCTTATCACCTGTTCGATTATGTCGAGAATTATGCTCCAGGTGGGTTCCTGCAGTTCGACGCCGTACTTGTTCACCAGACGCTGTATCGACAGAGTCACCTCGTACATGACGATCGGATGATCGCACTGGAGTGCCTGATTGAACGACGGCAGTACCGAAGTCGGTGTGCACTTGAGCTTCAGAATCCTGTGCGTTCCCCAGAGACCCATGTTTACGTAGAAAACTGCGCCGCGTATCAGATAAGCGTCCCGCTGAAAATTCGGATCCTGAAGCAAACGGCACATCGTGTGGAGGGCCGAGTGTCCCATGTGCGTTCCCAGAAGCTTGCGCATTATCTTCCAGCTTATCTGGCAGTAAGTCTCGACGTTCACGCTACGGCAGAGAGCAGTTATAAATGTCTGAAGGGAATCCGATTGTAAATTAATGTTGTAACCGACTATCGTGTCGAGAGTCTCGAGACAACCGGAAACGACCTCGGTGCTGTTGCTGTTGTAGCACAGGTGGCAGATGTACTGCACCAGACCCGAGACTATGTCCTCGTCTATGTACGCTGAATTGTACTTTATCACGTTAACGAGCAGCGAAAGAAACTCAGCACCGCGCTTCCCGTCGTCTTCCGTTACGCTCGGCATCCATTCCAAGAGAAACGGACCCATTCTCTCCTCAAGGTGGAGGATCACCTTGCCGTTCTCCGTCAGACTCTGAAGCAGCTCCAGCCTCGGACCGATGTCCTCCGATATCTCGTGATCCTTCACGACCATGAAGAACTTTACCCTCATCAGGGAAGAGAGCTTGCTGTACTGGCCCTGCACCAGACAGCGGAGGAAATTCAAGGTCACGTGCCTGTGCTCACGCGGCACGTCCTTTCCCAGCAGATCTTGCACGAGATTCCACAGCCTCTCCACAGCTCCCTGGATTTAATAAATAAAAATAATGGGTTAAAATTGTTTGGTCGTTTGCTTTTTCGATTTTTAGGATTTTAAGAACGTTCTTAGAATTTCAAGTACCAAGGGCAAGTACACGCGCATACATCTTCACATTACATCCTGTTTCTATTATTATATGGATTATCTGTCAAGACTTTACAATAGTGATCAATTTATTTCAAACGTAATCAAAAAGATTTCAATTTATTCAAAAAGAATTTTGTTTTTCTGAAACGAACACTTTGTCTTTTATAGCTTGAGAAATACTTTGAGTATAAAAGGTATACGATACCGTACGAACTTGTTATACTTTGTCTCGCATACTCGAAGAATTTTTTGGTATTGCTTAGAGCTAGGATTCATTAATAAAATTATTCGTGTACAGAATAATATGTTTCTCACATCCTCCCACTGATGATTGAGAACGGCGTCGCAGAGATCCTTTATTGCTTTGGCACGATGGTTGACGGGACTTTCCGGGCCAATTTCCTTCTCGATGTCGACCGTGAGAACGACGTCTTCGCGGCTCTTGTGATTACCTGTTAGCAGTTTTAAGCAAATACGGCATAACAGTTTGGACTAAATCGTTGAAATGTTGCAACGATTGCAAAACAAAAAAAAATGGGTATCCAAGTGTGCGCAATTTAGTTTTTCGGGGCTCCAACGATTCGAACTTATTAATGTTGTGCAACTCAGTGTAAAAAAAAAATGTTTTAATCGAGAATATCAACAGTAAATAAAACAAGTTTTACGTGAGAAAGCGTAGGACGGGACGATAGGTTACCTTTGTTGATGCGAAACCATTGTTTCAATTTATCGAATGTCTTGTTGTCCTTGTCCTTCGAGCTCATTTTTGACATCGTCACGGTGAGCGAAACATTTGACGACACTAACGAGCGTAGTTTACAAACAAATTGCCACGGTATCACCGGAGTTCCACACACCGAAGCCCGGTAGACATGTCAAAAGTCAAAAACTGACGAGACAGGGCGGTGGGGGGAACACGTGAGAGCGATCATATGGAGGGCTCTCAAGCGGCGTCCAGACTACTGGGACGATACTCTGAGTTGGGACAACTGTCCTTGGTCCCCTCCCCTCGAACAATAATTACGAGAAGACGACACAAACAAAAAAGCAATTCGCCTCCCAAAACTCCTCGATATATGTTCGCCTTGTCTGTATATTTTTTTAGGGTCTCTGCCTTAGCCGAGATAATCTTCTTTATCGATTCAGGTCAGAGAAAACCTTTACACCGATCGACGATAATGCCTATACGTGCTCGAAGAGTTTAAGGATATTTCAAATGACTCAGTCGATAACTAAAGTCTGTAATGAATGCGATTCATTAGCGAATGTACAATATTGCGTGCAATGATGCTTACGTTTTATCCGAAATTTCAAGAGTTTTTAAATGGCATTGATTGAAAAATGCAACTATCTTTGACTCGTATGTCAAGTGATGTATCTTCTACATTACTCAAAGGTTATGTGGAATACTCCCGTAGGTAACAAAAACTGTACTGTCCGCGAAGAAAAAATTAAATTAGTTTTCCCCGACACATTTTTTTTTTTTTTTTAAGCATTAATATGGAATCGATGCATCGTTTAACGAGTTGTCTAGTAAGTATAGTTGTAAATATATTGCATTGCGTCTAAAAAACTGCGAAACAGAAAATATAAATGTACAATTTCTAATTGTCCATGGACTGTAAAGTGTTTGATTATATGCCTGAATAATCGATTACGTTTAATCGAACCGATACATTAAAATATCAAATTAAATAATCGATGCATCGAGGGAAAATCATTGATTGTCTGAACATTAAGTGAACTTTGTCTATGACTGGTAGGCAGTCTCTAGCAATTGGGATACGAAAGAATGCCGTTCATTCGAGACGGCTGCTACGTCGAAGAATGTTGGTGCCACATAAATTGGCGTATAGGATTAAAACGTTTGTCGCTCCGAACGTGTGTGTACATACGTTAAATACGTATAAGCATTTCTTACATATATAAACCAGCTGATTAGTAATTCCCGGCGACGCACCGTGTGGCGGACTACTTCCTCGGCGCATACTGACACCAAATCCCATATAACAGCAGCATTGCGGAGAACAGAGACGGTGAAGCGAAGAGAGACGGACACATGGAAAGAGAAAAGAAAGACGAGTCGGTCTGGCCAGATCATCCGGAGACTCATTGGGACCCCTCGGAGCGATCGTGGCTTCTACAACCTTGTCCAAAAGCTTGAGAAAAATAACCGGAGCGCAAACTTTCCCCTACTCGACCCAATCCTAAACCCCATCCTATACTTCATTTATAAGATAAAACATAGATTTTTGAGAAAAATAAAAAGCCTTCATATTTAAGAAACATTATGAACGTTTGTTAAAAGTGTTCTCTTTACATTGATTCGATTATTTACAAGGTACGTAAAAAATCGAATATGATCTCGAATAACGTTAAGTAGAACGGAAAGAATAGACGAACCGGATAACAGGTATCGAGAGAATGCCAGAGTAAGCTGGAGTGACTCGATAATAGAAGAACCAATGAACCATACAAATTTTTTTTTTTCGCTCTATCTCTCTGGTTTTACGATTATGAGTAACGGACTCGATTTGATTCTGCCGGTGGGCTATGAAATTTTACGTTTCGCGGAATATCGTTGGATTCAATGAAGCGTCGAAGAGGAAGAACAAGAAGGCGTGAACGCTGAGAATGAACGATCTGGGTCTTGGGAATCGGCAGAAACGTTCCCGAATCTCCGGATGGATTCCCACCCAGTTTTATCGCAAAATGTGAAATCGACGATACGCGTGGACAACGTTGAGTAGTGGAACAAGCAAAATTCACGAGTCTCTCGGCAGTCGCTCACAGATGAAATTCGAATTTGTCGTAAAAACCGGTCTAACGATAATGGCGATTAGAATGAAGCGGGTAAAAAAGAGAAAAAAAATATAATCGAACTGCGGGAACGAAGAGAAGAAGGTAGCTCGTGTCGACGACTACGCCAGACGAGCGAGTCCCCGGGGCAAGCTGAAGGCGGGTTGGAATTTACAGTTAGACATACCGATAAATCGAGGAACAAACGCGCGTTCCTTTCGCCCGGCGCTGGATCAACGAGAACGCGGGACGCGAGAGTGTCCAGCTGCAAACCCCCCCTGCCGATCATGGCCTACAAATATAAATCGATGCCCTTCCCACCTTCTTCCTCCTCCCCGATGAAACAGAAAACAGGAGCCTAACACTCGCCTGTGTTCACAAAATGAAGAACTAATTTCGACACTTCGTCGGCGAATTTTGAAAAACGATCAAATCTTAAAAAGTTAATCTCTATGGACCCAAAAAAAAACCACTATCAAATTTCTCTAAAAAAATAACGGCCCAGGGTCATTAAGATTTGCGAAACTACAAGTGGGACCGTCGATCTATCGAGACCCTTTTCCCCACGAAAAAAAGAAGTAAGCCCCTCTAACAAGAATCGACGTCAACGTAGTAACATAATTGAATGAGATAAAATTTGAAAGCCGTCGAGAGAAGCTAATCCTATCGCCAATAATCGACGTTGCGATTTCTGTTCGAAATCTCTCAGTGCCGTTCCGTCCAGGCTCTGCTGCGAATTCTAATCGATATCTGGCTCGGAATAGAGTGGAGCAGGTGGTTGGCTCGGCGAACGCGACTCGAAGTCTCGGTTGGATAGATTTGTCGTGAATCTCGCTTGAAAGGGAGAAACCTCAAGGTTCAGCCCGACACGTGTAAGGAAGGCGGAGAAGAGCCGGCGATTCCCAAAGTGGATCGACGATTCGATCGTCCGTTCGTCAGCGATGAAGAAGTGACGAGCGAAGGTGGAAGGAGCGAAGCGGGCGGAGGCGGCGGCGATGTCGAAGGAGGACGCGCTCGACGTCGAGTAACCCCGAAGGAGGTGGCGGAAGTGGCATCGGGCTCTCCTACGGTATAAGAGCCTCTCGCCACGGAGCTTCGGCTGTTTAACACTCTCGCCTCGTTGCACGAAGGAGTTCTCCCGTTCGCTTCGCTCCCTTCGTGTACGCGATTTTTCCAATAAACACTGTACTGAATCTTCGTCGACCGCGCGACCGACGATCCGTCGACTGTGAAGACGTTGGACCGTCGAAGAACGATCGTTCTTCGTTCAATTTCACGTGGAAGAGTTCTGTTCGACGAGTAGACGAGGTGAGTCCAGATCCACGGAAGCTCGTAACCGTTGGTCTGAAAGAGAAATAAAAAATGTAATTAACAAAAAATTTAAACGTATAAAAAAAAGGAAGCCAAAAATGTGGTGTACGGAAAAAAATTCGGAAGAAAACAAAGTGCAGGCATCGCGATCTACCGTAAAATATGTAACAACGAACTGTGATGAAAAATAAAATAAAAAAAAGAACCAAACAGTGTCGAACGCAGTGTCTCGTATAGTCTCCTTTTTTTTTTTTTTGGTCTACATTGAACTTGTTCACATTGTTGCAGTAAGCGCCGAGGCTGTCATTAATATGTTCCGTACGAGATACCGTATTAATTCGCGTTATTGCCCCGTGCGTGCGCGACCACGAACTGCGGGAATGCCCGCAGCTAGACGAGTCACACGTGACCTGGGCATGAGAAGAAGTAAATGATAATGGTAAACGGGCCGTGTCGTTAAAGCGACGAGGGCGGTGTAACGCGGGCTAGTTCTTCGGGTAATTCCACCCCGCGTTCGCGTACGCGATTCCCCGCACTTTGCCTCGTTCCTACCAATACCGTAAAGAGTCCAAAGCGAAGCTCGCGAGTTCTTTGAACCCGATGGATTGAAGAAAAAATTTGTTGATTTTATGTCGAGACGAATTTACGTTATCTGGATTGTTTTTTTTTTTTTTGTTTTTTTCAGAGCCATGAAGTCGGTGGCGGTGCTGGCAGCGATCTGCTGCTTGGCTCTGGGATTAGCGTTGGCGGGTCCGGTGCCGGAGCGTTCCAATGACGGGGCCGATGCAGTCAACGCGCTCGGCGCTGAGGCGACCGGAAGACAAGCGGCAGCTCAGCCCGCCGCACCAGCGGCCGATGACGACGACGACGATGACGATGACGACGACGACATCGACCTGGACATCACCGACGACGACGACGACGACGATGACGACGACGACGAGAGCGCCGGCGGCGATGACGAAGACGACGACGATGACGAAGACTATCTGGAGAGATTCATCGACGACATCCTCGGCGGTATGTTGAAATCTGCAAGATAATTTTAATTTGCTTTCAGAAGGAAGTAAGAAGTTGTCGATGGTAAGAAAAGTGTTGAATTTTTTTTTTTGTGTATTCGGAAAGAATGGATGTCCCGGGTGGAACGAAAATATCCTATGCGAGATAAAACGGTTTAAAGATCTTTGAAATATCTTCTCAAATATTAGAATAATTTTCTTTGGTCCGTATATGAATCTTATATTGAAATGTTGCTGTAATGTTTTTTTTTTAATTTCGACGATTGCATGAATGAACATGCCCTTAGTTCAGTCAGAGATTAAAATTTTTAGAGATTGAAATTTTTGAAATTTTCAGAGATTGAAAACTTTAATGAATTCCCCGTGACGTTCTTTTTTCACATGACTATAATGGAAAATACAAATATCTCAGCGAGAAACGGGTCTCCCGTTATATTTGTATATTCGCCGTGTACCGAACGGGCGCACGGATGTTTATGCATGTACGCGAGTCTCGTGCGAACGGGAGTCTAGTACTGTCGAGGAGGATCCGTGCCGATGCTCGTATAGAGATATTAGCTTCGTCTTACTAGTGGAGTAACGGTAAGCGAAGCTTGGGTAGCTCGCACGGGCCTCCAAATTAACATAATCCGTGCATGCTTCGAAGTTGCGTTTGTGGTTTTCCGCGACGGATATTATCGAAACCGATGAAATTCTCCATCGGCGTTCTCCGTTCGTTCACCTGTCGTTCCCGGCGATGGTCTGATAACTTTTCGACATCTTCTTCACCGAAGTCGTTCATCAACTTTCTGAAATCATTGATCAAAGTTTTTATCGTTTTCTGAAAATTGACAATGTCGTGACAAGTGTTTTGCCACGTTTATTTAATTAAAAAATGTTTTCACCTAGCCGAAAAAAATCGACAGATCGAATGAACGTTGAGAAACGTTTCAGGATCCAAATAACGATGTCACTGCTAAATTCATTCGATCGTCTTTCGAAACGACAGGGTCGACGATCGCCGTCGTGGAATGTGCTCAGAAAATTTGTATCGCTAGATCCTCGTCTGGTCGTATATTTTTCCTCGTGCGTTCGTTTCATCGACCTGGATAGCCCAAGATAGGTCGCGAGGGACGCGCACCTGACTTTAATTTCCATGCGAGCTCCGGCTCTCCTGGCAGCTCTCGCGGTGTGCTGTGGACATGAAAGTTAATCGATTAACGAACAAGAACCGACTACTCCGAACCACAGCAATTTTGTTTGTCCTCGGACGCGTTGATTGATCAAACAAATGTAGAGCTCCGATTTTAGTGAGAATAAAAATTGACATTGACGAACCGGTAGTCGAAGAGATTTTCGTGTCAGTGTTACGATCGGCGATGCTCGTGCGTGTGCCTGACCATACAAGGCTGACTCGCGGCGTGTTTATCCCCGAAGTGGGACAACCGCTCGCTCCGTCGCAGGTGAATGTTTGATGAGGTCGCTCCGGAAGCGAATCGCGGGCTCGGGTGCGATACGAACAGCAAAAAATTGTCTAAGCCCCGAACGTCAAGTCTTTCTTCTGCCGATCGTGACTCCACCCATAACGAAAATACCGCAAGTTCGAGTCTGCAAAAATATGAAATAATAAAAATTAATGACAAATCGTTAATTTAGATTGGATTTTGTGCATATGAATTATTGTAAATCGTTTGTTTACCCCGTCGATTTGCATGAGGCTCTTGGTCAATCTGAAATGAATTGTGTGCGATTATAATTTGGCTAATAACACCTACAATAAAATATACGTATGGTAATGGGGAAAATTGTTTACGAAATATAGATTTTTTGTTATTTTTTTTCCATTATTGTGCAGTAACGGGAAAAAAATATATGAATGAAAAAAAATATGTCGTCGACCTACGTGAAACCTTATTATACGGAAGAAACCGGCACTATCCCATTTTGGGGACCCACAACCGTTATGCATGAAGGAAACACCGCATAACATACCGTAACATAAGTTTCCTCCCACACTATATTTGAAATCCTAGAAAGAACGTGCACCGGTGTTCAATTTAA
The DNA here is from genome assembly GCA_963978505.1 of Listrodromus nycthemerus. Taxonomy (NCBI): domain Eukaryota; kingdom Metazoa; phylum Arthropoda; class Insecta; order Hymenoptera; family Ichneumonidae; genus Listrodromus; species Listrodromus nycthemerus. The sequence continues at coordinate 14,602,059 of OZ021684.1, forward strand.
ATAAGATTAATATGCTCGCATACATCAAAAAATAAAAAAAATTAACCCTTGTTAATTAAAAGCGTAATAAAATTATACTCGATCTCTATGGCTCGTCAATATTAAATGCATTGCATCCAATGTTTATGAATGGCTCACCACGAATACAGCAAACACTGACGCAAATAAAATCATTTACTACAGTGTTAAAATAAAATTGTAAATTAAATGGAGCCGACCGAAAGTTTTTATACATAAATGAATTAATTAAATATAATCTACAATCGTGATGAAAAATTGATATAATTTTTCATTACAAATTGAGGTATATAATTTTTTTAAAGGAAATTGAGCATACCGTCAATGCACAAAGATTTCCCGTACGCTAAATAAACACCACACTATTTTTTTACATTCTACAACTACAGAAAAACTAGACGATCCACATGAAAAATGAAAATAAATTGACCGTTCAATTAACGTGAGAATTGATTTTTTTTATCTTAACGCAGGTGACGAGGATGACGACGACGATGATGAGACAAGTTCAGTCGTCGAGCCCGTCGCTCCCGCGGCTCCGGTCCAGGTCGTTCAGCCCGTTCAAGCTCCCTCGATACCGGCCGCGGTTCAGGCCGACCTGAACGCTCTCAACGCCGAAGCCACAGCGGTCGAGGAGACTGGAAGTTTCTCGGACTCGACTGCCAACGAGGCTGAAGGTGCGAGCTACGAGGATGACGATGCCGGTGACGTTGTTCCCGAAGGACAAGCAGCTTCGAGTCTCGAAGCTGGAGCCAGTTCGGGTATCGAAGGTTCCGAATCCCAGCTGACACCCACAGCGGTCGTCGCCAATGTTGGACCGGTGGTTCTCCAACAGGCCCAGGGCAGCGATTCCGACGAGGACGACGACGACGATGACGATGACGACCTCGGACTGACCGAAATCGAGGACGACGATGACGATGACGACGACGACGACGACGATGAGGAGGAGGACGATGACGACGAAGACGAAGACGACGAAGACGTCGGTATCGCCGACATCGCGGACGCTCGGCGAGCACGTGAGTTCAAGGGCAAGACCAAGAAACACCACACTAACAATCGTAGTGGGAGCAAGCGTTCGAAACACGCTCGCAAATCGAGCCTCGCGAAAGTCGATTCTCCTAAATAAGAAAAACAAAAAAAAACAAACGAGAAAAAATTATTAATAATGACAACGATACGATGAGAATATTATTTAAGAATTAAACTATCAGAGAGAGAGAGAGAGAGAGAGTGAGAGAGAGAGATACGGAGAGAGACAGAGATTCGAAGAGCACTCAAGATAAACCTGAGATCGATTATTTTTGAGATTGTGTGTGTGTGTTTTTTTAATTCAATGATTTTTTTAAATATTGATTGATCGAAGAAAAAATTAATCCATTGGATATTCCTCGTTATACGAGGCTCTACCGTCAAGCCAAAATTCATTTTTCACGACGCGAAGATAATTTCGTGCTCTAGCTTCGAACTCTGTACCGCTCTCCAGTGTGTAACTATTAGTTCTATTTATTTGTCTTTTTTTATTTGCTTTATTTATTGAGGAACGGACCGGTCTCGAAAGATTTTTTCTTTTTTTTTTTTTCTTTTTTTTTTTTCGTCATCGAGCATGCGAAACGCTGAAATAACATTTTTTTTCGCGTGTTCCGGAAGGACCGGAGAAGCGTTGCTGCTACGGCGAGGAAACCGTACAGAATTATCTATTTATTATTTAATAAAAAATTGTAGATAATAGATATTCTTTTTTTTTGTTGTTTTAATCTCGATTCGTCAATCAATAGAAACTCGCCGCAGCGCGACGCATTTCCTCTGGTCAATGAAGGAATTAACGCGAGAAAGAAGAAAAAAAAAAACAGTAGCATTAAATGCCGTGGTTTAATACGGATGACGTTACGTCACGTTCTTTCTCTATCGGCGGTATCCGCCGACGCGTGCTATACAGTTTCGTTCTTTTATTTTTATCTCTTTGATTTGCCTATGTCTGCGAGTGTGTGATTTTTTTATTATTATTTTTTATTCACAAGTGTGATTGCATACGTTAATCGCGATCGAGAATAATGCAAGTACAACGAATGAAAAAACGTGCGATCCGAGTGAGAAGAAAATTGGCTCGAACTGCATATACAAAAAATATCAAAACATAACTTCGTCATCGTTTAACAGAAGAACTACAATCGTGAAGAGACAAAAAAAAATACATATTGAATGAAACAACAAATTATAGAGAAAACTGTACAGAGACATTGTCCTATTTGGATCGATTAAATATAGATAATTTATTATTTTTACAAAAAAAAAATCAACAATGAAAAAAAAAAGAAAACTAAATTGTGTCTGTGTCTCGTTATTCATTCTCGCAAACATTATAGAGTCCGTGCGCTAGTCGGTTCCGTGTCCAGACACTCGGCTGTTACAAAATGGAAAAAGAAAGGAAAAAAAGTCGCGAGTGAAAAGCGCGCTATCGATTAAAATTTTATCTTCCTCTTCTTCTTAATCTTTACACACACGTGACGTGCCGTAATCTTAGACAAACAAAAACCACCCAGCATTATAATGCACGTTTTTTTTTTTCATCATGTCTTCAATCGTGCTGTCGCTTTGCATATTTTAACGTGTGGTCTTATTTTTTTCATAATTTTTTTATCTTGCCTCTTGGTGGATTTTTGGATACGTAGATTTTTTTTATTATGAGAAACTACTCGTCTCTCCCGATTAACGTCGTGTTTTTGGTAGACGGTGGACAGTCGACTGTAACAAATGCGTAACTGGACAGAACCACTGGACCAATGGACTCACTTTCCTCGATCCTTTGCCCGAACGTCCCCCGATAGTGGTATTTAGAATTAAAACCAAAAGTAGTGCGTAGAAATAATTATTCATCCCGTAGTGGTCTAATCAACTGACCGTAGTCGTAGCAGTAGAAGTAGAATCTTCTTTTCTTCATTGCAGCCAGCAAAAGAAAAATCTGAAAGAATGAAGAAAAAAAATTTAATTAAAAAAATGTTGCTCCAGAGCAAAGCAGTTAACCGCCGCTGATATTCAGCTTGAGTAGCGGTGTTGGGTTTCGTGATAAAATATTAAAGTAAGGTCTGATAAACGCTCGAGAGCATCGACGCTGGAAATTGGCTCGGTAAAACTTTCTCTTGCCGTGCGGCCAAACCCACTGGCACATTAAGGCAGGGTCGATTGGTCATCAATTGAGCATCGACCTCAATCAGTGTATTTTATGTATTAATAATTTTCAAAAATCTCATTCCCGTCAGATGGGCGTTATCGAAATTAGATTTTTGAAATTTGTCTGTTGAGATTTTATCGAGTTTTTCCGTTATCGAATCACTCATCTTTGGCCGAGTACGATCAAGTTTGAACCGAAGATAATCTTCCCGTTCGGAGAAACAGAAAAAGAAAAAAAAACGAGCTTGTCGGGTTTATCGAACTGAAGAACGAGAAGCGATCGAGAGAAGTTTTTTTCACCGGCTTTCACCCAGTCATCGGGAGACGGGGAAGGGCTCGATGAATCGGTGGAAATCGAGGCCACCGACCCGGAGCCGACCGCTTCGATACGAGTCTTCCACCGCGACCCTGACCCAGTCCGGAGTTCTTCGACAGCGTGTGTCGTCCGATATTCGAGCCCTCCGCTCCAATGAAAGTTCGTCCATCGCCCGCGTAACCATTAATCCCGCGTAGAAAGTTAACAATCGATAAAAAAATTCTAATAATAATCCGAGACTAGAGAATGAACTATCGTCTACGAAAAAAATAAAATCTCGTTTCCGGACACTCAATACAGATATTAATACGTTCGCCAATTACGCATCCGCTCTTTAACTCGATCGTTACGACGCGGTCTTCCATCGGTAACAAAAAAAAAAATGATTGCCGGGACGAAAGTAAAGAGAAGGGTAAATGAGTGGACGACTCTCGAGAAAAGGAAGTAACTCGGGTGTTTCGTACTGCGGACCGGAGGCTCCGGTATTGGGTCGGTAGGTGAAGAGCCGAGAGCGAGTGACCCACAATCGAATACCAGTTTGGTTTACGAGTTATGTGAATTCCGGTATGGCCTCGTCGACGCACCGTTAACATTGTTTGCTACGTTCCCTCGCGGTAAGTAGGCTAGTTGGTTGACTCGTTACGTCCACCTATGGTCCGTCCTGCGTTCTTCATCGTTGATGGTTTTTTTTTCTCCTTCTTTTTCATTTTTCTTCTCTTTTGCTTCGACGGAATCGAAGCTCGACTTCCTCTCACCCCTGGGTGGGGCCCCAAGCCAGTTTTCACCTCTTTCTTCTCTCGTCAATCCTAACACGAACTCGAGAGAGTTCCTGACCTCGTGAGAGACCCCGCCCAATCGGCGCTTTCGAACACGGAAGTAGGTCGATGACCGGCAGGAACATCTGAAAAGGCAGAAGCGAGGCGGTTACCAGTGGTCGATCATTATCCTTCCGGGTGGGCCCCGGGCGTGATGACCTCACAAAAAATGCGGACAAGGACGCTCACGAAATGAGAGCAAGGGTCTTTGAGCTCAACATAGAATCGAATCAACGAATTTTTCTAGATTCTATTATAATTCAGATTTAGACTTTCAGTCCATAGAATATTCAATTATTATTTTTTTTTCGTCAGAATCAGTCGAGCTTTGCCCAAAATTGTCAAACTATCTTCAGACTTTAATCAATAGGATATCCAAATATTTTCACTTTTTATTTTTTACTCAGACTCGATCGTACTTTGCCCGAGATAGTCGAATCATCAACAGACTTTAAATCTGTAGAATTTTCAACTATTTATCTTCATTATGTTTCTTTTTTTTTTTTTTAAATGGTCTCGAGCGATACAGACTATGATGGAATAATTCATGATTCAAATTTGTATATTGTTCTTATAGAAGTGATTGATCTGCGATGGGATTCATCGTAAAATACGGCATGAATTACATTTTGCTGGCTTGAACAATTTTTTTTAAAGCTGCTAAAAATTTCATAAGCTAGCAAGATCAAAATCACTTGTATGGTTGGAACGAATATTTTCGATCTTAACAAACGACAAAAAAAACAAAACCGTAAAAGACCCCTGAAGCGAAAATGTTCGAAAAGAAAAAAAAACAACCATTTCAGGTGCGATGGAGTCCGATCTGAATAGTCACGTGCCAGCGATCTACGTTGCAAAGTACAATCGTTTCGTCGACAATATATTGGGACGTATAAATAAGATACTCCGAACGAATTACGATCCGGTGACGGTGAAGCTGACCAATCCCGGCACGGCGACCAAGTCGGGCAAACCAAAGACGAAGAAGAAGTCCAACAAGAAGAGCGGCAGCAAGAACGGCCCCAAGCGTTTGTTCTCCAAGGAATCCAGCACATCTTCAGCTCCCAAAGTAATTTTTCCTGCGAAGAACATAATAAATTTAGATACAGAAAAATAATTAGCGACAAAAATGTATCGAATTGCGATAATTGTTTCGATGGATTTTTTTTTCAGCAGGACAGCGAAGATGAACAAAAATCCTCGACTACGGTAGCGACTACCGAGCAAAGATCGAACATGGTCCCAGATGCGGCAATGACGACACCAAGCTCGATGGAACTGACGACGGTCCAGGAAGCAGAGAGCCGGAAGGCGGCGGCGACGACCAAGAAGCCCAAGAGAAAGAGGACCAAGAACAAGAACAAGACAAAAAGTAAGAAGACCAAGGTCCCCGCAACCGGAAGTAGCACGGCCAACAAGAACAAGGTTAACAAAAAAAAAACATTTTTATACTAATAAAAATCATATAATAAAATAATATTTTATTATTATTATCAAACATATATATATATATGTTGTATAACACTGCCGTTCTAAGGTAAAATATTATTATTATTACCGCGGTCGATAATTTAAAAAAAAATCATTTTTCTCGCGAGTTCTGGCGAGTGCGGTGAAAATGAAAATCTAATCGGAAACGGACATGATCTCTTCTCCCAATAAAACGTTTCTTTTGACCGTACTTACTTTCCAGAAATCGTGAAAAAAATTCATTACAGTTTTTATTACCGACCGTGGTATCGCATGTGCTCTTAGGCGGGACGTCGATGGCCAAAAAAAATTTCCCTGAGAATAGTCGGGATTCTTCTAATCTCAATAATCATGAATCAAAACGGCGCACAGCATCGACTTCGAGCTACTCTCTGAGATAATCGATCTGATTGTCCTCAAAGACTTTCCATCACAGTCGTGTACTCGAATGATTTATTTTCGGTTCGACCAAACCTTCGAGCTTTCGTCCTTGTCCAACGGTCTAGTTTTTATCGATATTGCTGTCTCATTTTTTTATCCCTGCATTGTCGCTCTTGTCGGATAAAAGACAATTGAAAAATAAATTAATATTAATTACAGACAAAGGCGAAGAAACAAAGCAAACCCAAAGCACGAGCGACTCTCTACGGTCTCTCCTCGTTGAAGCGTTCTGGCGACGTATCGGTGAACATGATGAGCGATCACACGACTATCAAGACTAAATTCAGCGTCGGCCCTCTGGTGTTGAAAGTGGAGAAGGAGTTTGGCAGAGCGGCGAAAAAGGAGTTGCGCAGCGCCACCGCTACGACGGCCGAGATGTCCGGCAAGCTGAGTCTTCGGGTGTTGCACGGTGGGGCGGCGACGCTTCACTCGATCAGAGTTCTTCAACCGAAGCAGGTGCGAGTCGAGAGCGCCGACGATCACGACAGAACGAGGGAATTTGTTTGGCGTCGCTCGTCTCACATTGCGCACCTCGTGTCGCAGAAACTCTCCTCGGCAACGAGATCGATGCTTCGACCGCCGCCCATGCAGTCGGCGGTCGCGGCGTAAATCTCGACGCGCCGACGCTTCGCCCAGTCGGTAAACCGTTCGAAATCCCGATGCGGCAGGTTTAGCGATTCGCGGGCGATAATTCTTCGGTCATGCGAAGCAATACAGAAAAAAAAATACCCGAAACGATTTGTTCTTATCATCGCTCGTTCGACCCGTCGATCGAACTGCGTGATGAGTCAATGACTCGTTGGATTTTTACATTAACGGCCGGAGAACGAACCGCGCATGCGCGGACGAATGTAATTATGATTATTTCGTTCGTGTTTATTTATTCGATGGAAAGGCTGAGATTAGGTTTATCGTTTCACTGCACAGCAGGTTAATCCTGGTAGATTGTTAGTAATCGATTACGATATTTATTTATCTATTTATTGTGTATCTCTGCAAAATGTAAATAAATTCATTTATCAGTATTTTTGTATCGTGGTAATCTTTTTATGAGCCTGAAGATATCTGAACGAGACTGAATTTTATTCAAGTTAAAACAACGGCTTTTTGTAACACGCAATGTTCGCACGGGGAATTTCACATGGAGAAAAAAATTCTACGGGAGAACAAATTTTTTTTCCTTCAGAAACCGTGCATCGATACAGATTTTTCAGACATAACATTTGATGTCTCCACGGTCGTACCCCTTTTTAAGAAGCAAAATATATCGCGGTCGGTAACGAACACGGAATTCAACTTTTCTCAAGGTGCTTTTTTTTTTAAAGAAAAAACCAATTCAAGCTGAATGTGCAAAATAATTTTACATCCAGCCCGTATTGATTGCTTTCTAAAAAAAATTGGCAACATTGAATAAGATTGATTGCTAATGAAATTTGCATCGCGGTGCCTCGTTCTTCGATTCTCGCTGGATTCCTGCTTTATCAGCGTCATCTTTACCGACAGTCACGCACTTGTGTAAATAGATGGATTTATCAATATTTTTCCATAACGCTTATCTTTTCATGACCCTGAAGATATCTGCACGAGACTCAATTTTACTCAAGTTCCTTCGGGTGAGTTTCGATTACACGCAAACCTCGCTCAGGGAAGTTCGCTCGCCGAAAAAAATTCTGCGACCTTTTTATTTTCTCCCCGAAGCCGCGCATTCGGGTATCGTTTTTGCCGACAGTCGAGCTGACTCCTTAGCTTATCAAAACTTCCAATTACACGGATTCCTCGTTAAACCGCGACGGGAATCTCTCTTGTGTTTACCGAGCCGTGACCGTTGACACTGTAACTTGATGATTATGATAACTCAGCAGTTTTTCCGTCCCGGCTCGATGGCCTCGGTGAAACTCCACCGCGACCTCTCACTCGTCTGATCATCCGATAGTTTCCAGCACACATTTTGATATTTTGAATACCATTTTTTTTTCCTACCAACATTACTCTTCGAACCCAATGAGCGCAAGCGCCGGATAGTGTACGATACACGGACGCATGTTTTCACGCTCGAAGCGCGATATAGTTGGTTTCCTGAGATCTCGAGACACCCGGCGCCTTATCGCGAGCTCTCGCTACGGAACGAATTTTATTATCGTGCGTCGTTTCGACTTCGCGCGTCTATGCGCACTGAAAATTAATAATAATAAAAGGAAGATTACACCTGGCCTGTTCGAAGAGTCACGGTGAGCTCGGTTGTCTCGTCGCGCTATCGTTCATCGCTGTTTTGACTTTCAACGAGGATCTTCAGAGGCGACGCAGTTTCGACGCTGTAGTCGTCGCGACAACGCAACAAACTCGCTGGACTCGGGACCGCCTTGCCGCAACCGTTTGGAGAAGCCGCTGGATTCCGTCGTCTTCGAAACTTTCACCGCGTTGCCGGGCCTCTTCGCTCAGCGACGACGACAATAACACATCAAGCGCACACAAGCGCGCGCATTCTCACACACACGACCGTACGCGCAGTGTACAGAGACGAACGCCGTCCTGACGATCGTACTTGTGTCTCGCAGCGGGAATCGCGCCAGTTGAAACTTCGACTTCGCAGCTCACGTACACACAACTCGCCGCCTCGCTCACGACGCATTCCAGTAAGTCGACTATATTATTTCAAAATACTGCAACAAAAATATACACAGATATAAATATATATATATAATAAATGATTTAAAAAATTGTTATGCTCAAGCCGGACCTATCGGAAATTGTGGAGGTCAGACATTATCGGAAAACAAACGCGAATATATCTGAATAGATTAAAAGTTTGCGGTCAGGCCGGATCATTGAAAATTGTCGCGTGCAGACTTAATGGAAATTGAAGCTCGGACCCTCGAAAAAGTATTCAAAAAATTCAGGTAAATATTTATAAAAATTAATTTGCGTTTTTTTTGCAGAATTTCGCGTCAAGTTCAAAGAACGGTCTCGGTTGGATAAGCTCGCTAAGGCCGAGTCGAGCGGTGGAAGCAAATATTCCTTTATCTCTAAAAAAAAAAAAACTGCGACGTCGCGAAGCGAGTCTCTATAGTTTACGATACATAGAGCAAACAACGAGACGATGACTTCGTTGGTTGGAAAGTTCAAGTTCGCGGCATATTTGTGTCGCGTGAGGGTCGCGAGACCGAAGGAGATCCGCGCTCTGTCGACGAGGACGATGCCGAGTGCGAGGGACGAGCCCAGAGAAATAATACTGAAGTATCTCGACGGCAAGGACAACGGAATTGCGGTTCTCGGTCTGAATCGCTCGGAGGCGAGAAACGCCTTTGGCAAGAGTCTCGTCTCGCAGATGTTCGAAGCGGTCGCCAGCGTGCGGGAGAACGACAAAGTTCGAGTCCTCATACTGAGGAGTCTCGTGCCGAAAGTCTTCTGCGCCGGTGCTGATCTTCGAGAGAGGTCGAGGATGTTGGAGAGCGAGGTGGCGGAGTTTGTCTCGTCGCTGCGAGGTTTGATGAGCGAGGTGGAGGCTCTTCCGACTCCGGTAATCTCGGCGATCGACGGGGTAGCTCTGGGCGGCGGACTCGAACTGGCATTGGCGAGCGACATCAGAACAGCTTCCAGCGAGGCAAAGATGGGCCTGGTGGAAACAAAATTAGCGATTATTCCAGGTGCGGGCGGTACACAGAGACTGCCGAGAATCGTCGGCACGGCTAAGGCGAAAGAGCTCATATTCACGGCTAGAATAGTCGATGGAGAGGAGGCGGTCAACATTGGTTTGGTGAACCGAGCCGCGCCGCAGAATAAAAGCGGGGACGCAGCATATCAGGAGGCACTCTCGATCGCTCGTGAAATTTTACCGAACGGTCCGATAGGCGTCAAGTGAGTATCCGAGAGTCTCAACTCACCTCGACGATGTCTCCTCCTCGTCGAATTAATCGCACAATTAACTGATAAGGCTCGCGCGAAGCTACCGGGTTTAATCGAGCGCAAACAATGTGTGGCTCTCAGTCCGGAGAAGTCGATGATCATTCTTCTTGTTTTTGCTTTGTAGTAGGTAAGGGTTTACGTAAGTGTAGCCTCGACGCTCCCAGGCGATCCATCCGCTTCTGATACGCTGATATCATCTCGTGGCAAACGCGATCGGACGCTCGAAGACCGTCGATGAGTCAACACGCGAAGACTCTGTAAAAGAAAACAAATTATCGTCATTAATGTTGTGCATAAACCGTACGATTGCTCGACGAATGGTGAGGCGTTGTAAAAAAAATTGGCGGATAAAACAATCGGGCGATTGTTTTATGTTCACCGATCGTTGATCATGCTAATTTTTTTTTTTACTCGCGTCGGTGCAAATCGATGATAATGTTTGTTTTTTTTCGGAGGGGGTTTGTTGATTTTGAGAATTAAAAAAAAAAATTTCAATCACTTTATCATTCATTATATCATTTATTGTTACTCGCGCGGAAGGATTCGCTTATGTTTGTTCGTTTGATGCGATTGGAGTTTATTGATCTCGGACAAAAAAGTTTAAGGTCTTTGGTGATAATTTTTTTTTAGTAAAATCGGACCGCCAGAACGCGGACGATTCATCGTTGAGGCGAAAAAGAAATTGTCTCAATGACTTATCATCGAGGCAATTTGTTTGCTCCTTAGAAATATTTTTTTTATGAACTAATTTTTTAACTGAATGCTTTTTTTTAATATGTTTGCAGAATGGCCAAGATCGCGATAACAAAAGGCGTGGAGGTGCCGATCGAGAACGGTTTTCAGATCGAGAAGCAATGCTACGCTAAACTGTTGAACACAGAGGATCGACTCGAGGGCCTCGCGGCTTTCGCGACCAAACGCGTGCCCGTTTATCGGGGTGTATGAACGTAAATTACCATTTTTTTCTATTTTTTTTTATCATACACCCAAAGAATCTATAAGTAAAGAATTGCTGTCTTGCACCTATAAATCGTATCGCGCCGACATCTTATTGATAACCAACGGGGTCAGTAAATGTCTCAAATCTAACGGGATCGTTATTACTATCGCGATTTTATACGATAATTAATTGATCCTCGACGAATCGACACTCGTTTACACAACTGAGACAACGTGTCGCAATCGCGCTATCTCGATTATTTTTTTTGTATTTACTATCTTTATTCGTTCGCGGAATGCAAAGTGGAACGGGCGAGATTGCCTTCTTTTTGTGATTCAGTTTGTGCCGCCTAATGCGCTATCGTTATTATCTGTGTTATCAATTATTTCTCTTGGTTTTACTCGTTTAAACTTTATTGTTGTTTTCGACTGTTTTTTACGAAACTTTATGCTTCACTGTTATTTATCGAATCTAACGAATAAAATATTTGCATATTCAATATACATTATATTTATTTTTTGAGATATGTACATAAAAGTTAACACGCGTCGATTGGCCGTGCTACCGTATCATAACAATTGCCATTGCGGCCCGCAAATTCTACCGAGCAGTACAATACTGCAGAGTCTTCGTCGAATGTAAACGTTTTCCTTTGTTTTTTATTTAATTTGTGGTTAAAAAAAAATACGCACCGGAATTCGGAAATGGAAATAGAAAAAAAAACGCGTTTGTGGGGGCTTAAGCGTACTCGTCGTCGCGTTTGTCCTTCAGCACGGCGCTCAACACCTTGAGCTCTTTTATCAAGTTCTCGGGACCCGTGACTCTGTGGCCGATCGTCAGTTCGCTCTCGTATATCTCGTAATCGTTGCCACCTTCGCGAGTCTTGTCACCGAAGAAATGTATTTCGTCGTACTCCTCGATGTGTCGGAGGCAGTAAGTCTTGTCCCAGCCTATCGGGAATACGTCGAAGGATATTTGACCACCTGTGAAGAGATTCACAAATTCATAAACAACACTCTTTACGCGATAAAGATAAGCGATAAACATTTGTTCTGTCTTTATTGATATTCATTTTTATCGAACTTATACCTATGCTGTACGTGAGGGCGAGATTGGGAAAATTCTTCTTCAAAGCTTGAATGAACTTCTGACGAATCTGATGTTTCTGGTCGTACTCGTAAAACTGCAGTCTCTCCTTCTGACTGCAATTCCGGCCGACCGGCGATATATTAAGCATGCCCGTCCGAAACTCGACGAATGTACCACGCTTGAATGGCAGCGTCAGTTCAGAAATGTAGCTCAGACAGAAATTTATAAAATCTTGCAATGCGTCGTCCCCGATAAAAGTTTGAATGCTCTGTAAAAATAAATGAAAATAAAGTATTCTTGTTAATGAGAAAGAGTCTAAGATTTCACCATACAAGCGGAAAATAAGCTCCTGAAGGCGTTGTCGTGTGAAACAAAAAAAAATAAACATATTAATGGAAAGAAAAACATGCAAATTTTTTATTTTTAAGGTAAATAAAGAAAATTAAAGAAAATGGGAACGCTGATGAGATCAGAGCTTGGAGCAGAAAAAAATATTATGAAAGGAAACTAACATTCGAGGCCAGCTGCTTGCCATCCTTGTAACCAATGAGTCCGTTCTCTGCAAATATGTATTTGTACTTCTGAAAGATCTTGCTACCTCCCAATTGTTTCAGTATCTTTGCAAGGTCGGATCCTCCAACAACCGCCAAGTCAAAGTTTTCCTTCTTGGCCAGGTCAAAAATGGACTGTTCGACACTCGGTTCAATTTCCTGTTAAATCAACAATCAGCCACAAGTTATTTACTTTTAAACAGTGATTCAAACAATATAAAGTGTTTAAAAAATGTGAGAAAAATAGTCAAATGAAAATTACCTGCTGAGGCTCGGTCAGAGTTCCATCGACATCGAACAGGCAAATAATTTTTTGGCTCATATTGCTTCCGGCCCTATAAACTGCAAAGTAAGAACGTGTTATCTGCAAATCAAAAAAGAAAAAAGGACGGAACGAAATTTTTAACACACGAATGACAAACAAAACAACGAACAACTGATGAGAAATAATGGTTGTTTGTAAAATGCACGAGAGCGTGTAGCCTTGTGGCGTGTTGAATGAGCAGTCACGTGAGAAACGCTCCCACATTGATTATCACGATAGTTAATCCCCTCTTCTTTGATAGCCGGTTCGTTTTCTTTTTTTCTCGGAAACTACCTGTTAGTTAGCAATAACATCGAACATGAAACAAAAAACGATTCGTAGTACCGGCATTTCAAGATGACAAGAGGACATTTTTTTTTTTCCGAAAAGGTGAAATGACGATCCGCGGGATTCGTTGAGTTTGTGTAAACATGATTAACCTGTAGGATTCCGCAAGTAGATACTCTCAATACGGATAATTATCGTCGGTCAGGCGAAGGAACTTACAAACTCGTCGAATGAAGGGAAATATTGTTGCGGCGGTTTGTCAGAAGCGCGTCAAGGCGATTGCTAAAACAAATACTGTTAGACTTCGCGGGAACCAGTAGGAGGTGAGCGGAGGCTGCTCGTCGAGCCAAATAGTGAAAGTTCCGTTTACGTGGCTAATCGATTGACGGAGCATTCGCTCGTAGTCCGACTGTCATGTGGAAAAATACCGGGAGTGTCATTGTATTCTCAGTATTTTTGTTCTGCGTCGTTTCCGACTACCCTGGGAGTGCCGTTCTCGCAAATTCGGATGGGAAGGCGCGAAACGTTCTTCTGCTGCTCGGTAAAAACTGTCGAATTAAACGAATGAATAATAAACAAAAAAAAGGGTATACAAAAAGTACGTTTGCGAGATAATTTATAAGACGTGCTATTGGCTCATTTGCGATCCGGACGACCAATGAGAAATCCGTAAGACCCGTCTCGAGAAGGCAGGCCTGCGATTGGCTGAGCGCGCGCGGCTATGTTTCACGCGCGAGATTCAAAAAGATCGTTTGATGCTCTTTCGACGAATGACTGACGTTTCTTTGCACTTCGATGGATACAGGGATACAAAATATTTATTACATGATACTTGCTTCGTTCGTCATTTTTTTTTGTCCCAAGTGGTTTGTGCAGTAGCTTAAAATAGATGGTCTAGCGACACTGTGCTAAAAGACAAGTTATGCTCGTTGTTGTCAGAAAGGTTTTTTTGTTGGTTATTTTATTAGCGTTTTTTTTTCCATTCCAGCCGACGATGGAGGCTTCGAAATGGGATCATACAGAAACAATATCTGTCAGACGCCGAATCTTGATGGTCTGGCAAAGGACAGTCTGCTATTCAACAATGCGTATACTTCCGTGAGCAGCTGTTCGCCAAGGTAACCAGATTGATTTATCAATGTCCTCGACTAGCGGATTAATAAATAATTTTAAAACAGTCGATCCACTATATTGACTGGCCTGCCGAGTCACCAGAATGGAATGTACGGATTACATCACGGAATCCACCACTTCAATTCGTTCGATGATGTTCAGAGTTTGCCAAAAATTCTAAAGAAGAACTCAATAAGAACAGGCATCGTGGGAAAAAAACACGTAGGACCTGGATTCGTTTATCCATTCGACTACTCGGAGACCGAGGAGAACAATTCGATTCTCCAAGTTGGAAGAAATATCACGAATATAAAACTGTTGGTGCGTGAATTTTTATCCACGAACAAGTCTCAGTAAGTTTTTTTGCATTTATTATTTTTATTGCGGAAATAAGAGTAAGTGGGGAACAACAGACCATTCTTCAAAAGTATGTTCTTTTAAGCGTTCCGAACAAATCCGACTGTTCATACTTTCATTTTCATTGGGGCGGCTATTTTGCCCTGTAGAAAACATTTATATATATGTATAATGTATGGTGGAACTTTATTTTTGCAGACCTTTCTTTTTATATGTGGCCTTTCATGATCCCCACCGTTGCGGTCACTCAAATCCACAATATGGAAGTTTTTGTGAGAAATTTGGCAACGGCGATGAGGGAATGGGAACTATAAGCGATTGGAGACCAATTTACTATCAATGGGAGCAGGTCAAAGTTCCATATTTTGTTCAGGACACCGAGGCGGCAAGACGAGACATTGCCGCTCAATACACAACTATCTCCCGATTAGATCAAGGTAAAAAAGAACGATGAAAAGTTTGATTTTCATACCACGTTTCGTGAAAGTTGAATATTGAAATTTTCATATCACTTTCTCATAATAAAATTTCAGCCAAGTCGTTCTAAGCATTCGCAGTTCTAGTGGTTCGAATTTTTCACATCTCACACATAGGCACACAAACATCTGTCCATCCGGACATTATTTCTAAATATGCTTTTTTGATATTTTCGAACAATCTGAACGTGTTTTCATTGAAATCTCGAAATGCACTCTCACCAAAACGACGTTTACCCTATGAGCAAGAAAAAAAAACACATTCTCTTATCGAGGGTCTCTTGAACATTAGAAGAATAGTATAATGTCAAGCAAATCAATGTTTTTACCAGCCGTTAGTTAGAAATGTTAATAAAACTATTACAACATTTCAGGAGTTGGCTTGGTTTTGAAAGAGCTCGAGGATGCTGGCCTGAAGGACAGCACGCTAGTTATTTACACGTCGGACAATGGAATTCCATTTCCCAATGGGCGAACTAATCTGTACGATCCGGGAATGGCAGAACCAATGATCATATCTTCGCCGATTCACAAGGAACGAAAGAATCAAGTGACCTACAGTATGACTTCATTGCTGGACATCGTTCCCACTGTTCTGGATTGGTTCGATATAAAAAACATCGACAATGAGATTTCAGGATCCTCGTTCACTGGCAAATCACTTTTGCCTCTTCTTGTGAAAGGTACAATTTGACCTTGGACCAAATTGAATCTTCAACTAAAGAAAGAGTTATAAGTTTTTCTTTCACTAGCGAATGCTAAGGGGAACAACAGAATATGAAATTCATTTATTTTTATTAATCGAAGAACCAGTAGAGCCGGATGCAGCCGTGTTCGCCAGTCATACACACCACGAAGTGACTATGTATTATCCAATGCGGGCCATTAGAACAAAACGTTGGAAGCTCATTCACAACATTAATTTCAAAATGCCGTTTCCGATAGATCAAGATTTTTACGTTTCACCCTCGTTCCAGGTACTGCCTCAAACTCGTCATTCATGCCATGACCTTGAACTATACAATCGATAACTTAATGCGCATCTGTTTATTTTTGTCCATACAAAGGATATATTGGAAAGAACTCGTGCGAATATGACATTGCCATGGTACAAAACTCTGAAACAGTACTATGACAGACCAGAGTGGGAGTTTTACGATTTGAAACTCGATCCCGAAGAAGTAAACAACCTGGCGAAGAAATCTTCGTCAAAGGTAATTTGTGCTTTGTAAATTTGTAAATCAGTGAAATTACATGTATCAATGAAAATATTCTAAAAATTTCAGAATATTTTCAACAACTTGCGCGAGAGACTCTTCGATTGGCAAAGAAAGACGCAGGATCCTTGGCTCTGCGCGCCAAGCGGAGTTCTCGAAGCGATCGGCGTACACACGTATAATCTGAAGTGCATGCCACTCGATAACATGGGACCTTAAGAGAAAACTTGTTTTCCCCCTATAAACGGTAAATTCAGTAATCCACACTAAACCCAGAAAAAATACCTTACACACACACACACCTGCCTGCCATCCGAACAAACTCCGACCTATCCAATCGCGATGTGATATTTTTGATGATAAATAAAGTTTCATAGAAATACTGTAAACTTACGAATTTTCAATTCGAAAATGTAATTCTCTGTAAGGACGCATTCTTCCCTTCCTTCTCGTGTTTCGAGAGGGCCTCACTCAGTTGACGTACGTAAGTCGCCGATTTGTTTACAGTTTTCTCCGCTATAGTCATCTCCGATGATATTTCTGTTATCTGCACGAATCGAAAAATGGCGGGACAAATGAGAAGATTCAGGACGAATGAAATACGTCGGAATGCACGTTGCGTATACTCACATACTGTTTGTAACCAAGATATCTGTTGTACTTTTGATTCTTGTTGTATATCTGCTTGACCTGTATCATAAACACGAGACACAGGGCCAAACCGCCGAGGACGATTATCGTGTTTATCGTTTGGAGATTCCGAAGAAAGAGCATGACAGATTGACCAAGTAATTCGAGCCCTCGCTGCTCGAGGACGGCCGATCGGAATACTAAATTTTGTGCGATTGTAGCAACAATTAAATGGAAGTGTCTCGCCGACGCCTTGGCGAATCTCGGTTGCTACGCGCGAAACTTTGCTCGATCTCGAAGGAAAGTTTGATCTGCAACCTTGCGGTATTATCACGAGTATCGCGTGTATCCCCTATGTTTTGAGTATTCAATGAAAATACGGCCGATACCGGGTCCCGATAAACGGCGACTGAAAAGAGGATAACGAGGGAGCTGGATCAGCGTTGCGCAGGTTGGTGGCGCCGCCAGGTGGGGCGAGGACGAACTATGCGTCCGCAGTGATCGCGCGATAGACGATTGCTTATATATTTTTCGAGATATATGCTTCCTTTATCGACGAACTTTTAATTCGACTTAAATCGATGTTCTCGTCGTTGTCGGACATAACAGTTAAGCATGTAACTTACCTTTCGATTAACTACGTACTTTCGTGCCACTTCACGGGTAGGAAGTCCAAAGATTTGTTGCGCCGGTTCCGTCACGTAAGCAAGCGCGATCTCGACCCACTGTAACACTCCGAACACTGATCGTTGACTGATTTCACTGATTACACTGAGAACTTAGTATTTGGCTAAGTTTTCTCGTTCTGTCTGATTTTAAAAGTGATGTTTCACCGTGAGCCGAGATGATAAATCATGCAAGACTCACTAACGTTAACGGTTCGAACACAGATGTAAACAGACGCGCGCGCATGCGCGTGCATCCGTCAGAACGGCCATGTTGCATTGTTGACGAATCACCGCGTTGTGCCGCGAGAGCTCGTAGCTCGCGCAATTCCATGAGATATCGAAGTTCCGTTGGAGTAACTCGTCTGTTAATGATTATTCGAACAATTCAAAGTCTCAATCAACCCCATATCTATTGAATTTTTCCCTTAATTTTTTTCGTTATTGTAATGTGAGTATTTATGCGAACGGTTGCTTTTTGGTATGAAGTCGTTCTGAAGAGCGTGCGCTTGCGCAGTGACGTTACAATGCCCGAAAACACTAACCGAAGGCAACGCCAAACGTTTCGTTACGTGAATCGTTCCATTCCTCTTCACGCGGAAACAGTTTTATCGACTGTCGATAATATGCTTCTCAAAATTTATAATGGGATTGCCTCACAGGCGTATATATAATGGTATTTTTTTGTAGATCCGTAGAATGGATACTGAAATATCGTGGGCGCGAGCAAATACATTTTTCGGGTCATCTGGTGTGTCCCAATAGACCGGCAAGCTTTTTCAGCCGTCCCCGATGGTACTCGATCGTCTTATTCCTCCGTAGTTAGTTGGGCTGCCTTGTAGAGGGCTCAGTTCAGCCTGAAATCAATTTTATTTGTACACCATTAAACCCGCAATTTCCGCGTAATTTTTTTTTTTTTTTTACGAACCAATACTTCTCCGCTGCGGTAATTTCAAGCGATAGAGCGAATAATAATTGCAAGCGACTTCACAACGGCAACGAATATTACCTATAATAAATACCAGTATTAAAAAAAAAACGAAAGTTCGAAAAAACGATAGGGGGTTGGGTAAAATAATTATTAATCAACCTTTGAGCCTTTTTCGAGACAACTTAAGATTCATTTTTTTTTGTTTATCTTACACACAACTCTCTCAGAAAATACACATTGTCCAATTAGCATCTGTAAGATTTCTCGAGGCCATAAAGTTTCTCGAAGAAGAATTGTGTATATGTCTATGTAACATACACTATGTATAATATATATATATATTTGAGTATATATATGTGGTACAAAGTAAAATAATATTATCAGGATAACGCGTCGCATCAACATATATTCAATATGTATTAAATTTAACGTTAAACAAGGTTTGCTTTCAAAGATGACGTGTGTAAAGTGCGCCATACCATTAACTCATTTATAATATATGTAAGCGTAATGTGATGATAAATATTCTTTTAGAATATATATATAAATGTTGCAATGCTCTGATCGAACAATTTTTAAGAGTACGGAGTTGTACAATCTCCAAAAAAAAAAAAAAGAAAAAAAAAATAATAGTCTCTAATTTAAATAACTTTCGGCGTTCTTTCATTATTTCTTTGTTTTATCGTCTCTCCTCTTCATGTGGTCGAGCGAAATACAGAATAAAGTAGTAAAGTAATACTCGTGGCGTTTATAAACTTAATAAAAATTCAAAATCTCGCGTGAGTCTTCGTACTCGAATCTCGTCAAATTAAAAACATTACAAAACGAGCGCTTGAGCACCGTCGATAGGATCGCGCGTTCGGACTTTATTCGCGCTGTTATTAGTTAATCTGAGCATTGTATCCGATCGCGAGATGAAACTAACGGATGCTCAATACGAAAAAAAAAAAATTGTATATATACAATTATGCGTTATTCGCATATAGTTTTTCTGACATTTTTTTTCATTCATTATTTACACAGCACTCTTAGGCAATCCATCGGCGAACATTATGATTTTTATTCTGTCCATAAAACCTTTTTGTTTGTTTCCTTTTCTTGTTTTCCTGTAATTCTATTTTTCTAACTACGCGTAACGCACAGACCACCAAAATTACAAAAATGTAATTAAAAATAATTTCTCCTACTCTCATTTCCTATATCGCGAAATAAATATATCTATATAATAGTATTGTTATTTTTATATATACATAAAACGTAGTAAATTTCTATGATTGTGTGTATTTCCGTGTGTAGGCTTCAGGCTTTAGAAACTTCGAGACTCCGTAAAATCGTCGGGTCGTTTATCATCGCCGTCGAATCGCGGTCTCAGAAGCGTTTTACGCTTAGTTAAATTAATACATTTTTACATGAGACTATCGTCAGTTTTGGCCCAGCGCATTTATTTGATAAACGCGTCAGCTCGTGGTCGTTGGCCAGCTCAACGTTGCGCCGCTGTAGTCGAGGAAAAAAAAATCGCAAAGAAAAAAAAACCATTGACAACTCACGGAGGAACGACACACGAATATCGTCTTATCCTGCCGATTTTATAAAGTGTGCAGTCTTAAGACGAAAAGGCAGTGTGCTTAGATTTTTAAAAATACCAAGATATTAAAAAATCCACTGCTCCGAACGCAACAATAGTAATACAAAAAATTGTCGCTCGTTGTTTTTTTTCTGCTGCAGAAGCCCAGCCACATACACAATAAAAGCGCCGACAAAGCAGCTGACTTAGCCGCAGCAACCGCACTTTTTGCCTCCTCACTCTCTCTCCTCTTTTATGGCAGTCGTCTCAATCGTGAAAAGGAAAAAGGGGGAGAAGACGTGGAAAGGAAAAACGTTTTCAAAGGTTCTCGCATTCATCGTTTCTCCGAGAATCTTCGCCGAGTCTTTCACCTCCCCCGTTTTTCCCTCCGACCACCTTCACAGCAGTTAATATCTCTTTTCGCTAAGACAGCTTCGCGTTGAAATGCTTGAAAAAGAAAACGGTCCTCCGAGATGTAAAAACCGCACCCTCGAGAGGGATGACTTGTTGTCTTACGGTCCGATCTACTGGTCCGTCGTTCCCGTAGCGGTAGTCGACGTTGTCCGTCACCCCGTTTCTGTCTGGCCTCGCAAAGTATCGAGATGGTACTGCGTCTAGGCGAAAGCCAAGATCAATGTCACAGTCGTGTTTCGTTTCTTTTTTTTTGTTGGCTTTTTTTTAAATAAATTTTCGTAGCATTGTTGCGGGCAGCAGCAAGCGCGAAGAACGAGAGCTATAGCTCTTTACTCAAGAATCCTCAACGAATCCTATCGGTATTGCCGTTATTCACCTGTGTACCGTTCTCCGCGTCGTAATCCACCGATCTCAGCTTTTCCTCTGGCGCCAGCGAGGTTCGTCTCTCCTTGAAAAAATTCCCAATCCCGAAAACCTGTAAAGCAAAAGAACAAGAGATATAGACACTGTATTGTTGATTCATCATCCGCCCAATGGCACTGGATATTTTCGCGAAAAAATAAACCCCACCATTATAAAAATGAAAATTATTACTATTGTAATTTAGGCATTAATGGAAGCGTATTCTCCAAAGACCCACAGTCCTCGGTCTGACTATTCTCGAGATTACAATTTTCTTACGACGAACCGAACCGACTAAGGACATTCCTACCATAAACGAAGCTTTACGATTTTTTTTTTCCCATGAGGAAACGGCGGATCGCCGCTCGACTCATAAAGATACGAAAGGCACTTTCGGTCTCCGTCTCAGTGGCCAGATTCGTTAATTTCTCGTCACTTCGAGTGCTCGTCACTCCGAATATTTCGTAAGAGGCTGCGGAGAGTCTGATAAATTCGTGGCTGAGTGCACCTCACTCATTGCCGGAAAGTGCCACGGGCACTCCGTCTCGCTGGTGAAAATCACGGCTGAGTTACACGGCCAGGCTCGCAGGCTGTTTATACTGACCGTGACGAGGGCGACGAGCGTGCCAAGGCTCATGCCGGCCAGAACGTCGCTCCAGTGGTGCTTGTAGTTGGAGATTCTCGTCATAGCGGTGAACCACGCCATCATCAGACAGACTAGCTGCAGAAAATGCTTCAGGAGCTTGCTGCCCTTCCATGTTATCCGAAGCTGGAGGTAGAGCTGCAAAGACAAGAAACAAATTTAAAAAAAAAAACGAACAGGGGGAACAGAGATTTATTGTAATTCAATATCTTCGTTGGTTCTTTGCTCGAGGCTACTCGAGAACCAACGGCTCGTTAAATCAAACTTTTACTATAATGTTTTTTTTTTTTAAATTTATTTTTACTTTGATATTCATAAGCAAGACTTACCGCAAGCCAGACCATGGTGTAGGCAGAGAAGGACGAGTGGCCCGAGGGAAAAGATAATCTGTAACGATCGATCGAACATCGGTGTCAAATAAATCGTATTTATGGCTATCGTTATTGTGTCTCGTACAAAAGAGATTTTTTTTTTACTTTCAGAGTTTTTTTTTCAATTTTATTTTTTCACGAGCTGGAACGAAAAGACTCGGAAGAGTTATCGTCTCTAATGAAGATTGATTAATTTTATTGTTATTAATCTCTTGGCGGAGCGTGTGTGTACGTTTACGGGCGTTGCCGGCAGGTGCGAATAAATCAGAACCACAACGGACAAAGATCGAGAGCCTCGGGCTCGGATAAACACGTGTCGTTAATTTTTTTAAACGTAAAACCAAAGACTCGAAGTCGGGTCGTGCGAGTCTTCCCACTCGAATCCGACCACGACTGCTCACTATCATTTACATCGGGCGCGGCATTTTTTATTCTACTTTTTTTTTGTCTTTTTTTTTGTCGTACACTCGAGAGGAAGATAGAGAGAGGAACGCGACAAAAAAGAGCCAGTCGAGAAACAGACGCAACTGTGACGACTTTTTTTTTTTTTTCTAGTCCCGTAGCTTCTTCTTGCCATACGGGCAGCAGAAACAATTTGGAAATAAAAGTCTCCCCTGTATCGCACGTACTCCGGAATAGCGCTCTCGCGTCAATTGGCCTCGTCTTTCGAGTCAGTATCTTTGGCGTGGTTCACGCGCTTAGAAAAAAAAAAAAGAATGAATTATAATGAATGAAAGACTCGGCTCGCCGATGAATGGATAGCTCTGTGTGAATTTATCGACTGTTTTAGAAATGTCGCCCAACATTCGGTAGCCAATGATAAGAGAAAGATTTTTTTTAATTCGCTCGAACTGAGCTATATTTTTTTGAAGCTTTATTGGCACGGAGATGCAGAGCGGAAACGCTCTTCCCTCGAGAGCTTTTTTCTTTAGTTTTTTAAATTACGGCCCCTCTTAAAAATGACTCTTAAAAACCCTCGTTCCAACATCTGCGGGTTACATAAGGCTCTGCTCTAACGCACTCCCACGACACACTTCGCGGGACAATTGTATCATTTCAAGTCTCCTTGCGTCCAACGTAAAATTGCTTGCTACTTCTGTCATCCGTGTAATTATTGCAGTTTTTTTTATTCTGGAACGGAGCAGATAGAAAATTATTCGCGGTGGTGCTTGAAAAATGTGCAGTCCCAACATTCTTTTTCTCCGACCGTAGCAAATTTTTATCCATAACGGAGTAAAAAAAAATAATAATATCCGTGCCTCGGTGAATATTTTTCTTAGTACAATTCTGTGCCCTATCACGGCGAATAATTTACACAGTGAAAAAATGTTCGGCTCCAGCAATGTTTTTTCTCTCGCAAGAAATCTTTATCCACGACAGTGTAAAAAAATATTTTCCATCGCTTCGAGTATATTTTCTCCGGCGTGCTTCGGTCGCTTATCGAGGACGAACAGACGGAGCAAAATTATTATCGCGATCGGCGCCCTATTTATAGAACAACCGCGAATCTTGATTCTTATACATAGAAGTTGCCAATTTTTTTTCTTTTCTTTTGAATATTTTTTCTTATTGCTGTATCGTGTCGTACGTTATTGCGAAGTCGTATATTTTATTCTAATGCGGAAGCCGTGAAGGTAGATCGTATTTCAGTTGTTCCAACTCGGTACAGCTGCGGACTTTTTTTTTGCCCGCATTTTTTTTTTCCTCCTTGAATTCTCACCTCAATTCTTTCAACAATCTTGCCGATACGTCTTGCGCCGTACACGGCACATCCTCGAAGTAACGATGTTGATTCTGAACGAGGCTGCAGTCGATGGCGGGTTTGCAGACCTGCATAAAGTGCGGTCTGAGACGTCCTATCGTGTATTTTGCAATGTCTGTGGCCACTGCGGTTGTCGCTGCTCCGTACACGAAGAGGCCGATCTGCTCGGAGAAACGTAAAACCGTGAGATCTTGAAGCAAGTTTTTTTTTTTTTTGTATTTTCTTCTATTTCAGTACCTTGCCGTACGCCATCGCCACCCAAGAAGGTATAACTCGTCCGTGCAGCATGATCGAAGATTGCCCACCGCAGCTTTTCCAGGTGTAATATTCCCCGGCCAGCATCTGTAAAAAATTTTCAAAAAATTAAATAAAAAATTCGACACTTCAGTGTAAATTCTAATATTAAAATATTAAAATATCAATATTAAAAAAGAAAAAAAATTCAGAAAAAACATAGATACAAGTATGAATCATAGACTTGTACATTTGTCACATCGACAGCGAAACAAAAAAATACTGAAGTTTAATGAACCGAGGGAAAAAAAAATTGATTCAATTTATCCGGCGGAATATAATGAAAATCTTGGACAACGGTTTCAACCGTTACCGACTATAAATAGACTTCAACTGCTGCTACTAATCTATAATTATTCATTCTATGATTTAATTGTATATTTCATTTATCTATTAATTTATAAAATAAATTTTTTTTTAATCCGCAAAGTAGAGGAGAAATCCATGCATTCACTTTTTTTTTATATATATTTTCCTGGGATGATTTATCGCGAGGAAAATTTCACCAAAGATGGAACGTTAACTGGAGTCTTGGTTGCTCCTCGCTCTTGGTACGATTCAGAAAAAAAAAAGAAGAAAAAAAAAGAGGGTAACTTTTTTTTTTCTTCCATCTTTTGTTCGTGGATTCAACGGTGGATTTCACAGTGCATCGTCCTCTCGAAAGATTTGTCATCCCCGAGCGCCCTCTATCGGCACCGCACACAATAACACCTCTCGGTTTACCCTCGTGAAAGTATCGGTCCGGTGTTTAAAAAAAAAAAAAAAAAAAAAAAAAAAAAAAAAAAAAAAAATCTGTGCCCAGACGAGGTGCGATCCTCGTAAGGGTTTTTGTTAACGCTCGCCCATTGAAAACAGCCTCAGGATGAGGAATGTGGAACGACCAGTGTATACGAGAATGCATCTACCTGCCGCCTTGTTACAAGCCGGGTGAACCCGGGGCGAGAAACTCCGAGGATTATCGTACATTGATTCGAGCTCGTCGTTGCGGAAACTATAATAGATTTTTTTTTTTTTTTTTTCATTTTTTTTATTCACCAACTCTCGATACCTCGTGAGAATTATCGTGGAGACTATCGGGGCGTGAATTTATCTTTATTCCAATAGCAAAGAGTAAACGATTTATAATTGTTCAGTAGAATTACTTTAGTGTATATATATCTATATATATATATATATATTTAAAAAATGAGTGAATTTTTTTTTCTTCATATATTTTGCAGCTGCGCAAACACGTGCGCGCTTCACGAGCTTAGTCAGTGTTACGTGGCGGTGCGCAATCAGCTGGATAGACATTTTCCTACAATATGGCGCAGCGCGAGGCCTCGCTTGCTGATAATGATAACAAACGAAGGCACCTGAGGGCCACCGGAACTCTACGAGAGACTCGTGTCGTCCGCCCGATGCGGCAATTATCTCGCGTCGCGAGCCGAACGCTTACTCGATACCTCGGCATTGATAAACAATCGCGAGAAGGTATCGCTTTCGTACTAAAAAAAAATAGTAACGCAACGTACGTGTATCGTACGAAATTTTATTTCACTAGGTTGAAGATTGACGTTTTGTGCACGAAACGTCTATTTTCACGTCGTCTGTTATGAATTATTTTTTTATATAAACGTACGTGTACGAAAAAGAATGAAAATATGTCCTCACGGTTTCAACTCAAATCCCCTGTGTTTGATTCGCTTTCTTAGATAATCCTGTAGCCGAAAACAAAATGAAAATTCTTCACTTTATTGTACAGCCGAGCAGTTTTACAGATTTTATTTTCTTACCGCGAAAAACGAAGACTGTGATTCTGGTCGTAGACGTACATTTTTGGATAATTTATCTTGACAATTACGGTAGTAACGAGATTAACCGGGATTCTCGGGATCAAAGAGTCTTCCGATAAATTTTATTCCCAATGCAGATATGTTTCGTTGGACGAACAGGAAGTAAAAAAATAAACGATACACAAGTTTCAATAAAAATTTTGCCGAACATGAGACACAAAGCCTCGCCGAGCTTTGGTCTCCACCGTGAGTTTCCTTCGTCCCGCTTGCGGGGTTTCTCGTGCCCTTTATCTAACGTCGGAGATCTACGGGTCTCTTTGTCTCGTGCGAGATATCTCGTAGCCTCTTCTCCCGATCTCGGAGGCCCGAGCGAGCGTTCCCCTCTTTGTCGTTCCATTATTCCCCGCGGGAAGCGCCCCTGCGCGCGCTCGCAAACCCGTCCGCAAAGAGACCCAAACGAAGCTAGGTGGAAACATCGCGATGCAAAGCGACGGGCGAACTATCGAGCGAGGAATCTCGGTATCTCGGTGCCGACGGGTGTCGGGGAGAAGAGTACACGCGTGTCGTTCGCGAGTGTCTTCTCCCTCGTCGAGACTCGGCTTTTCTACGGTGACAGCGATAATTCGATGCACGCTGCGTCGCGATTCTCCGTGTGGTTGGACCGCCGGAAGAGAACGGCGCGAGCCAAATACGGGAAAGTGCGCTGGAGCGACGGAGCGAGAGTGGCAGCAGAAAGGGAGTTAACGAACGGAGGATTTTCAAGGAAGAAGCGTCCGGGCCGGCGAACACGAGGAACGGGGAATCGCGCAAAAATATACCAGACACAGGCGATACACGAGAAGCGAAGTGTGCGAACTGCAAGTTCCGAAAGTATAAATCGAAAGGAGCCGCCGGAGAGAGTCGGGCGAGATGCAGGACGGACGTGTGCGTAGCGTCGAGAGAAATGTATCTTCAACGAGAAGAATCGATTATCCGGAGTCTCGCTCTCGCCCGGAAAGCACGAGTGAAGAGAGAAACAAAAAAAAAAGGGAACAAAAACAATTGCTCCCTCGAGGCACGCCGGGAGACTCCGCCTTGCCGCTGCGAAATTTGTGGGGAGGGGCGAGGGGGAAAGAGCGGAGAGGAGCGCGTTGCTGTCCCGAGGGAAGAATGCTGGCGCCAAACGGATCTGCAGCGTCTCGGATGCAGATATGTAACTCGAGGTCTCTCAACTTATCGGGATTACAAAATCTTGATAAAGAGAAGTACGTTTAAATACACCGTTTGAGAGATTGTAACGAAAAAATTTGTCAGACGTACTATCGACAATTGTCAAACACCGAAGATGATTTTTTTTTGTTCACTCGTGTTGGAATTTACCATTTTTTTGGTACCTTATCGGATATGCAAGCGAGGAGACCAAGTAGTGTGAAGAAAAAAATGCCGGGTATGATCAAAGTAGATGTTTCATTTGTCCTAATAAAAACATTACGAAGATGTTTTCACTAGAGTCTCAATTTTTTTTTTTCAGATCCAGTGCTTTTGCTAGGAGAAAGCAAAAATAAGAGTTCTCCTGTTTCCATCCGTCTTTGTGGTACAGGAGTACCACAGATAAATAAAAGATACGCAATGATTTTTTCAAGCGAGTCATGGAGTTTGGAAGCTGAATGCTATTTTTTCTTCCAGAAAAAAACACTAAAGGCGAGCAAAATGCTTAGCTTCAGCCTTGCACATGCTACACCTCAGAAGAGAAAATCCTATGCTCAAATGTGAGAAAAAAAGAAAAGAAAAAGACGGAATCAGAGCGACGAACATAGACGAAAAAGTTTCCATGTTCAATCAGATACAATTTAGATTCAAATTCGCAACGTTCTTAATGCATTCCCGAATTAAATTTTATTGCAGGAGTCTTTATCCCTGGTCTGGGCTGGGCCTCTGAAGAAACAATTGTATTATGAAATTTTGGGGAAAAAATAGCCACAATATAGTCATGGGAATAGACACGAGCACGGGAAGTTTCAGGTATGAAAATTCTAAATAACAATAATAACAGTAAGATTAAAATATGTTTTTTTTTTTAATCACATTTGGTGAGCGAGTCAGGAACATCAGCAACTTGCATAGGCTAAAGGGCACGAGACGACCTCGATAGAATCGATGAGTCAGGACGTGTGTATTTCGCTAGCGGGAAATCCGAAGTTCCTTATCGACTGCCAAGTGTCGCGAGTTGCCGTGACTCGCATGTTGAATCTTCGCGGTGACGAAGAACACTTCACCTCGGCCACGGAGTCTCTCACGTATATACTCATCTTATGTGTATATATATATAGCGTGGATAGATCGAGTAAAATGCTCGGAAATACGAGAGTTTCGTTACGGAGAAACGTTTTATTCGCTCGACTGGATAGCTTACGGTTAGCGTATTCGATTCGTCTGACTCACCGTACAAAATGGAAGGAAGAATCCGACTGCATAGAGCATCGGACTCGTTACCGTTGAATCTTTGAATGGATGATTGAGGGACTCATCGTTGCAGAAGAATCCGCGGTGGTAGGGCTTGCCGAACAGGAAGAGCATCAGCACCGTGAGACCCACTGGAAAAATATAAAATAAAACATCAGATGATTAATTTTTTTGTACTAGCGTTGAAAACACGATAATAATTGACTCGTTAATAATTTCATAACGATTTCTACCCTGTGAAAGATTCATTTAATTCAACGAATCGGACTAGAAGTTTTTATTTAAAAAAACTTATTTAAAAAAACTTTTCAGGAAGATTAAAAGAAATTAAATTACCACCGAAATTGCACGTGAGATTCAATGTACCGGTTTTCGAATAAACATTTTCACTGCGCTTCATCAAATTCCATACGAATTTTTTAAATAAAAAAATGAGAGTTATTTATTTCCTTCAATTATTAAAAGCCATCTGGCATTAAAAAAAATCGAGGTAAGGAACTTTATACGCTAGAAAATTTCCCTGTCAAGCATGTAATAACGAGCCGATCCGAGATCGAAGATAATCCATTGCGCCGAGTCAATTATTCGCTAACAAGGGCGTTCGGGTTCGATGGAGAAAAAAAGGCGCGATACTCGACGGATGCGCGTATGCAAATGTTATTTCTCGTCGCGCCCGTTTCCATCATCGACTTTCCGCGATGTAATAATTTAATACCGGTCGCCGCGGTGGAGACCGTTCGTCGAGTCGCTCATAAACGATCTTGACGATCGTTCGGAAAAATATGCGATATCCACTGCGAAACCCCATGAGAAATTACCGCGCGGAAGGGAGCTCGCGTGTATATTTAAATGCGCGCGCGCGGGCGCGCGCATGCGCACCCCGTGTTTTACGAGGCATTCGGGTTTTTCAGAAGTTATTGGCTGCGAGCCTCGCAGGAGAGGGAGAAAGCGATACACATCCGTGTGTACATGCGACGGAGGTTAATAACGAAAGCAGCACCCCGGGGCTTCGCAACGCCCAGAAGAACAGATTCACGATTATTATCATAATCGTGAGTCAATCTTGTTGAACGCGCCGAGCCTGGTTTGCTCGCCGCGCTGAAACACACTTGTCTCGATACATTAACCGACTCACGTCTATTTTTGAACGATTATGGAATAAATGGGTAACGAGTGACGATTTCACTCGATTCGAGATATCAGCCGCTTAAAAAAAAATCTTATCACCGATCTTTTCATATGAAGTTCTAATTTCCGACGATCATGATTCATCATAAAAATAAAATTATAGCCGCTTAAAAAAAAAATCTTATCAGCGATCTTTTAACGTGCAGTTCTATTTTCTGACGATTATGATTTATTACAACCATTAAATTTTCGCAATTTTTGTCGTAATCGGATATCATTATTTTTATTATTATTATAGAGATTAAATATTAATTGCTCATCGAGGGTACAAGTCAGGTTCTCATAGCAAGTCGATTTTTTTAACAATATTTTCATACTAAAATATTAATATGCGTGGATAAAAATAAATACTCCTTAGCGTCTTAACCTCAACGGGGAAAAAGAAAATTTTCAAGAGATTTCTTAGTACGTTTTCTAAGCAATTAATAACCTGTTCGTTTTATGAAATACACATTTGCGGAAAAAAAACGGACTATCGTCTTTTTTTCCTCTCAGATACAATTTTTGAATCCTTGATTCGGCTCTATTTTACCCTTATATATATATATATCATAGAGGGTCGGTATTGCGCGTCGATGAGGCAAACTAGGCGAACCAAAGAAATACTAAAAAAAATTGTGTTTTCGTGTGCAATCGAATTGCGCAAATAATACGAGACTTATCAAAGATTTTGTAATTCCTTCGACGATACATCGTCGATTTATGACACGATTATACGAGCGGGTTTCAAAGTGGAAAAAAAATCGATATCGAAACAGCTGACGGAGCGTTCGGAATGGCGCTGCGAGCGTCTCGACTATTCCGACTCGGTCGATGTAGAATCACGTTGCACAAATAATGAGCGAATTATCGAAGATCTTATAATTCCTTTGACGATACATCGTGGATTTATCGCATGGTTATACGACCGTGTCTTAGAGTGGAAATAAAATGGATAACGAAACGGGATGCGAGGCGTTCGGAAATGCGCGTGAATCGTACGCGTCCCTGGCACATTCGAAGCTGTCGTACGATGTCGCATATATTTCGCACAGAGCTGCGCGCCGGCGCGATAGAATCGCCGGATTTTTTCCGGCTACCGCAAACCCGACGAGTCGTTGTTAAATCACCGCTCATAAAATGTATCCTCGAATTGCGAAACACGACTAGCTTGTGATTATCATTGAGATAACGTGCGGAAACCGAACGTTCGGTTTTTTGTGGTACCACGTATCGCGTGACTAAAAAACCGAGGTATTTTATGCCCGCGAGCGTACAAAATACGTCACGTGGGTTATATTCATGCGACACGGTCGGTTCGATGCGTGAATCGACCGGCTGATTATAGAGGTGCGTCATTTTATTCATAAAATCGTTTCGAGAATAAATTAAAACCGATTGGGACACGGAAAATAAATTAAATATAATACGGAAAAAATAGCTGAATTTTCGAAGGGAATTAAAAGGTGAAAAATTATTTGTGTATTGGTAATAATGAGAGAAGAGTACTAGTATGCCGCGAAATACCACGACAAACCATTGGCGCCGAACAAATCGGATCTCGATACGCCTAACCTCTAAATAAAAACGATAACACAGAATCTCGATCAATTCTCTCCATCATTATTCCCAATGTCATTAGTGACTCCCACAAAACTATAATCCAACCCAAAAAAAAAACTCCACTCCACACAAAGTCAACTAAAGTTCAAGTTTCAATTTTACATCTAACTCAAAGCTTTAAGCCCACATCTAATTAAATATTAAATCCCACGAGGAATAATCAGCGCTGAACAAATCGAATCTCGATAAGCCCAACGGATATACGAATTAATTCTCCTACATCAGACGAACGCCCTCGCCTTCTTCCGCGTTTTAACAACCTCACTTCCCCCTCCCTTCCCCCCTCCCCTATCCCTCCCCCACTACATAAAGTCCACGCGTCTCCGCATGCGCGTCCTTACACTGGACAATGCGATGGAAGCGACTCGCACAGTCGAGTCACGAGACCGACGATTGAAAAATGTTGCTCGGCCGAGAACGACTTTAATCGGGTACGTAATAACTCGTCTATCGTGTTTCGTTCCCTCCCTCGGATATTCGAGGTCCGACGGTAACCCTACGCAATGCATACATCATTAATACACACTGCCGCCCACTGGTTCAGTGGGTCGAGTGCGAGCCACTCGTGTGCAATTTAAATTCGGTCGAGTATCCACTCCCCCCCCCCCCCTGCCCTTTCGAGAAGAAGTATCCTCCGCGTCGTCGCATCGTCGGCCGACCGTAACGCTCGGCGACCCTGACTCGATCGTTATCGTCATCGACGTAATCCGAAACTCGTTGTGAAATTGTTCGGATTTTTTTTTTTAACGCACACACAATGTAAATACAATTTTCTTTGAGCGATAAGTTTTATTCTTGTAGTTATATATATATATATGAAATTAAAAGCTTTATCTGGAACGGTTTATTTTTAGTTGATCTTTACATCGGAGACGATATTTAAAAAATCAATATTTCGATAATGTAATTATATTGTATTGCGATTATATAGAGAATTTTTTTATTTTTATTTTTTTTTTTTATCAAGGTGACTGAGATTGCGTAGCTCAGTTGACTCTGTGTGTGTTTAGGCTCAGCGCACTGGCGATCGGGCTGTACGCTCGAGTTCCGTGCGCTCTATAAACAATGGCGACCGACTCGAAACGGTCTTCGCGGTTCGATTGCCAGCCGCGAAACGGTTATGTTCTGCCCTGACCCCGTTCTCTCCGATCTCGAAGTCGGTACGTTATCGATTGAGCCGAACTCGCTTATCCTCAAAGTCATTTTCCGTGAAGCGTCACTTCCGGCAAAGAAACGTCACTTTCGAGCCGGACATTTCGTATCTCCGGTGTGACGTCATTATCAGTCGACAAATTGAATGTAAAAAAAAAAACTAGACTAGCCTATTTTCTAAATGACGTCACTTCCTGTTGATAAATCCGCGTTTTCGAATTGAAATTCACCGGTTTCCGGTACGACGTCACTTCCGGTTGAAAAATTCATATTTTCAAAGACAAAGCGAAGCGTCTTCGATGTGACATTGTTTCCGGATGAAAAATCCAATTTCTTCGACTTTAGTGACTCACTTCCGGTATGACGTCACTTCCGGTCGCAAAATTAATATTTTCACATTGAACATGACGTACTTCCGGTACGACTGCATTTTTTCGGCAGGACATTACTTCCGGTCGGAAGGTAAATTTTTCAAATTCGGAAGTGACATTTTTTTTTCTGCAGAACACACAAGTACGTGGAATTTTTGTGAACGCAGTTACTTTTTTTGCTTTATGAGAAAAATCTATTACTCGTTCACTCGTGCGTCACGGAGATTCGTTTCCGGCTCATGAGCTATTTGCGTTAAGAAAAAAATTAATTTATTTCCGTATCGTTTCCCATCGGCACACCGTCACGCCGCCCTAAAACGCCCGTGTTATTGCTCTCTCAACGACTTTCCTTTTTCCGGACGTCCTCCGCGAGTTTTAACGGCCACGGTTAACCTGACTTTCTACCATACCTCTATATATATATATACATGTAAACGCGCTCGGAAGAAAGAATTATTTTGTAAGATTACACGAACGAGCGAGTTATACCGAGCTTTTTCGTGTCGAATATCTTAAAGGATGAACACCGGTTTTCATGCCGTCCTAATAATGTAATATAATCGCTCTCTCCAGTCCCTATATATATATATATATATATGGTTATACCTCGGACCGGGCAGCTTTGGTTCCCAAGACCAGTTCTTACCGGCTCTAACGAAGTTTGAAAGAACCCGGTTATTAGTCGGGCACCGTAGTAGGCAGCCGTTTGTCAGTTCTCTACCCTCGCCGTGAGTGACCCGAAGATTGAATAAGTAACCGAGAGGCGGTAAGACGTACCACGGAGACGGCTGGCGGAGTGAAGCGAGGGCCGGTTCGGTTGGCGGGCGTGCGCATGCGCGGTTCGCGCGAGCGTCGTCTTGCGTGCGCAAGCGAAAGAGCGTAAATTGGTTCATAGACCTCTTATGTCGCTGCGCCGCGGTGTACAGACGCGACATTAATTCCTCTTGACGATGGGTCGGTAATTTATCGAAGGGTCTGGAAGGGGACGGATATCGAAGCCTCCGGGATGCGATAAACTCCGCCCCGCAGCGGTAACAACGTGCTCCGGGCTCGCGCAGGCGCGTCGGCGCGCGCACCGCCGATATACCTATAGATATTAACCGCACGTTCGTTAATTATTGGCTCCCTACGAGCCAGTCACAATCGACCTACGAGCTTCACGAGCTAATCGACGGGGTAATCGTTACAAGATCAATTACCATTGTTACGATCGTACCCTGTGTCGTCGGACGTTGACAATTAATATTCAACATCCCGCAGTCGACGGAACTTGGATATTTGCTATATAATTTTTTTTTATCAATATTATAATACGAATAAATATCGGAACTGAGATTTTTCCCCGTGTAATTATTTTTTTTCGACAAATATTAATGACGAATTTTATGAGAAATGAGATTGAGAAATCGAGGATAAGAAAATAGTGAAACTGATATATTATTTGCACGAGAGTTTTTATTTTTTTGTCTATGGTGGGTTAATCGCGCTGTTGTTACGGCGAGAAATATTTTTTCAACGTAAATAATTTTACGAATAATTATGGGGAGAAAAAAAAAATTGATGGAGGAATTTATTCGACGTGTACGAGCCGTGAAATAATCGAGCGAGAAGCCTGGCGATTCGACCCACGGGGTAATCGGTACAAGATCGATTACCATTGTTACGGTCGTTGCCTGCATTATGAATCGCCGACGGTTAATATTCAATATCCCGACATAGACGGAACAGACGTTTTTTTGTGTAATTATTATTTTTTTTTTTTTTTCAACAGAATTAAATTATTGTAAATTTCGAATAAAAAAACGTGACTGCAGAATTTACTGATTTTCGATTTTCCGAATTTTACGGGCGATCTGTAAGTTTCCATAAGTGTTCGACGACGGAATATTTTAGAGTCTCTGAATTTATTTCCATTAATATTTATTTCTTTTTTTTTCTGATCGCCAGTTTCTGACGAACGGTTGTAATATAATATTTCAATAGAATTCGATATAACTTTGAGAACAATTATAAAAAAAAAATTAATAAAATACTTGTATCGACCTATACACAGTGTTTACTTCGTTACGTATGAGGAAATAAAATTATCGATGAGTCTGAGGTCGGAGGCACCGCAGTGCCTCGTATATGTACTACGGCGCACGAATAGTAAACACGCCGATAACGGCCGAGGGAACAAGTACTTGAAACCCGACCGCGTCGTTGTTCCTACAGATCGGCGAATCGCGTTCGCATCTTACAACGTGCCCGAGTAAAGAGTATCATCGCGAAGCATGCAGCACGAACAAGCCTGTTCTCGCCGTTCGATTTGTCAATCTGACAGTCGGCCCCGTGGTCGTCGAACCTAACCCGTAATCCCCTCGAGCTCGATCATGTTTATTCGACTGCTGCTGTCTCGACTTACGACTCGAGCCAGCGAATGAAATCCGTAACGGAAAGAAAATAAACTAAAAAAAAAAAAATCAAAATCCTCAACTTATCGATTCGTGAAAAAACGAAAGATTTCCTTACCGACAGCCAAACACGCGAAGTCTATGATGATTTTTTTCACGAGCACTTGTCCCGATCGATCCATTTCGCTTATTCCTATTTTTATTTATTTTTATTGGACGATTCTCGCTTGACAGTGGAAACGTCCTGCGATTGGCTGTCCGAATCCTTCGTTCCGCCTGACCGTTGGCCACGAACTGTCCCGACACACGTACGGCTCGATCACTTTTTATTTCGAGGTGTTCGAGAAACTTGGAAAGTAAATAACATATTTGAAAAAAAAAAAAAAACCAATAATAATCGCGCGCGAATTACGTGCTTATGGTGAGGAGAGAAACGACGCCGAACCGAAGCACGGAGTACCGCTTCGAACCGCGGAGTTCGCAGTACTGAACGGACACTGTGCGAGACCGCCGGTAGTGAACGTCGTTGAATCGACTGACGTCGCCGCGATTACCTTCGACGGGATGGGCGAGGAGCTCGCTAGCTGCGCCGATGAGCTCCGAGCGCATGCGCGTATTCACACATCGACACGTTATACAGATATATAAATATATATATATATGGATGAACGTATATGATGCTTTGGTTATCCACGCTGCGTCGATATGGCATAAGCGTCGATTGGGCGATTCGACTCGGGCCTTTTGAGTTTTACAGTTCATGACGATTTCATAGATTTTCCTTATCTACATATATGAGTGTCTCGACACATTTGAATATCAGAGACAAAAAGGCATCTAAAAAAAAAATATTTTTTTTTTATGGACACCTTCGGAGTGTTCGATATTTTTGCTTCTTTTCGATTAATACTGTTTGTTTATTGTATCGGTTGATAATTCAGAAAATTGTTTTGGCGTACAAATACATTTTTTTCTCTGGTGCTTATAATTTTTTTTTTAGTCGGGTTTTCTAGTTCATCGCGTTTTTATAGATTTTTTATATTCATATATACGCGTGTCTGGACGCATTCGAATATCAGAGTCGAAAATGCACCTGAAAAAAAAAAGATTTTTTTTTCCATTGCCTCGCTGATGATTATCGCTCCGCGTTATAAGTCTGGAAAATTATTTCCAGGTATAAATAGAAATACAAATTAATTTATTCCGTTTAGTTCGATGATCGATTTTGCGTATTGCAACTCTGGACAAAATCTCCCCCCCCCCCCCCCCCCTGCAGTAACGTGTTTAGTAGCGTAAGCATAAAATCGTCCCAACAAAGCGTGACACGCTGTGACGAATCCCATCGCTTCTTTGGCAATTTTCCGTGTCAACCGCAGGAAATGAATGATGTGCAACGAGATGTATAAATGAGCGATCATTTTGGCCTTTTCTCGGTTTCACGCTGGCCCTTCCGTCCATAATAATCTCGCGCACAAGTCGTACATTACCCAGTCGCGTATAGACGACGTTTCACGCCACTCGTGTAAGAACTGTGAATATGAGGAAGCACGGACCTTCCCTTCCCCTCCCGTGGCGAAATAGGATTATCACAGCTATGGATGTTGCGCATGCACACGAGCGCGATTCATGGTGCGGCACGTGACCTCCCAGCAGTCGAAGCCACGCTCGAAGCGACGCTCTCGCGCTTCGTTTATTCACCGACTTGGTTCGTTACTCGGTGTATCGTGGTGGCTTTCGCTGCTTCCCCACTTTGATCAACTTGATTAACGGTCGACCACCGTCGTCGCTCGAGCAACTCCGGATAAACGGTAATGGTTTTTGTCAAATATTACACTCACGTATGAAAATTATTTTTGAAAACGCGACGAAAAAAAAACATAACCTAAAAAAAATTTACGGAAGGGAAAAAAACTCACCGCTCCCAAAGTCGAATCGCTCTCGTCTGGGGACTCGATTAAAGTCGATAGTTATGCGCACGCAATCCCGAGGCTAACAACGCCAGCCATCCCCATTCTCCGACGAGCTTCTCCGGATCACTCAGTCAGCATCACGGATCGTCTCGGCATGTGCGACTGCCTTTCGGCTTCCGCTCGGCTTCGCATCTCGTTAGGAAGATTTTTCGGCCTTCGCGCCCTTTTCGACCCCGCTGAATAAACGTCCAACCCTCCTCATCGACTTGTCAGCTAACGAATAATTCCTTCGTTCCTCATCCTTTTTTTTTCTCCCATAGCCGGGAATCCGCATTCTCGTCGAGAGCGAGCGGCAGCCTGTCCGCCTGCTCTGAGCTTCGAGGCACCGGTCGAACCCGTGCGGTGAGAGACATTCGGTGGAAAGCAACATTTCTTGCATTGAATTTCCCGACTTGAAAATTACATTCTTTCGTTATTGAATTAATTGATTTTAACAAGAATGAAATCGAACAGCTTTATAAAGTAAGCTATACATATTTAATTTAAATTTGGAATTTTCACCCCACTCTGTCCAGCTGAAATGAAAATCATCCTAGAGAACTCAAGTGAACGAAAACAAGCCGACAAAAAGGTGGCAAAATTCCAAAAAGAAGATTTTTACTGTACCGACCATATTCGTGACTCTCACGGCACACCATTAGCGAAGTTTCGTTTCACCGTAGAGGGGGAAAGAGAGAAATAGTCGGGAGGCAGGAGGGGAGGCAAAGGACATAGATGGCGCTCAACTAATTTCGGCCTAATTGACGCGCGATATTTACAAATGCGAGGCGAAAAAGAACGGTCGCTTTTCGTTATCTCTATACACACAGATAAGACGGATAGAGCACACGCCGAGAGCGGCAAGTGCGGCCTAAATCAGAGGCCGAAGACCCGAGGGGGCACTTCGAGACGCTTCTTCTCCTATCACTAGTGACCCGGTCCCGCTTACTACGACCATTCACGGAGGTTATGTTTGTTTCATTATCCGTTTGTTTACTCTCCGAGGGATTATACGTTCCGTCGCACATGCTCGTGCCGACACAGTGCCCATCATTCACGGCCCTGTATCCTTCATCGGAAAAGATAATGGGGAGGGGGAAAGAGGGGGAGCTCGTGGATCAAGGGATCAGGCTGACGGGACTCGATAGACGATAATTCTTTCTCCCATAGGGCGGAAATATTAGAAGCTTTAAATTTTTTTTTCTTTTTATTGTTTACAGTGAAAATATTTTACCAACATTTAAAAAATATTTGTATGCTTTGAAAAATATTTGGAAAATTTTCTTTTCGTCCGCTCATCTTGGATTATAATGTTTTCGAATTTTTCAACTTTTTTCTTTATTGTAATATATTTTGCCGAAATTTTAAAGATGGCGTCGCGCGACCAATTTTCACACGAACGGTCGCGTTAACATGGAATTATTCGTAGATATATTTCGGTGGAACGTGTTAATGATTAAAGATGTTTTTTTTAATATTTGAAACATCATGATACAGGAAATATTTAGAAAACCTTTCGTTGGAATATTTTTGTCGAATATGTAAAAAAGTTTTTTCTGGTATTGTAGACATATATTTCCGAATATTGCGTGTCATGTAAGTTTGTCGATCAAATCACCTCGTGGAGAAAAAAATTATAATTGTAACGAAGTAGACGCAAAGTTACAATTTTTTAAATTGATTTTGCCCATGCGCACCCGTTTACGCGCCGCTCCTGCTTCGGTTTATTTTCTTTCGTTTTTTCTAGTCTCATTGTTTTTTTACTTCCATTTATCTTCCCGCGGCAACTTCCATTATAATTCACCGTTTTACGAATTCCGGTTTCCCTCGAATTACCGCTGACGTTCCCGACAATCTTATTCACGAATGCGCGAAAGGTGCGTCAGCGATTATTTCGAAAACGCACGAGACCGGCAAACACAATCGGTGTCTCGCGTCGATGATGCGACGGAGCGCCACTACGAGAAATACGGGAACTAGTGGGAAGTGAAAACTATTGTGACGCTGGCCTAGCATGACCCTGTCGAGCCTGGGGGAAATAACATTGTAGTGACGAATATACTATATAACATTGCAGTGACGAATATACTTTGCCGTCCTTCTACATTGGTCTTCCGATAAACGCATATGTATATATATACTTATGATAGGCTAGTTCATCGTTAGGGTCAAGTAGAACACCAGTGCTTTAGCATTCAAATTTAATAGATTTCTAATAATAGCCCTGAGAGCACGAATAATCGTAGTCTTCTGACGCTATTCATCCGACCTTGACTGATTCGTGAGACACGTTGAAGGCCATTATCGACTTGTGTCGAAAACAGTGAATATGATTCGCAGAACTGCATATTGTTTCACGAGCAATCGACTAATACTCTTGCCTCATCGTAACTCAATGCGGAAGTACGTGCGTTTGACCATCATTGTCTGTTATACATTTCCGACGCATGCGCGCAACTTTCGTATTTCACAAATGCTGATTGTACAGCGCCAGAATTAGTA
Organism: Listrodromus nycthemerus; assembly: GCA_963978505.1. Lineage (NCBI taxonomy): Eukaryota > Metazoa > Arthropoda > Insecta > Hymenoptera > Ichneumonidae > Listrodromus > Listrodromus nycthemerus. The sequence continues at coordinate 14,641,581 of OZ021684.1, forward strand.
CGCACGGAGTAGCAATTGTCCTGCATTCGGTACAATGAATATTATGCAAAAATACTCTTACCGCGAATTACGAAATTCCAGTGAGTTTGAGTTTTCAGCCCGAGCCAAAGGCAAGTATTGCATTTACAAAATTTATCAATCTTATTGGACGCGTGTGTAAATGCGTCAAGCGCATGCGCAGCGTGCGACCTACTGTGATTTTTCACCCACATAAATAAACGCACGAGTCTCAAAAATTGAAGTCTCCGAGAATCGCAATTTTGCGTCTGGTGGTTCGAAGAGCTCGTACACGGCGAATACATGGCTACAGTATTTTGGAGGTTATAGAGACTGCGCGAGAACGACGGCTCTTACATTGCGACTTTCGTCCCGTCCGACCTTTCGACCCCCGCAGTTGAAGCATCGACAGCCTCCTCCACTCCCTGCACGGATGGAACATATCCTGCGTCGAGAACGAAATTTATTCCCCCGCAAGGACAAAAGGCCGTTGGCTCCGCATCCTGTGATACTCCCGGTGAACCGTGTAGTTGCCTTCTGATCGCAGCCGGTTTGCCCTCGAGTGCGCATGCGCGGGGGAGCTTAAGATTGCGATCTCGCTGACGCGAGTCCCCCGACGATTTTTCTCCGTCTTCCGTCGGGGTTTCGAGTTACCACTGACCGTATCTACTCAATCGCCGACGGCAAGTGACTGATTAACCCTGCCCTCTGCACCGAAGCCCTTACATCCTCTTTTTTACTCCCCCCCACCTCTGCGCCGTTCCGCTCATTGGTTGCGTCCGCGGGGAGGTTGGAATTATTAAAACTGACCGAAAGGGTTAACACGATCCTTTTTTTTTTTCTCTTTTTATTACTCATTGTCAGGCAACTATGTACAAAGGCGTCAATAGCGCGTGGATTCCTCGTTGTCTCCCTCATCGCATTGTTTCCCGCGCCTCGAGAACCTCGAGCTATCGAAATTTCATGTGATCGTCGTTCTGCTGTGCTGCGAATGATACACTTTATTCGCACACCGCACGCATATCGGCTTGATAGTCAATGCTCCTTAAAAAAACCACAACAACATAAAAATAAAATTCTCACCGCGGTCTCTACTTCGCTGTACAGTTCGTTTTCTACGGAGTCTGAGGGGAAACAATTTTTTTTTTTATTTTCAACTGCGAACTAGCGCGATCGGCGTCGACAAAGCTCAACGATAACAGCGATAACTGTTTTTTTTTTTTTTTTTTTTCATTATACATTTTTTTTTTAAGTACTCGCTACACTATATGCCCTATTCGAGGGCGTCTCATAATTTATAGCGAAAGCGCGCAGTTATCAGCGATGTGCTCCTCGCGAAGGGCGGAACAGCCGCCGTCTTTTACGATTTTTTGTTTCTTCTCTTTTCGCAGTTTCTTTTGCGTATTTACATTGAGAGTTTTGCCGCGGTTATCTCTCGTTTCGCATTCTACGTTGCTTTTTTCGTTTTGCTATCTATTTTTATATTGCCTCAAATCATATCATCGTATTTATTTACACTCGAACGTCGGCGATTCACGAGGCGGTCGCTGTTCACGAGGAATTTGGCCGGTCTTTTCTTCGATCGTCGGTATTATCGTATTTCGCAAAACGTCTCGCTCGCGCCTTCAGCTCACGTTTCGTCGCGCGCCCACGATTCGGCACGCCCACGACTTGTTTCGCGTCTCGGTCAATTATGCGCGAACACGAATAATTCACGAACCGAGGAGTTCGTCGAACGCGTGGATCCGCGCGAAAACGCATGCCTTTCTCGGATTTTTTTTATTTTATTTCAAGTTCTTTCTCACGGTGCGAGATAAAGCGGTAGCGACGGCTCGCCAATGATAGATAAGGAAAGCGCTCGAAGCTATTTGAATCTAGTGAGAGAGAGAGAGCTGCCGGCTCGAATGAAAAGTACTCGTAAATCGTTGCGAACACGAACTTGTGGGAATAAAATGTACGGTAAAATTTATATATCGACGAGCTGGTCACGACGAGCGAGGAACGAGGGAAGCTGAAGCTTCGATTTTCAGATTTTTTTTTTTGGGAGGATTTCCATGATGTTTCGCACCGTTAGTTAGAGATCGTAGCCGTTAACGAGCTCCATCTCGGACAGTCATCTGCGTGGCTCCGAGGCGTAAGCCATTATTGAACTGTCGACCGAGCCTGCGGCGAGGATAACGCGGTGAGGATGAAAGGTCAGACACCCCACCGGACCGATTCTTGTGCCCATAAAACCCTCGTGGAACTTTATCGTGTTTAGGTGATGGCCCGATGTGTTGTAGACGCTTATGCAGTGGTTCATCGAGCCGCTGTGGAAAAAAAACTATATTTATTCATTGTAATGGAAAGCCACGCGAATACTTGAACGGCTAGGAAAATTCTCGTAGGAACATCGTCGAGAAGATATTTTTTATGAAAATAACTAAAACCGATTCAAGTACTGGGACAAACGAAGGGGGAAACCCACCAAGCAAAATTATGGGCGTCATCGTGAACGGCGAACGAAGTTATTCCCTGGGAGGTCTGCACGGTACTGAGCGAAGAATTTTTCCTCAGATCGAAGATCTTCACGTCGCCGGACGACGAGGCCGTTATCAGACGCGACTGATGCGCGCCGCTGTTGAGGAAATGCGTTCCCAGAACCCAGGCGTTGTGCTCGCGCCAGATCATGACCCGAGAATCGACCGGCGGGAGTCTCCGGTCGAACATTCGAACGGACCCGTCGCCGCATCCGAGAGCCATCATGTTACCCTCGCCGTCGGTGTCCAAAGACGTCGCGCAGCAATCGGCGCCGGTCGGAAAGTCTTGCCTCTTCAGCTCCGTCTCGGCGTCCCAAAGTCTTATCACTCGCACGTCACCCGTCACGGCCAGAGTCAGCGATCTCTGTTCCCAACTCGTTACCAGTCCCGCCGATGCTGGAATTACAGATTACTTCATTAAAATAAAAAAGTTCTCCAGGCAAAGATTAAAGTATTTATGGATACTGTGATATTTTAAGAATCGGTCGGTTGAGTTGTTGAAAAGAAAATTCAAGATATTTGTAACAGGACCATAGAGTGTACCTTGTGCAAATATATTTGCCAAGGATAAAAGGAAGTTTCCTTTACGAGAAAAGAAGAAGAATCAAAAGTTCTCAGCGCAAGCAATAGAAAGTATATGATTTATCGTCATTGTGATATTCATAGAATTAACCGGTAAAACCGTAGATATCGATATATTTGCAACTTCAGATTGCGACTCTGAAGAAATCTGCATGATATCACATTTCATCTTTCGCAAGCAAAGAAATAAAAATTATTAACGCGTAGACAGCTGTATCCTGAGTGAACTTTCTCAAGCGAAGTTTGTCCGATCCAAAACAAACTAGACGTTGTAACTTCGTGAACTTCAGCCAGGAGCAAACACCTTCGGGGTAATCTTTGATTTTGTAATTGTACGAGCGAGGGCAAATTCTTACCCATAGATCCTTTGGGCGCCGGCTGAACGTCTGCCAATGCTTGCCAAGCGGTGAGCAATGTCGGATCTCGTCCAAGGATGTTACAATAATTCTTCCAGATCCTCACTGCCCCGTCGTCGGAGGCTGCCATGAGCAGGGAGACATCGTGAGAGTTCACGAACTCCAGAGCCGTAACTCTCGACGGCCTGTTGCCTCTGCTCGCGCAATAAGTGAGCCTGTTTCCGGTCTGCCAGTCCCATATTCCAAAGGAATCTTTCACCGCCACAGCGAGATGAGGATCGAAAGGATGAAATAGCAAAACCTCAGGCGGCTGAGGAATTCGCGTGTGAAATATTTGCGACTCGATTCTCGCGTGGCTCGCTTTGTGCTGCTCCTCGCGGGCGTCTCGCCTCTGCCTCTTGTTTCGTAGATATCTCCAGTCGCGCTCGTAGTGCGCCCGGCTCTCGACGTCGCTCGTCGACTCGGTCTCACTCTCGAAGCTCACCGGCTGAGCGAATTGGGCGCAGCTCCACTCGACGAATTGAGACGACGTCAAGGGATTTTTCGTTCCCGGCAAATCGTCGGCCTCTTCCGATATCTGAAATAGATAGTTGAAATGTGAAGAAAACAAAAACAAAAGTAGCCCTTTATGTCACACGGTGCGAGAATGGGAGTTCTAATCACGCTTCGCATAAAATTTTGTGCGATATTTATGCACAAAACTTTTTCTTAACACGTGTGATTGCAACATTCGCTTTCGTCGGGTGCTGGAAATTCACACTCTCAGGACAAAGTTTTTTTGCACTAGTATTGTAATGGATTATCTCGTAATTGTTGAAAAGAATGTCATTTTTTCCGTGCTTAACAGGCACTAATAATGAGATTTTTTGTGGTCGCATTAAAAAAATTATTTTTGAAAAAAGGATTCTTACTGTGTTATGAATTGGTTTTCTGGCTCGAGCAGCGTGCGAGGCTACCCTTGAGGGACGTAAAAGATCGGTTGTTGAATTGACCGTGGGAGGAGACTCGCCCTTCCCCAGATAACTCCCCCGATTCGAGGGCGAAGGTGGAAGCGACAAAGACGATGATATTTTCGGATCCGATACTTCCTTCGGGGTCGATGAATCTTTCACCTAAAAAAAATTGCCACTCGTTAGATTGCTTTCTGTACGATCTTTCGTTGATATTTTACTTTCCCATTGCGGTGATTTTTCGTTCGGATGGGTTTCATACCTGATTGCGAATATGATTGGTAACTTTTTGTGACATAGCCGCAACGGTCGGATGGGGATCGTTGTCCAGGCTGCACAAACCGTGCCAGAGTTTCATGTATACGCTGCCGTATGATAGACTCGGCAAATTTCCTAGAGAGCTGTGACCTACGAACGAAAATTAATTCACGGTTAATAAAGCAGTCTCGGATATAATTATTTCTGAATCTTTTTCACTCCGATCTACTTGCATCGACAGTAAATCTTTATAACCTCGAAGATATCTGCACGAGACTAAATTCCATCGAGTTGTACGGGCTGTGTTTTGCATTGCACAAACTTTTTCGCTTGCGAAAGTTCATTCGAATAATGAAAATATTTTTTTAAAATGATTCTGACAATATTGAAATTTGATGCCATACAGACATTTTTGGGATCTGAAATGTTCAAAGTGCGTCGTGTACAATATAAAAACTAATGGTAACGTGCGAGATATCGAGAGATCGTCTCGTCACGAACATGCAGATACGGATCTGTTGGTTTCATTACCGAGAGACTCGCATGGTTTCCTCACGAACTCCCAATTATTTCCTGCGTCCAGAATGGAACATGCGAAAATCTTGATTATAGAAAAAATTGTTTAAAATTCACGCCTGTGTTAGAAGAAAGGGAAAGAAACCGACAGGTTTTTTTCTCTTTTGTTTTTTTTGCATTGCAGTACCTAGACTGCTGATAGATGAGGATGAGGAGACCCTTTTGATTCGATCCTGAACAAAGCCGTCTGTTGTATCGCCCGTATAGGTGTTACTGGGTCCGAGGATCTTTAGCCTATCCCGCGAACCGATTCGTCTCATACCGCTGAAAGGTGACACAGTGTCCACAACGAGATCTCTTCTGCTGCTCTCCTCGGCGAAGGCCAGAGTTACGAAAGAGTTCTCAAAGTGTAGAACCATCCATTGGAGGGCTACAACGAGCTCCTGAGAAGCAAGAAAAATTCATTCGTAAATAAACATTTTGGCGAAACACAACTATATTAGGGAAATAACACGAGGTCTTATAGATATTCTCATCAGGTAACCTGATATTCCTGTAAGACCTGATGGTCTTATCGGATGATTTTTTTTCAGGTGACTCACTTTTCTGACTAGTGGACTCATGTCGTGGCTCACAGTATTGATGAGCGTCATGGCTATAATCTGATCAATGTTATTGGCGTGCTCGCTGCGTTTTGTTACGCTGTTTATAAAAGTTCCAAGAGCATAGACACTGGCCGCTCTCACCTGCGAAATATAATTACACAAAGTTATTCAACATTTTCTCTGTGGGTTCGTCATTTATTAAAACATTGAGCATACTTTACTCAATAAGCGGAATTAGTATAACGAATTATTCGCACCTCTGGAACGGGATCTTGCAGGAGTGTGTAGAGTTTCTCATGGGCTATGTCTCTAACACCGCACCACCTCGCCCTGTCGTAATTGTGCCATAATCTTCCGAGGCACAAGCAAAGCCACTGGCGTAGCAACGGATTCGAATCTCCCAGCTGTTCCAGGCATATGGAAACTAGACTGCCCTGCAAAGCTGCCTCCTGACCCGATGGATAATTATTTACGACGCTGGCCAGAACAAAAGCTGCTAATGTTCTGTGCTCGCTCTGAAAAACGACCATTAATTAAAGCAAGAAGAAAAATTGAATGTTCGGTAAAATGATCGAGAATATTACCTGCATCGAGACGTCTTGGAGAACGGAGAGGAAATATTTGTGTCCGCCGTCCCGCACGAGATCAGCCTGGCAAGTCTGAAAATATAATAACATACTTTGGAATTATGTTTTCTTGAGTTACCGTTAAATCTGAAAAAAAAAAAAAAAAAAAAAACATCGAGAGTGAAATCTACTCACACTATCCACGGCCAAGATCTTCGCCCAGATAAAAACCAAGAGTGGCCTGAGCTCTCGTGCGTTACTCTGCAGGAGTTTGAGGACGTAAGGAAATATTCCGACGCTCAGGGCCAAGTTGACTGCCCATGGCCCGAGGTCAAGAAAACGGCCCAACAGCTCCAGCGCCCTAAGTCTGTGCACCTGACTAAGGAGCACTTGCAGAACTATGGGCAATTGTTCGGGCGGATTTCGATTCTTGGAGCCCAAGGTGAGCCACACTTGGAATGCGGTCAATTGTTCCTCGAAGAATGGGGAATGTACGAAAGGCTCCTCGGACTCGAGAATCGACGGAAGCTGAGCGAGACAGAGATCGAGAGCCAAGTCCCAGGCTTGCCACATCGGATGCTAAAGATGAAAAACGAAGAATCATCGATTTTTTCGATTTATTTAAGCCGAACGAGCCCTGAAATATTGAATTTATTTACCTGATAGGTTGGTGGAAGTTTCGGACACGAGACCGGAGTGCAGTCGTACGAACGCAGTATTCTTTCGGCCAGTAGGAAATTTCTGAATAAGCTAGCGACTAACAAATCTTGCCTAAACAGTCTTTGGAATAAATCTAAAAAAGGAAAAAAAAATAAATCATCGTAACTTTTCAACGAATATGTGCCTTGCTCTTAAGGCGATGTTTATGAATGATTTTGTCAATTTACCCCGAGGTAGAGTGTTCCACGCTATCGTGTCGGTTATAGCTGTGAATATCCAGTTTAGCTCTCCGAGCATCGTCCGTCTGTCGGTCAGCTGGCCTGGGATTCTACGCAAAAGATACATTTTCAGCAAATTTTTTCCTGATTCGTTATGATAATTACAATATAGTTGGATAGCTTACTTGTCGATGAGGTCCAATGATATTTTGGGAACTAGCTTCGAGGTATTCTGCATGACGAACCTGAAAAGAATAAAATAAAATCAAAATTGATATAAAAATAACATGTATAATGGAGCTGTTAAATAGACATTCAATTGGTTTGCTGATTATCCTCACCATCGTAAGGCGATTTTTATAGGTGTTGTCAGACACGAGGTAAATATATCTGCCGGCAGATCTGGATTCATTGGTAGTATTTGATTAGCCGCACACGCCGCAAGTTGAATACAATTTTTGTAGGAGGAAGTTACAACCCCCGCGACGCCACTGGCTCTGTTTTGCGCCACAGCTTGTTTCTCGATCTATGTAATGTTTTTTTTTTTTCAATCCGATAAAATTGCATAAGTTTTATGAACCTTCGGGATGATCGAATCTTATTATTGATTTGTAGATTTATTTTTCACCTCGTATTCCTTCTCATGCTGTTCGGCAAATTGCTGAAACGACTCGACAATTATACCCGCATTCGAGCAATCGTACACATAGATACTGGGCGCTCCCATCCAGGTCTGCAAGTCGTACACCGACAGTGGAATGTATTGGGTGTACGTTCGATTGAATACCCATATTTCACCATTGCTCGTCGGCTTTGGTACACCGTGGCCATTGTAGTGAAAGAGGACTCTCTCCTCCTTTGCGTTTCGCCTGAGCGAGGTGCACAGCTTCTTCACCTCCTCAACGGTAGGATCAAGGCTGAACTTGTATCGGGCACGTGGCTGCCAACGGTCGTATTGCTTCTGCAAACTATTACCTATTGCCTCCAGAGCCTTCTGGGGACTGACTGACAATGGATCTAAAAAATAAATAGTGTACAAAGGTTGTAAAATATTTATATCACATCGGAGCTGTGCAGTACATAGATTACGGGGTACTCGATTGGTAATGCCCAAGTACTTTTTATTACCATTTCACGTACCGAGTACAAGTATTTTTTTTGCCACACTATTGCGTTACTGATATTCTATGAGTGCCCATGATACTCTGTTTCTATTAAAATATAATTGTGTCTAAATTTTCCGATAAGCGTCATTTTAACGAGCGTATTTTTTTTTATGATACTAACAAAAAAAAAACAAATGTACATTTTTTTTTAACCTACATAACGCTTCACATTATGTAGGTTTCGAGACGATTGCCCGCGAGTTTTAACCGAGAATCTCCACCCTCGCGGCAGGTGGCGCTACATTCGTCGCATTCCCTAACCTCAAAAAAACCATTACATAACAGCCGATGACAAGGTTGCATGGACGCTGAAGTTCTCGTTTGTGAAGAACGTAGTAAATAAAGTAGCAGACTTACCGATCCAGCACTCGAGACGCGCGCAAGGTTGGGTCTTCACGATGTCCGGAGGATCGACACCGACATTTAGGCACAACACGAGAGCGACGCTCACCGTTTTCATCTGAAAAATTGACTCTAGACATTATCGACAGAAACAACAAAAAGAAAAAAAGCAACACAATGTCACGCGATTCGGGGAGATTGTCTTATAGCACTGGGGCTCCAACAATCTTCGAATATCGTTCATGCGTGCGGTCTTGCGAAATATCTCGAGCATTCTTTTCGATCGATAATTTTTATTTTTCTCATGCACTCATGTTTCTTCTTCCTCATTCGCTTCAGTAGCAACAACAGGGACGTGCGCGTGGATGGACTCCCCGTGCACGAGACCTAACCCTTTCTTTCATCCTCCACGACTGGCTGACGCAGGTGACACCCTCGATGGCCGCGGTGTGCCTCGAACGATTGAAGGCGATAGGCAACTTCCAGTCCTCGTCGTCCACCTTGTCCGCGTCGTTGTCATTGTCACGTCGCGACTTGATCGCCACGGAGGTTCCGGGAGCGGTGCTCGTTGCAACAGCGGCCATGGTCGCGACCAGTGACAAACTCGCCCCGGAGGCCCCGGAGGCCCCGGACATGTCGTCCGATTGTCGCTCCGTCAGGGGCTGACGCCAGCACCAATTCACACCGCGTTCAATCACTTATAGCCGCGACGACATCGCTTCGCGGATGATTTTTTTTTTCTTTCGTCACAAACTTTCGTTCAACATCGCCCGAATACGCGAGAGAACTTTTTTTTAATGTATTTTTTTTTCCCGTCCTCGCTACGGCAAAAGCTTCGGTGTAAGAATGTACTATCTTTTTACATTGCAGTGAGCGAGAGACGGACGGTGAGAGTTTACCGGCGAAGCAGAGAGAGCGACCGCGTTACGGTGGAGGAAACCTCCTTTCCGTTCGTGCATCTGTGTTGCCGGTTCCTTTTTTAGCTACCGAGGGGAGAAGAGATTTTGCCGGAGCTACAAGTTCGATGATTCCGGCGCTACTGAAACATTCCACTTGCTTCTTCGTTGAGAAAGCTTTGTTTCCACGAAACATTTTTTTCAGAGATTTTTACTACGAAAGGATTTTACTTTTTGTGATTTAATTTCAACAAAAGAAAATAATATTCATTATTCATCAATTGAAACACTGGATTTTACATAAAAACATCTACTCCAGTACACGAAAATTACAATGATTTTTTACTGTTATAATTTACACAATAATTGAAAAACTCGATCGGATTTTTTAAGATTTTTAAATTTTAAAAAGTGTGTTCGCGCACCAGCTTCTGAAAATTTTGATTTATTGGTCTGTAACGTTTACAGAAGTAGACTGACATCAAACTATTCTTGATAATGAACAAGGAAGCCATGGACAATTATTTATTATGCTCCCGCTAAAAGTATTTTTATACACGATCAAAAAAAACTTATTTTTGAAATATGAATCAATAATAATAACAATAATTTCAGGTATTCGATAAAACGAATTCAATGTACTACATCTATCTTTATTCCCAGTTCTGATAATCAATTGGCTCTTAATATTTACATAAAATTATAATTGATGTCTGTATCATATAATTTTCATAATCATTCATTTTAATTATAGTTAAATACACCATCGTTCTGTAGTTCCTCTTTCTCTCTCGCTTACGGAACAAAGTTTTACATCATTTACATATTACGACTCATAATAAAACGCGTGAAATAATTTATACGCTTTATAAATATAACGTATATATATGTCGTTTGGATTTGGGGTAAAATTGTTGAGTGTAACAAATGTATGATTAGCAGTAAAAGGTGCGCATATTTTTTTTCTCCATTTTTTCACGTCGATATCGTTCCATTGCATCGTTGTTTTTTTTTCAATTTTTTTACTTTCTTTCTCTCTTCATGTTCACTTTCACAGCCTATAGAAAGTACTATGTACAATTATTAAAATCTGTATTCGATTGGTGGAATGAAGGATTTGTGTTTGTTTCGGAGATTAAAGTGAGCCATCGTTAAACTGTCTCCGTTTTTCGTACGGATAGTTGATGCGAGAAGCCTTCCAATACTTGTTATTGTATACTTTTTTATCTAAGAATACTAACGAGCCCGACAATAAAATGTCCGGTATGGATTCTGCTTGGTTTTCCACATTTTCCGGATTATCGAAGTTTTACCTGCAGCCCACTCACGCTGTATCTTGTTTTTTTTTTATCTCGCCAATGGTCTCGCATAGCTCGGTCATTGTGTCTCGCGTGTGTGCTCACTCGCTTCCGACCACGGCGCGTTTTCAGGATTCAGTTGCTTGTAACCCTGCCGATAAATAGAACCAATTATTATAAGCTTATTTAAATCATGCCTCGAAGTCGGAGAACACAACGAATCAGGAGGAAGCTAGGATTATTTGGGACCAATCATTTGAGTGAATCCTGTTCACGAATAAAGCATGCAAACGTATTTTTTCCTCCCCCAAAAAGGCACTGTACGAAGATGCGGACGAGATAGACGAAAAATAAACGTAAGAACGATATTTCATTACTGCTTGCATCTTATAAAAGTGGTCGCTCGATCGGTTTTCGATCGACGATCGGTACGTGATCCTGTTCGTTCATGCTTCCGTAGTATGGCCTGCGTGCGTAAATCCTTTTCCCGAATCTTACAGTGCTATTGAACGAGTCCCGAAGACGCTCGGTGAATGTTTTGTACTCCATTTCCGGATTGTTCTGGCCGAAATCGAAATCCGCGACCTCGATGGTGAATCTCGCACGGCTCTGGATGTAATATGCGACGCCGAATATTATGAGAACGACGGCAGCGAGGGAACAGGAGACCGGAACCACTATAACCGATAACTGAGGCTTTGTGCTCACTGGAAATCGAAAAATCCAAATTTAGTATTTTTTATTAGATGTCGAAATATTTCAATCAGCGTACGAAAAGAGCTTTTACCTTTGTAGATATTTATCGTTAAGGGATAGACCTGTGTGCTGACTTCGTTGTCCAGTATAACGAGTATCGTGTAGACACTCGGCTCCAGGAAATAATGAATTATGGAGAAGTTGCAGGTCGCAAGACGGACACCCTCGTCGCACTTTTCGCTGCCTGTTACATTGTAAGGACCACGATGAAACTCGAGACACTTGTAGAACGGTCCAGAGCCCTGACAGGCTACTTTCAACGAGAGCATATCCCATGGCTGGATCCAATTCGTGCCGTCCACCGTTATGTTGCTTATCGGAGCTGTGAAACATTTATCAGCTGATCAGTTATTACTCGTTTAAACACAAAATTGATACGGATACTCGTGATAAATTTTCTTTCACACGCACCAGATAGAAGTTTGATTTACAACGGTTTCAGAATATCGACCAAAAACAAACCCCCAGAAGTTTGGAGTCGAAGTCGATTGAGCGTACGAAAATTTTCTTGACAACTTCACCCACCTCTGACGTTGACTTCTCGATGAAAGTATCCATAAGTTTTCTTCGGATCGGGCGGTATGATCGATGAATTGAGGCATACGAATGGGAACGTAACGTTTCCGAGTATCGGCCCCGTGTCGTTGATCGGCCTCGTGGCCGTTCCGTTAAGGTTGTTGAACGACGTTGAGTTCTTCGGCGCGATCGTGGTCGTGCTCGGTGTAACTGTGCTTGTAATCACGATGGGAATCTGCGAGGTTCCGACCAACGGAATCGCGACGGGTTTTGTCGAATTGGCCTCCGTGCCGTTCGGCGAATGCGTCGTCGTTATCGGTGTTGGCGTCGTTGGCGGTGGAACAGGCGTCGTAGTGGTGGGTGGTTCGTGTGAGGCGATTACCAAAGCCTCAACCGTGTGAGTCGTATCCGGTTTCGTGAATTTGTAATCGAAACTAAAATCTTGCGTCATGCCGTAGTACCTACAATCGACGAACCAATAGGTCGCCACCTCGCTCGAATTTTTCGTTACGTAAAAATCATCCCCCTTTCGTAAATTGATCTTTATTCTTGTGTCCGCTCCGGAAGCGACGAAATCCTTCGTCAGACTCTTGTTGTGCTGAGTCATACTCATGTTGCCGTTCAACAGAGCTGCAATACATTTTCTTCAAGTTAATAACTAAATGAATACAAAAAATGAGATAAATAAATTAGATATTGGTCATTTTGAAACAATTCGCGATGCATGTATGCGACCTAATTAAATTTTTAAGTTAATTAATTAATGTTAATGTTATTGTAATTCAATTAAGATTGAGTGGGAGGTAATCCGAGTTTGGTTGATAACTCACTAGATATCTCAAAGTCGTCTCTACGACTGGTCAGCTCTTCCCAAATGAGTAAGTATCTCTTACTCACGACTACTTGCACTTCGTACACCCCAACCGGATAAGTGTCCACCGGATAGTCCACTACCCAATAAGCTGTGGTGTTAGTCGTCTCCTCCTACAAAACAGACTCAGTATAGATAAGATGAAACAGGTAAAAAGTAATAATAAAAAAAAACAAGCCAATAGAATTTTGCTGTGGACTGTGCCGTCGACATACCTCATATTCGTGATGAGATAGACCATTGTCTATCCACGCGTATGAAAACCTTCCCGATGGTTTGCCGCCGTTTCTCGTGAAGAGCTCAGCTTTGAATGTGATCCTTCCGCCTTTAACGCACGGCCCATCGTTGCTCAGCGTCACGTCGACAAACAATCCTTCGACTAGAAAAAAAGTATCCATAAAGCTTCCATGAAGCTTAGAAAATTTTCTTGAACTAAATTAATAACAAACAAGACAAAAAGAAAAATATCAGTTTCGTTTTTGGAACTGTTCTCTAGCTGCTCGCCCATTCCGGATGTTCGTAATTTTCTTCCGCGTTATCAAAAAACCAACACTCCAAAGTACATCTATGAATATTCAGATTCATTCAACACATCAGCTTGTTACACGAATCGTTTGGAAGGTTGCGTCTTGGTAAATTTCAGGGCCTCGTCGTACAAGGAATCGGTACATGAAGGATTGATCGTGATCGTTAAATTGTCGCGCAGTACAGTCCCACGAAGGTTGCAGGAGCAATTGCGATCTATAACGCGTAATTAACTTGAACATTTCCATTATGTTTTACCTCCCACAAGATAATTCAACGTTGCAAACAGAAGGCAAATGTGGCTCGCCGACTTCATCTCGGTGTCGGGTCGATTGGTTTCTATTGTTTTAGTTCCTCCTGTTTGTTTGTTTTTCCTTCACATTTGTTCCGACGAGAGATCGTGTCGACGGAGTGTTTCGCGATCTTTCTAGTGAGTCACCCAGCGAGTGTCTGACAGCTGAAGCGTTGGCTAACGTCAGCGCGTTTAGCCGCGGACTCGTTGAGAGGCGGCTGAGGCGGACGAACAGTTCAACCTGATCTTGTCTGCTCCGCTCCTCGAGGGGTTTTTCACTCCGACGTTGTCATGTAACCAGCGAACAACACGCCTGCCTTTCGTCACCGCGACGCTCGTTCTACCTGCCTGGAAAACCAACACAACGATAACTATTATTTGGCTTACTCGTCCTTTTTGATTTTTAGTTTCTTCTAAGCGCAGAGCCACAGAAACACTTGCGCGATATTCGCTGTGAAAACTCGCTATTACGTGTACGCAAAGAGTCGATAAGTTTTGACACACGCTAGAGACAAATTCACCTACAAGAATTTTTTTGTTGCCTCTGCCGATTAAGCAATGTTGTTTCTCCCCCCTCAGTGCAACTTAAACCAAAAGTGAAGGATTTACTCAGCGCGTCGCGTGTTTGCACAACGACACGCGACGATTTGCATGAGAACTCGCTATTACGTTAGCGCTCGTCGATAACATTTCTCTACGCGCGCGATACAAATTCCTGAGGTCGCATTTTTATTTTCTCTTGCGCTGATATATTAATGTTGTTTTTTTCTTTACATTTAAATTTGTGCTAATGGCGCAGCATTTATGTGGTGTGTACGCGTGTGCGCGCTGTGACACGCTTAATGAGCTACGAGCGCTATAAACAGTACGCTCTGCACCTTCGCACTGACACCTGGTAAACTGCTGTTCCCTCCCACTTTATCGTAGCATTCTTCAAAACCAATCGAAGGACAAGGAAAATAATGAGAATACGAATCGCGAGGCGGGGGACAGATTTGATCTTATCTCATCGGTCTATCCGCGGACTGATAATTCTATCCGGAACAATAACACGGCGGAACTTTGCGAAAACGAGCGTTAATCGCTAAACCGACACTAGCGTGACACAGTGGGATTTGCCAGTCGCTACTGCGGACTCGCTTCGAGCGAACGTTGTGTTCGCGGATGGACAAAGATTGTACGAGGAAACACAAAAATGGAGTGACGATGTGGTTCGATCTCGCGACGTAAATCGAGAGACACAAAACGGGGTTAACCTTTCCGAGGTAAAGTCAGCGGATTGTTAGAATGACCTGAAGCGACGAAAAAAAGTGACACACCCTTGGATTCTTGAGGCTTGAGATATTTTTTCACACTTTCACGCACGCATCAAGAAAAAAAACGTATCGAGAAAAATGTTTCGAAGTCGCAGCTGGTTTGGCGGCGGATTGTGGAAACCGAAAAACCCACATTCACTGGAACATCTTAAGTAAAGATTTATACGGCTAATTAATTAATTCGGGACGATAATGTGATAAGGAACCATGACTTAATTTTTTTTTTAATAGATATCTGTACAATGTCTTGTCGAAGAATCAAACTGTATCGGACAACAACAGAGGTTTACTCGTCGAGACTCTGCGATCGATAGCAGAAATTTTAATCTGGGGCGATCAGAACGACAGCAGCGTTTTTGAGTACGTATGGATAGGGTCGATACTTGTGAGAGATTAAAAAAATGTTTTGATCATAGTAAAGAAATTTGTATATTCGTTAATTGCAAACGGTATTAAGTTTTTGAATTTGTTAATTGTGACGTTCGTCCGTTATCAAATTGGGAATCGTAATTTTCAAGAAAATTGTAACATATTTCGACCAATTGTTTCTCTCGACGTTGCAGCTTTTTCCTGGAGAAAAACATGCTGTCGTTTTTTCTACGCATAATGAAGCAAAAGTGTGGAAGTTACGTTTGCGTTCAGCTCCTGCAGACGCTCAATATACTTTTCGAAAATATCCGCAACGAGACATCCTTGTGTGAGTTGCCCGGCAAGGGACCCAAGATGCTTAAAACGAAAAGAACTATGATTTTGCCAATAACCATTTTGTTTTAATAACTAAGGAATTTGTAACGTTGATCGAAATTGTTTCAGATTATCTTCTAAGCAACAATCATGTGAATAGCATTATAGTGCACAAATTTGACTTCAGCGATGAGGAGGTCATGGCTTATTATATTAGTTTTTTAAAAACTTTGAGTCTCAAGTTGAATGCTCACACTATACATTTCTTCTATAACGAGGTAAACAAGGTACACTCATCAGTATGGCATATATATTTTATTTTCCGCATTGATTCTCTGATTTCTGCTTTCTTTGTTGTAATTAAACTCGCATGGCCTCTGGGGAAGTTGTTGAAAAAAAAATTACTAATAATGCTTTTTTTTAGCACACCAACGATTTCCCGTTGTACACGGAGGCGATAAAGTTTTTCAATCACACAGAGGGCATGGTCCGCATAGCGGTTCGTACGCTGACGTTGAACGTATATCGCGTCGAAGATGCCTCGATGCTCGCCTTCATTAGAGACAGAACGGCTGCCCCTTACTTTAGCAATCTTGTATGGTTCATTGGAAATCATATTATCGAATTGGATACCTGCGTTAGGAACGATGCAGAGTAAGTTGCACATATTTAATGTAAAAAAAAGTGACAATGGCGCATAATCCTGGATGATAACAATAGCTCTCCGGCAGCGTATTAATAACAATGCGTCTCTATTTTCAGTCACCAGAGCCAGAATAGATTGTCGGATCTAGTAGCCGAGCACTTGGATCATTTGCATTATCTAAACGACATTCTCTGTCTGAATATAAAGGATTTGAACAAAGTACTGTCGGAACACTTGTTACACAAATTATTCGTTCCGCTGTACATATATTCGCTCATGAATCCCAAGAGTCTTCTTTGTCAGAGTTTGGTGAGTTTTTTTATCGACGCTATTAACGTAGAATTTCTGTGTGTTACACACAATAAATGAACATACTTATGTACATTTCGCAGGACGAACGGAAGCACGTGAGCGTAGTCGTATCGCTTTTTCTGCTCTCCCAAGTATTCCTGATCGTGTCTCACGGTCCTCTTGTGCATACGCTAGCCGCGGTAATCCTGAAGTCCGATGGAAGCGTTATTAAAAATGGTGCGAGCAAAATTCTCGAGGATTACACGGACGAGAGAATGTCGAAGCCGATTGGATTCTCGCCGCCGAAGGAGAGTTTGGAGAAATCGTTGGTAAGCCTAAGCGAAATTCGCGTGGAGGGCGAGGAAGAAAATCGACCGGAGTCAAAAACGGCTAATGGCGAAGATCGCCCGTCTCAAAAAGCCGAGACGATCGACGACGATGTCGAGAATTCGGACGAGCCCTGCACGTCGACCAGTGTCAACGGGGAAAATTCGACGAGGCCGTCGGTCGAACAATTGCACATCAATATCCCGAACGAAACCAGCGACAGGATGGAACACTTAAATGTAACGGACGAAGAGAAAGAGCAACGATTGGCGCTGGAGAGTCCCTTGGCTGCTCAACAACCGTCGAACAAGGCGGTGAAGATATCGACTACGAACAAACCGTTTTTGGAAACGATATTGAATTCGTTGCACTGCACTGAGAACGATTACGCAACGTTATTCGCCCTGTGCCTGCTCTACGCTCTTGCTAGCAATCAGGTTATTTTTGTTTCATCCATTTATTTATTTATTTTTATTACCCTGAATTTTGACGTGGGTTTCACGATTTAGTTCGAGTCCGCAATTTTTTATATAAGTCTTAAAAAGTATTTATATTTTTTATTAAATGGTTAGAAAAGGCAACTTTAGCATGTTCCTAATTTTTTTTGAAAGTGAAAAATTAATCGATTATGGATTATCGCTTGACTACTTTCATAAGCAATACTGCATTTTTAAAGATTTTTCTGAAGGGTTTCTTTTCTAAGTAAAAAAAAACACTTCAAATAAATCTGAAAAAGTACCTAAAAACATATTTTTACTGACTCATCGTTTGATTTTTGCAGGGCGTGAATCCTGAAACTTTGGATCTCGTGTTGGCGCCGTCGAGACAAACATCTACCAAGAATTGGTACAATGAGTCACTAGTAGATAGTTTAATAAATATTATCACTCTGAGCTGCCAAACGAGTGAGTCATTAAAGTCCTACGATTGATACGATTTTTTTTTCGTCACGAAAATCTTCGAAGTTCTACTCACACATTTTCATTTATTTTTTTTCAATCAGATGCCAAGGTGCGTCTTGTTACGCTGGAGATGACCATAAAACTGCTGGTATACACCGTCATGTCTGACGGCAATAGTTTATTGTGTGACTCGCATTTAGCTGCTATCGAGGCCGCGAAGGAGCAGAGCACGTCGCTACTTCGAAATTTTTACAAGGTAACGAGCTCCTCACTGTCAAAAAAAAGGTGTATGAAACTTATTGCACTAACACAGAAATTTTTTATGCACAACCTGGTATATTTAATTTCACATGCAATCATGATCAAAAATTAAAGTACCAGCGTTTCTACATATTCCGTTATCTGACTGTTATTTTACGTATTTTTTATTTTTTCGTTTTGAATCATTTGACACCGAGTCATTGTCATTATTTTTATTTGTAATCGGCCCTTCTTGAAGTGAATGAAGAAATGAATACAATGAATATTCGCCGTCATGAGACAGTAAAAAATAAAAACAAATCGTTTATTTTAATTTCAGAGCGAGGACATATTCTTGGACATGTTTGAGGACGAGTACAGCGAGATAAAGAAGCGTCCGATAAATGTCGAATGGCTGATGATGGACAGCAACATATTGCTTCCACCGACCGGAACGCCAATGACTGGCATTGAATTTAGCAAAAGATTACCGTGCGGCGAGGTACGTCTGCGGAGTCTCATAGCGTCTCCCTCACTAAGAGATTAAACCGAGACAATACGATTAACTACTCGGTGTGAACGATATATAGGTCGAAAGAGCTCGTCGGGCAATACGCGTCTTCTTCATGATACGAGAACTCTCGCTAACACTGAGCTCAGAGTCAGAGACGCACCTTCCATTGACTAATCCAGCCAATTGTGTCCAGGTCAACAACGTTCTTGACTTAAGTAAAAGTTACATCCTTTCTTCATAGTATCCGAAGAGAAAACTGTTTTCTTCGCGCGATTTATACTTCAGGCATAAAAAGTATATTTTTCTATAACGATTTCATTTGCTCTTTTTTTGTAGACAACAGCGATCTTATCGCGTGCACGGTGGTCTGGAAGGACGGCCAAAAGATCCGAAGGTTTCTTGTGATAGACGTCATACAATTGATACTCGTTGAGCCCGACACGAGAAAACTGGGATGGGGCGTCGCGAAACTCGTCGGTTTTTTGCAGGACATCGAGGTTGCTGGTGATAAGGACGATTCTCGGTGTCTTCATCTGACGATCCACAAGCCTCTGAGCAGCGGAGCGACGAACAGAGTACCGTTGCTCGCTGCTAAATTCATGTTCGACGATCATATAAGATGTATGGCAGCGAAACAAAGGTAGAACACAAATTTGAGTAATGAGAACGCATGAAACAAGAAAAAAAATGAAGGAAAAAAAATTAAATACATCAACCTACACGAGCAAAAATTTAATGAAAAATCGAAGTATGAAATTTCGAAAGATCAAAACGGGAATTTTCGTGTAAATAATTTTGTCACACAACAGAAAATACTCGTCTGTTTAAGTTTGCGGATTATTTGTGAAGAGTGCTATCTTCTATTTTGCTATGCAGGTTAACGAAAGGGCGGATAAAAGCGAGGCAAAAGAAGATGAATCAAATAGCGAAACTGCTCGACATTCCTACGTCAGCACCGAATTGCTCGACCCCACCGAATTACGCGCTTCTTGGACTTAGACACGAACGTATGTTTTATCGTCGAATGAACCATTGCGATTGTTAAAGACAATTAATTTAACACGACTTTCTACGGGCAAACTGCCTATCGTTTCAGGTCCAGCGGGACGTGGTCAGAGACAGAAGGAGCATCAGAGGGCGATGTTTACCGTGAACAAGGTTCCAGGTTTCGCGACCCAGTTGCGACGCGAGAGCCCTGGACGTTCAGGAATTTGTTACCCGGCATCAAGCAATCAACGGGCGGAGGGAGGTTCGTCTGGCAGAACTCACGAGAATGGACTCAGGTCGAGAGATCAATCGCCGAAAATCATGAGACCTCGGAGCGAAGAGATACCATTAGAGGATATGCACATTCGCAAAACTTCGCTGACGACGAACGGCGCGGCTGCACTTGTACCGTTTCCGGATAGACAAGAGACAATGACAATGCCCTCAGCCTCCTCGACGCCCGACGAACCATTGCCCGTGATACTGAAGCGATCCGAGGAGACTTCGTTCACATCCCCCCGAAATCATGACGTTAAACCACGTAGAAAAGGTCAAGTCGAGACAGTATAAATACCGGAGATCCACACCGGAAATCGGTAACGTATAGACCGGTTTTCAGGCGTTGCGATCGAATAACGAAAAAAGAAGAAGAGAAGATATCGTCGGCTTTCGTGCAATTATAGAGTACCGGGATTTTTCCATGCCATAAGCAAAAAGAAAAAAAGAGGAGAAAAGAAAACGCTTCGCGTTGATCACTATGGGGTTAATAACTTGTAATATTTATACAAAACCTTGTTCCATTGATTTTAATTATTCTGTTTCACAAAGGCTTATGGCGGGAGATGGGTCGTGAATCGGATTGTGTTTTACAGAAGTTGAAGCGTCGTGTCGATTGACGGGAGAGTAAATTAACACAATGAATCAAAGATTCACGATGAACCAACGTGGCGTTAGGAAAAACTTTATTTGTTTTGTGTACATAAAATAAAATAGACGATTCAAGTTATTAATAAATTATCTATGCATTCTTAATTGTTAATTCGTTACTGATTTTTTTTTTTATCATTCAGGCAACGACCAACAGCGATAGGGGCGAAGTTGGTGTGTGGCCCTAGCGGTCACCAAAGCCGACCGGTCGCGTGTTAGCGATTTTCTCAGAGATTGGTGGTAATTCTGGACGAACACCAATCGTTGTGTATGACCAGGCTTGCCTTTTAAACGTGCAGTGTCCACTGTTGAAGTGACATGATAAGGTAGACACAAGAGATTCCATTCCCCTGACAAATATCTGGATATTTTCTTGATAATTTTATTGGAACCAGGCACTTTAAATACCGACGAATCTGGCTCGACGGATCGAATCCGTACAGAAGAAACACGATTTTATAAAAATATGCATTCAAGCGACGATTTCCAGAGAGTTCATTATACTGAAGGATTTTTGTAAAGGTTCATGAAGAAAAATGATATCCATGACAAAATATTGTCTTTATTTCAGTAATTTTCGTAGAGCGATCGAGAAACAATCGCATAGCTTCAAGATTATATTTTATCAACGATGTCAAGCAAAATCGATGGCAGCACCTGGAATCCATGGAAGACCGTCGATGTTGTTGGTTGGTGTCGTGTGGATGGTTTCGATGGTTTCAATGTTTTGCGTGGTGCGGTTGGCTTAGGTTTGGGTGACGGTTTAGATGGTGCCAATGAGTTGGATGGTATTGATGGATGGGATGGCCTCGATGGTTTAGGTAGTACTGATGGTGTCGTTGGTTCCGATGGCAATGATGGTAATGATGGCACCAATGGGTTGGATGGTTCGGATATTTCAAATGATATTGACGGCTTGGATGGCACCGATGGTTTCAATGGTTCTTCTTCTTTTTGAGTTCCACACCAGGAGAAGAGACTGGCAATTTCGCAACGACGGGACATTGACCAGTAGATATATCCGATAGGACATTTGTACACATAGCCATGAACCTGGCCATTGGGGCTAGGCACACATTTGTAGAAAATGTTACTGCAGCGTTCCTGGTGAGGATAATGTCCCACACCCGGACAGAGAGAACCGCTTGGTACTTCAATCTGTAGGTTGATAAATAAGAATTTTCCATTTATTATCCTGATATTCATTGATAAATAATATACCGTTTGTAAGACTTACCGGTGTTAGAGAATGGTGCTCAAGAGTTTCATGTAATCCAGCGTCGGTCATCATCCCAGTGCAAGGTTCGGAAAGTTCATTGTCGGGCAGACATTGCATTTTTGTCTGGTCGAACGTTGAGTTTCTGGGGCAGCTTAGCACAACGACATTGTAGTCGAATTCGCTGGGCGTTGTACATTGATAAAAGAGATTGCAGTATTTCGGATGTCTACGGAAACCGGTTGGACAGACGAGTTCTATTTGGTCGCCGGTCAAATCTCCTATTGGACAATTCGTCGTGGAAGAGTTCTGAGCCTTGTTTGGCAGAACTATTTCCGTCGAGGTTGCCGGCTCAACAACATCTGTTGAGACTTTGGACGATTCGATGCTCTTAGTTACTTCGGTCGATGTAGCAGTGGTCGACGGTTTCTCAGGTTCGTTATCAATTATTCCGATCGTCGGGGGTTCCCTCGATGGATTTTCAGTTCCGTTATGAGTTACTTCGGTAACAGTGGATGAACCTTGTTCGGATGAATGCGATCCGGACGTCGGCATGTTTTCCTCGTCAACATTTGATGCGACACCTTCCTGATCATCGGGGATGGGATCACCATCATCATGCCCTACTATTGGTTTGGTACTTCCATTATGAGATTTTTCGCTCGGAAGATGGTGTTCAGTAGAAGCATGTTCAGATCCACTAGGAGATGATTGCGTGGTACTTTCAAAACCTTGTCTAGGTTCATGTATTCCATCGACCACAGTATCTGATGTTTCTTCTGATGATTTAGGATCCTCGGTAGCTTCGGAACTTACGTCTACAATACCATTACGTGGTTCGGAAGTTTCTTCAAGCGAAGATTCAGTTGGGTCTGTCACAACTATAGTTTCGCTCGTCGATTCTCCAGAAACAGTTTCTTCAGTACTCACAGCTTGAGTAATCGGTGATTCGGCAATTACAGCTTCAGTAGTCGGTTCATCAGTACTCACGGCTACAGTAGTCGGTTGTTCGGTAGTTACAGATTCGGACAGCGGTGCTGTAATACTCACTGCTTCAGTGATCGGTTCTTCGGTGCTGACTGCTTCAGTAATGAGTTCCTCGACACTCACTGCTTCAGTAGTTAGATCTTCGATCGTCACTACTTCAGTTATCGGTTCATCGGTATCTATTGCTTCAGTGATCGGCTCTTTTGTACTTACAGCCTCGGTAATGGATTCTTCGCTACTGACGGCTTCAGTAATCGATTCTTTAGTACTCACAGCTTCACTGATCGGTTTTTCTGAGCTTACAGTTTCAGTAATGGGTTCTTCGGCATTTGCAACTTCTGAAGTTGATGCTTCAGTCTTCACTGTTTCAGTAATCGGTTCTTCAGTACTTACAGCTTCTGAAGTTACCGCTTCCGTCCTCACTGCTCCAGTAATGAGTTCCTCGACACTCACTGCTTCAGTGGTTAGATCTTCGATCGTCACTACTTCAGTTATCGATTCTTCGGTATCTATTGCTGCAGTGATCGGCTCTTTTGTACTTACAGCCTCGGTAATGGGTTCTTCGCTACTGACGGCTTCAGTAATCGGTTCTTTAGTACTCAAAGCTTCACTGATCGGTTCTTCGCTACTTACAGCTTCAGTGATCGGTTCTTCGTTACTCACAGCTTCGGAAGTTGCCGCTTCAGACTTCACTGCTTCGGTAATCGGTTTTTCTGAACTTACAGCTTCAGTAATGGGTTCTTCGGAATTTGCAACTTCTGAAGTTGATGCTTCAGTCTTCACTGTTTCAGTAATCGGTTCTTCAGTACTTACAGCTTCTGAAGTTACCACGTCAGTCCTTACTACTTCAGTAATTGGTTCGTCTGTACTAGCAGCTTCAGTAATGTTTTCTTCGGTGATTAACGCTTCAGTAATATTTTCTTCGGTGCTTAAAGCGTCAGTAACCGGTTTTTCGGTAGCCGCTTCAGTCTTCTCTCCTTCAGTAACCCGTTCCTCTGTACCTACAGCTTCAGTAATATTTTCTTCGGAGCTTAATGCTTCAGTAATATTTTCTTCGGTGCTTAAAACTTCAGTTATGTTTTCACCGGTGCTTGAAACTTCAGTAATCGGTTCTTCAGTACTCACAGCTTCAGAAATTGACACTTCAGTCCTCTCTGCTTCAGTAACCAGTTCTTCTGTACTCACAGCTTCAGTAACCGGTTCTTCAGTACTCACAGCTCCGGTGATCGGCTCTTCGGTGTTCACAGCTTCTGGAGTTGACACTTCAGTCCTCTCTGCTTCAGTAACCAGTTCTTCCGTACTTGCAGCTTCAGTAAGGTTTCCTTCGGTGCTCACAGTTTCTGGAGTCGATGCATCAGTCTTCTCTGCTTCAGCAACCGGTTTTTCTGCACTTACAGCTTCAGTAATATTTTCTTCGGTGGTCACGGCTTCAGAAGTCGACGCTTCAGTCCTCTCTGCTTCAGTAACCGGTTCTTCTGCACTTACAGCTTTAGTAATGTTTTCTTCGGTGCTCAAAGCTTCAGTAATGTTTTCTTCGGTGGTCACGGCTTCAGAAGTCGACGCTTCAGTCCTCTCTGCTTCAGTAACCGGTTCTTCTGTACTTACAGCTTCAGTAATGTTTTCTTCGGTGTTCACAGCTTCCGGAGCCGACGCTCCAGTCCTCTCTGCTTCAGTAACCGGTTCTTCTGTACTTACAGCTTGAGTAAGGTTTTCTTCGGTGCTCAAAGCTTCGGTAATATTTTCTTCGGTGCTTAAAGCTTCAGTAATGTTTTCTTCGCTGCTCACAGCCTCTGAAGTTGACACTCCAGTCCTTTCTACTTCAGTAACCGGTTCTTCTGTACTTACAGCTTCAGTGATCGGTTCTTCGGTGCTTACAACTTCTGGAGTTGACACTTCAGTCCTCTCTGCTTCAGTAACCAGTTCTTCTGTACTTACAGCTTCAGTAAGGTTTTCTTCGGTGCTCACAGCTTCTGGAGTTGACACTTCAGTCCTCTCTGCTTCAGTAACCAGTTCTTCTGTACTTACAGCTTCAGTAAGGTTTTCTTCCGTGCTCACAGTTTCTGGAGTCGTCGCTTCAGTCCTCTCTGCTTCAGTAACCGGTTCTTCTGCACTTACATCTTCAGTAATGCTTTTTTCGGTGCTCAAAGCTTCGGTAATGTTTTCTTCAGTGGTCACGGCTTCAAAAGTCGACGCTTCAGTCCTCTCTGCTTCGGTAACCGATTCTTCTGTACTTACAGCTTCAGTCATTTTTTCTTCGGTGTTCACAGCTTCTGGAGTCGAGGCTTCAGTCCTCTGTGCTTCAGTAACCGATTCTTCTGTACTTACAGCTTCAGTGATCGGTTCTTCGGTGCTTACAACTTCTGGAGTTGACACTTCAGTCCTCTCTGCTTCAGTAACCAGTTCTTCTGTACTTACAGCTTCAGTAAGGTTTTCTTCGGTGCTCACAGCTTCTGGAGTTGACACTTCAGTCCTCTCTGCTTCAGTAACCAGTTCTTCTGCACTTACATCTTCAGTAATGCTTTTTTCGGTGCTCAAAGCTTCGGTAATGTTTTCTTCAGTGGTCACGGCTTCAAAAGTCGACGCTTCAGTCCTCTCTGCTTCGGTAACCGATTCTTCTGTACTTACAGCTTCAGTCATTTTTTCTTCGGTGTTCACAGCTTCTGGAGTCGAGGCTTCAGTCCTCTGTGCTTCAGTAACCGATTCTTCTGTACTTACAGCTTCAGTGATCGGTTCTTCGGTGCTTACAACTTCTGGAGTTGACACTTCAGTCCTCTCTGCTTCAGTAACCAGTTCTTCTGTACTTACAGCTTCAGTAAGGTTTTCTTCGGTGCTCACAGCTTCTGGAGTTGACACTTCAGTCCTCTCTGCTTCAGTAACCAGTTCTTCTGTACTTACAGCTTCAGTAAGGTTTTCTTCCGTGCTCACAGTTTCTGGAGTCGTCGCTTCAGTCCTCTCTGCTTCAGTAACCGGTTCTTCTGCACTTACATCTTCAGTAATGCTTTTTTCGGTGCTCAAAGCTTCGGCAATGTTTTCTTCAGTGGTCACGGCTTCAGAAGTCGACGCTTCAGTCCTCTCTGCTTCGGTAACCGATTCTTCTGTACTTACAGCTTCAGTAATTTTTTCTTCGGTGTTCACAGCTTCTGGAGTTGACACTTCAGTCCTATCTGCTTCAGTAACCAATTCTTCTGTACTTGCAGCTTCAGTAAGGTTTCCTTCGGTGCGCACAGTTTCTGGAGTCGATGCTTCAGTACTCTCTGCTTCAGTAACCGGTTCTTCTGCACTTACAGCTTCAGTAATGTTTTCTTCGGTGCTCAAAGCTTTAGTAATGTTTTCTTCGGTGGTCACGGCTTCAGAAGTCGACGCTTCAGTCCTCTCTGCTTCGGTAACCGATTCTTCTGTACTTACAGCTTCAGTAATGTTTTCTTCGGTGCTCAAAGCTTCAGTAATGTTTTCTTCGGTGGTCACGGCTTCAGAAGTCGACACTTCAGTCCTATCTGCTTCAGTGACCAGTTCTTCTGTACTTACAGCTTCAGTAAGGTTTTCTTCGGTGCTCACAGCTTCTGGAGCCGACGCTTCAGTCCTCTCTGTTTCAGTAACCGGTTCTTCGGTGCTCACAGCTTCTGGAGTTGACACTTCAGTCCTCTCTGCTTCAGTAACCAGTTCTTCTGTACTTACAGCTTCAGTAAGGTTTTCTTCCGTGCTCACAGTTTCTGGAGTCGTTGCTTCAGTCCTCTCTGCTTCAGTAACCGGTTCTTCTGCACTTACATCTTCAGTAATGTTTTTTTCGGTGCTCAAAGCTTCGGTAATGTTTTCTTCGGTGGTCACGGCTTCAGAAGTCGACGCTTCAGTCCTCTCTGCTTCGGTAACCGATTCTTCTGTACTTACAGCTTCAGTCATTTTTTCTTCGGTGTTCACAGCTTCTGGAGTCGAGGCTTCAGTCCTCTGTGCTTCAGTAACCGATTCTTCTGTACTTACAGCTTCAGTGATCGGTTCTTCGGTGCTCACAGCTTCTGGAGTTGATACTTCAATCCTATCTGCTTCAGTAACCAGTTCTTCTGTACTTACAGCTTCAGTAACCGGTTCTTCAGTACTCAAAGCTCCGGTGATCGGCTCTTCGGTGTTCACAGCTTCTGGAGTCGACACTTCAGTCCTCTCTACTTCAGTAACCGGTTCTTCTGTACTTACAGCTTCAGCAATGTTTTCTTCGGTGCTCACAGCTCCTGGAGCCGAGGCTTCAGTCCTCTCCGCTTCAGTAACCGGTTCTTCTGTACTTACAGCTTCAGTGATCGGCTCTTCGGTGCTCACAGCTTCTGGAGTTGACACTTCAGTCCTCTCTGCTTCAGTGACCAATTCTTCTGTACTTACAGCTTCAGTAAGGTTTTCTTCCGTGCTCACAGTTTCTGGAGTCGTTGCTTCAGTCCTCTCTGCTTCAGTAACCGGTTTTTCTGCACTTACAGCTTCAGTAATATTTTCTTCGGTGGTCACGGCTTCAGAAGTCGACCCTTCAGTTCTCTCTGCTTCAGTAACCGGTTCTTCTGCAGTTACAGCTTTAGTAATGTTTTCTTCGGTGCTCACAGCTTCAGAAGTCGACGCTTCAGTCCTCTCTGCTTCAGTAACCAGTTCTTCTGTACTTACAGCTTCAGAAACCGGTTCTTCAGTACTCACAGCTCCGGTGATCGGCTCTTCGGTGTTCACAGCTTCTGGAGTTGACACTTCAGTCCTCTCTGCTTCAGTAACCAGTTCTTCTGTACTTACAGCTTCAGTAAGGTTTCCTTCGGTGCTCACAGTTTCTGGAGTCGATGCATCAGTCTTCTCTACTTCAGTAACCGGTTTTTCTGCACTTACAGCTTCAGTAATATTTTCTTCGGTGGTCACGGCTTCAGAAGTCGACCCTTCAGTTCTCTCTGCTTCAGTAACCGGTTCTTCTGCAGTTACAGCTTTAGTAATGTTTTCTTCGGTGCTCACAGCTTCAGAAGTCGACGCTTCAGTCCTCTCTGCTTCAGTAACCAGTTCTTCTGTACTTACAGCTTCAGAAACCGGTTCTTCAGTACTCACAGCTCCGGTGATCGGCTCTTCGGTGTTCACAGCTTCTGGAGTTGACACTTCAGTCCTCTCTGCTTCAGTAACCAGTTCTTCAGTACTTACAGCTTCAGTAAGGTTTCCTTCGGTGCTCACAGTTTCTGGAGTCGATGCATCAGTCTTCTCTACTTCAGTAACCGGTTTTTCTGCACTTACAGCTTCAGTAATATTTTCTTCGGTGGTCACGGCTTCAGAAGTCGACCCTTCAGTTCTCTCTGCTTCAGTAACCGGTTCTTCTGCAGTTACAGCTTTAGTAATGTTTTCTTCGGTGCTCACAGCTTCAGAAGTCGACGCTTCAGTCCTCTCTGCTTCAGTAACCAGTTCTTCTGTACTTACAGCTTCAGAAACCGGTTCTTCAGTACTCACAGCTCCGGTGATCGGCTCTTCGGTGTTCACAGCTTCTGGAGTTGACACTTCAGTCCTCTCTGCTTCAGTAACCAGTTCTTCTGTACTTACAGCTTCAGTAAGGTTTTCTTCGGTGCTCACAGTTTCTGGAGTCGATGCATCAGTCTTCTCTACTTCAGTAACCGGTTTTTCTGCACTTACAGCTTCAGTAATATTTTCTTCGGTGGTCACGGCTTCAGAAGTCGACGCTTCAGTCCTCTCTGCTTCAGTAACCAGTTCTTCTGTACTTACAGCTTCAGTAAGGCTTTCTTCGGTGCTCACAGTTTCTGGAGTCGATGCATCAGTCTTCTCTGCTTCAGTAACCGGTTTTTCTGCACTTACAGCTTCAGTAATGTTTTCTTCGGTGGTCACGGCTTCAGAAGTCGACGCTTCAGTCCTCTCTGCTTCAGTAACCAGTTCTTCTGTACTTACAGCTTTAGTAAGGTTTTCTTCGGTGCTCACAGTTTCTGGAGTCGATGCATCAGTCTTCTCTGTTTCAGTAACCGGTTTTTCTGCACTTACAGCTTCAGTAATGTTTTCTTCGGTGGTCACGGCTTCAGAAGTCGACGTTTCAGTCCTCTCTGCTTCAGTAACCAGTTCTTCTGTACTTACAGCTTCAGTAACCGGTTCTTCAGTACTCACAGCTCCGGTGATCGGCTCTTCGGTGTTCACAGCTTCTGGAGTTGACACTTCAGTCCTCTCTGCTTCAGTAACCAGTTCTTCCGTACTTACAGCTTCAGTAAGGTTTTCTTCGGTGCTCACAGTTTCTGGAGTCGATGCCTCAGTCTTCTCTGCTTCAGTAACCGGTTTTTCTGCACTTACAGCTTTAGTAATGTTTTCTTCGGTGCTCAAAGCTTCAGTAATGTTTTCTTCGGTGATCACGGCTTCAGAAGTCGACGCTTCAGTCCTCTCCGCTTCAGTAACCGGTTCTTCTGTACTTACAGCTTCAGTGATCGGTTCTTCGGTGCTCACAGCTTCTGGAGTTGACACTTCAGTCCTCTCTGCTTCAGTAACCAATTCTTCTGTACTTACAGCTTCAGTAACCGGTTCTTCAGTACTCACAGCTCCGGTGATCGGCTCTTCGGTGTTCACGGCTTCTGGAGTTGACACTTCAGTCCTCTCTGCTTCAGTAACCAGTTCTTCTGCACTTACAGCTTCAGTAAGGTTTTCTTCGGTGCTCACAGTTTCTGGAGTCGATGCTTCAGTCTTCTCTGCTTCAGTAACTGGTTTTTCTGCACTTACAGCTTCAGTAATGTTTTCTTCGGTGGTCACGGCTTCAGAAGTCGACGCTTCAGTCTTCTCTGCTTCGGTAACCGATTCTTCTGTTTTTACAGCTTCAGTCATGTTTTCTTCGGTGTTCACAGCTTCTGGAGTCGACGCTTCAGTAACCAGTTCTTCTGTACTTACAGCTTCAGTAAGGTTTTCTTCGGTGCTCACAGTTTCTGGAGCCGATGCTTCAGTCCTCCCTGCTTCAGTAACCGGTTTTTCTGCACTTACAGCTTCAGTAATGTTTTCTTCGGTGCGCAAAGCTTCAGTAATGTTTTCTTTGGTGGTCACGGCTTCAGAAGTCGACGCTTCAGTCTTCTCTGCTTCGGTAACCGATTCTTCTGTACTTACAGCTTCAGTCATTTTTTCTTCGGTGTTCACAGCTTCTGGAGTCGACGCTTCAGTCCTTTCTGCTCCAGTTACCGGTTCTTTTGTACTTACAGCTTCAGTAACCGGTCCTTCTGTACTTACAGCTTCACTAACCGGTTCTTCCGTACTTACAGCTTCAGTAATGTTTTCTTCAGTGCTCAAAGCATCAGTAATGTTTCCTTCGGTGCTCACAGCTTCTGGAGCCGACGCTTCAGTCCTATCTGCTTCAGTAACTGGTTCTTCTGCACTTACAGCTTTAGTAATGTTTTCTTCGGTGCTTCCAGCTTCTGGGGTCGACACTTCATTCTTCTCTGCTTCAGTAACCAGTTCTTCTGTACTTACAGCTTCATTAATGTTTCCTTCGGTGCTCACAGCTTCTGGAGCCGACGCTTCAGTCCTATCTGCTTCAGTAACCGGTTCTTCTGTACTTACAGCTTCAGTAAGGTTTTCTTCAGTGCTCAAAGCTTTAGTAATATTTTCTTCGGTGCTTAAAGCCTCAGTAATGCTTTCATCGGTGCTCGAAGCCTCAGTAATTGGTCTTTCAGTACTCACAGCTCCAGTGATCGGTTCTTCGGTGCTCTCAGCTTCTGAAGTCGACGCTTCAGTCCTCTGTGCATCACTAACTGGTTCTTCAGCACTCACTGCTTCAGTTATCGTTTCTTCGGTATTCACTGTTCTAGTAATCAGTTCTTCTGTACTTGCAGCTTCAGTAATCGAGAATTCGGTACTTACAGCTTCAGTAAGGGGTTCATCGGTGCTTGAAGTTTCAGTAATCGGTTCTTCGGTATTCACTGCTTTAGTGATCGGTTCTTCGGTCTTTACTTCTTCAGTCATCGGTTCTTCGGAATCCACTGCTTCTGTTATCGGTTCTTCGGAATTGACTACTTCAGTAATCGGCTTTTCTGTACTTACAGCTTCAGTAATTGGTTCTTCGCTACGCACTACTTCAGTAATCAGTTCTTCGGTACTCACAGGTTCTGAAGTTGATGCTTCTGTACTGATTGCTTCATTAACAGCAGTCACAGTTTCAGTGATCAGTGCTTCGCCACTCACAGCTTCGGTAATTGAGGCTTCGGCACTCACAGCTTCAGTAGTCGATTCTTCTGTGGTCACAGCTTCGATAGTTGGTAGTTGGGTAGTTGGCGCTGCGGTAGATGGTGCTTGAGTAATCGGCGCTTGGGTAGTTGGTGTTTCGGTAGTTGGCTCTTCCGTAGTTGGTGCTTGAGTAATCGGCGCTTGGGTAGTTGGTACTTGGGTAGTTGGTGTTTCGGTAGTTGGCTCTTCCGTAGTTGGTGCTTGAGTAATCGGCGCTTGGGTAGTTGGTGTTTCGGTAGTTAGCTCTTCCGTAGTTGGTGCTTGAGTAATCGGCGCTTGGGTAGATGGTGCTTGAGTAATCGGCGCTTGGGTAGATGGTGCTTGAGTAATCGGCGCTTGGGTAGATGGTGCTTGAGTAATCGGCGCTTGGGTAGTTGGCTCTTCCGTAGTTGGTGCTTGAGTAATCGGCGCTTGGGGAGTTGGTGTTTCGGTAGTTGGTACTTGGGTAGTTGGTGTTTCGGTGGTTGGTTCTTGCGTAGTTGGTGTTTCGGTAGTTGGTACTTGGGTAGTTGGTGTTTCGGTGGTTGGTTCTTGCGTAGTTGGTGTTTCGGTAGTTGGTACTTGGGTAGTTGGTGTTTCGGTAGTTGGCTCTTCCGTAGTTGGTGCTTGAGTAATCGGCGCTTGGGTAGTTGGTGTTTCGGTAGTTGGCTCTTCCGTAATTGGTGCTTGAGTAATCGGCGCTTGGGTAGATGGTGCTTGAGTAATCGGCGCTTGGGTAGTTGGCTCTTCCGTAGTTGGTGCTTGAGTAATCGGCGCTTGGGTAGTTGGCTCTTCCGTAGTTGGTGCTTGAGTAATCGGCGCTTGGGTAGTTGGCTCTTCCGTAGTTGGTGCTTGAGTAATCGGCGCTTGGGTAGTTGGCTCTTCCGTAGTTGGTGCTTGAGTAATCGGCGCTTGGGTAGTTGGCTCTTCCGTAGTTGGTGCTTGAGTAATCGGCGCTTGGGTAGTTGGCTCTTCCGTAGTTGGTGCTTGAGTAATCGGCGCTTGGGTAGTTGGCTCTTCCGTAGTTGGTGCTTGAGTAATCGGCGCTTGGGTAGTTGGCTCTTCCGTAGTTGGTGCTTGAGTAATCGGCGCTTGGGTAGTTGGCTCTTCCGTAGTTGGTGCTTGAGTAATCGGCGCTTGGGTAGTTGGCTCTTCCGTAGTTGGTGCTTGAGTAATCGGCGCTTGGGTAGTTGGCTCTTCCGTAGTTGGTGCTTGAGTAATCGGCGCTTGGGTAGTTGGCTCTTCCGTAGTTGGTGCTTGAGTAATCGGCGCTTGGGTAGTTGGCTCTTCCGTAGTTGGTGCTTGAGTAATCGGCGCTTGGGTAGTTGGCTCTTCCGTAGTTGGTGCTTGAGTAATCGGCGCTTGGGTAGTTGGCTCTTCCGTAGTTGGTGCTTGAGTAATCGGCGCTTGGGTAGTTGGCTCTTCCGTAGTTGGTGCTTGAGTAATCGGCGCTTGGGTAGTTGGTGTTTCGGTAGTTGGTACTTGGGTAGTTGGTGTTTCGGTGGTTGGTTCTTGCGTAGTTGGTGTTTCGGTAGTTGGTACTTGGGTAGTTGGTACTCGGGTAGTTGGCGCTTCGGTAGTTGGCGCTTGAGTAATCGGCGCTTGGGTGGTTGGTATTTCTGTAGTAGGTGCTTGGGTAGTTTGTACTTCCATAGGTTTCGACGTTACATTACGAGTCCCAGGAATACTGGGGTTCGGATCGTCCGGAAGCTCTACATTTTTGTCCGGATTCTTACACTCCGAGCGTGTCGTTGCCCAGGCCAGCATACACCACTTTCGCGCTGGTTCCCATACCGTATTCTCCGGACAAATGTACTCGTACTTCTTGTAAGAGTTTATTCCGTTTATGACGCACAAGTAGAATTTACGACAGTCATTTGGATCCTCGGCGAAACCCTGCTTCTTGCACAATTCGTAATCCGCACTGACGACAATCGGCTGATCCTTTATCAGATCGAGTGGATGATGCTTACGTGGCATCTGGATTGTTTTTCTTGCCTTCACGACCTCTTCGGGTCGATGGTTTACGCATTCCGGACGCTCACTCGCCGAGGGAGGAACACACATATTGTAACGCGTCCTCGAGAATACCGTGCCCGTTTCGCACACATGCTTAGACGCCTCGTAAATTCCTAATTTGCTCGAGTAAACGCATTTGTAGAAGATATCGCAATGGTCCGGATTAGTGTAATATCCGCTGTTCACGCAAACAATATCTGCAGTGGGAACTCCCGGAGGATCTGCAATTATTGTTTAATTTTTTTAAAATTACACTCAGCTCGGACGTGATCTTCAATTGGTCGCTATGATTTCTCTTACCTATGTGTGTGAATGAGGCGAGCGATAGCGTTATCGCAGCGCCAAACATCCACAGGCCACCCCACATTATTGATGTTGTTTTTTTTTACCTTCGAAGGTAATTATCTCCGTAAAAAAAATAGATCATCGCCGTTAAAATGAAATACTTGTACACTCGATAGAATCATTGTCTCCAAAAAACTTTCACTATTCTTTATCTCCAAAATTAAAATAATTTTTTTTTTTAATCGTAAAAAATATTTATATTTCAGTCAACTGTCAATCGTTGTCTAAAGTAATCATTGAATGAACAAATATTTGTTTCACGCTTCTATACCGAAATCTATCGGATAGTAAAAAAACGATGAAACAGATGGTAAATTTTTGCCGTTCAACCGAAAGATCCGGCAACCCATACTTACGCCCTTTGCAATCGATTTCTGTTCAAGGGATGTTGCGTGAAAGCTCAATTCGTGGATTTCGACCGACTGGCACGATTGCCGTCTCGACGATTTTTTTTATGGTCCGGACGGGATCCCAAGTTTACCAATGATTGCGTCATAATGATTATACAATATTGGGCCATCAACGCTTAATGTCTCGGTAAGCCTGCTTTCGCATAATTTAACGAAAATTCTACATCGATTTTACCTTATCAAATACTTTCGAGAAGGACATTAAAAAAAAATCTTTCTTTACTTAGTTGCAGGCTGACTTCAAGGACATCAACCAAATTAATCACCGATCACTGGGTCTGAACAAAGATCTAAATTAGATTAACAACGGTCGAGCCGCGTGCAAAGTATAAATGCGCAATTGCGTAGAATCTTTTCGTAATACCGTCGTTGATTTATCGCGTCATTCGTGAATCCCGGAGACGTAATCTGATATTTACTTAAATGTAAATATGATTTGATACGCGGTAATCGTGGAATGTAATAAAATATCTTCCATTGTAGCTCAACTACTGTTATCCTGTCCATCACGGATTTTTTAATCATCAGGACTCTATAATTAATAATGGGCGGCTTGCAAAGATCCCATTTGTTGAAAATGAAATATCTTCCGATGGCACTTAGTCTCGTCTAAAGCCATAGGGAAAAAAGAAGAAAAGGATGTATGTTCCATTATAAATCAGTTAGTTTCGTTGCTTCAGGCGTGTATTCCTTAATCATTGTGACTCTACAGGGTGTCTCAGAAGTCGTAGAAGAAACTGTTAGGGTTGATAGAGAAAAAAATTCTGAATCGAAAGTTCCTGAGTCAAAAATTTTTTTGGGCCATAGAAAATTAGTTATTAATTAAAAACGGTAGCCAATCAGGAGCGCGCTACAAGACCGCTCTCACTCTCGCGTCTCCGCTACTTCCCCCGCTCATTCCTTTTTCTCTTGTAGCGCGCTCCTGATTGGCTACCGTTTTTAATTAATAACTAATTTTCTATGGCCCAAAAAAATTTTTGACTCAGGAACTTTCGATTCAGAATTTTTTTCTCTATCAACCCTAACAGTTTCTTCTACGACTTCTGAGACACCCTGTATAATTACTTAAGGATAAATATGACATGATATGCGATAATTGTCTCGACGATCCTAAAGATTACCTTTGCCAGCAATATAAAATATGAAATATTAGTCGGAGAGACATATTTCCCTATACGATTGGGTCTGATTTTTTTTAGATGTTTGAAATATCACAAAGTATTTAAATGTTGACGACCAAATTGAACTGTTGATTAGAAATATGAGTGATGCATCTTTAAAGCCATCTTCAAGCAAAAAGCAAAAAACGTCTGTACTCGGAGAGGAAATAATTATGAACTTTGTGGAAATACCATTTTTTCGTGTACAAAATCCTTATTGTATTCGCTCATTTATTTATAATTTATGATCTAACACAGTTATAATGAACCTTGCATAACTAACGGTAGAAGATCTCATGAAAATCCCTCTCGTCGACAATAAAATATCTTCCATTATACATCATCCACTGTTTGTCGTTTGCTATCTTCATTTCACAGCAGTGATTCAATAACACTGTTAATGCCAGAGTGTAAAATTTCGACCGGAAAAAAATAGTCAATATCGATCTACGGATAATTCACGTATAAATTATATGGACGATGGAAATTGCAGATCCTTTGACGATTTTTTTTCGTATCGAGATTTTTCTTTGAATACACCATTGGTCCGACTGATAACACAACCCGTCGAGCAGCTGACACGAGCATGTTCCGTTACACAAACTTCCATTCCCGCACACTTGCGATAATATTTGACGAAAAGTAAGCTTCCACAATTTTTATTCGCGCGATGCATAAACACTCTTCGGGATTAAAGACGCAATATTATGCAATGATTTTTTGGTTCAATCGAGGCAAGGCTTCAATTAAATTTGCTCATCGTAAGAAATCGCCGTTCAGATACTTCGTCGATATCATGAAGAGGTCTCGACATTTTTCTTTGTTTCGCATCGAGGTGACTCGGTAATGGAAACGAGAGAGAAATTATTTTGATAGCTCTTTTATTGAAATAAATCCCCTGTGGTATCAAACGAGCGATAAAGTACAGACGAAAGCTTGCGTTCGACTTACAGGAGGCAACACATAGGTCTAAGGGAAAGTCACATGTCGGGCGCAAACGCGATCGTTCAAATGCCAATTTTACGATATATCTGATGAACAAACAGCGTTACTCATTCTTATTGTACGATTGGCCAAACTCCGTTAATTTTCCCACATGTATTCTCGTTAAAACATTCAAGTGTGAGGTCGTCGTGGATTCGCAACGATTATCATTGATGCGCCAAATTATGCGCGTCGAGTTGAATCAACTCTACCGATTCCTCATTTTTTTGTTCTGCCCGTTTTTTTTTCAATCTTCAACTTTAGATCCTAGACGTGACTTCACGAGCCACTTGCGTTCCCAACGTGACTGCGTTTTTGCGACATTCTACGAATATTAGTTATAAAATATGTAACGTCATTTTTCAGTTTTTCAATCGAACGAGATAAGTTCAGCCGTGTCGGGTTTCGACTCGTCCTTGCTTTGGTTCTCGATCGGCGGAGGCTGGGCCGCCGCCGGAGGCTGATACTGTATCGATTGTGCCGGAGGCATCGGCATCTGCACCTGTCCTTGCATCGCCTGCGGTGGCCCCTGGATGTGTTGCACCGGGCCACCGTTCGAGCCGTTCGGCGCTTGAATGGGCGGTCCCGAGTTCTGATTCGGCTGCATGCTAGGAGGACCGGCGTTTCGCTGCTGCATCGGCATCCCCTGAGAAAGAGCGAGAGGATTTTGCGACTGTGGTTGACCCATCTGAGCCGGAAGCCCCGGCTGAGCTTGGGTCATCGTCATCTGGCCGGTGCCTCGCAAGGGCAAACCGTGCTGAGCTCCAGGAGGACCTTGCGGAGGTCCCATCACGACTGTCGCCTGCGGCATGTGTCCTGCCGCTCCTTGACGCGGTCCCATTTGCACCGGCGGCACCGGCTGAATCGGCGGACTCATGTGATGACCGCTCTGTTGTTGCAACTGCGACATCGAGGCTCCGGGCATTTGATTTATCTGATGGGAAAGAGGAAAAGCGTTATTTCAGAACTTCTACCGATAAAAAAACATTGAAGAAAGTTGAAAACTTTTGGATTTCAGTTTCAAGACTCGCGCAAAACAAACTCGCAGAAGAATTCGATTACTCCATCCATATCTTATAATAATATTTTGGAAAGTTGTTTGTCACAACTTTTTTGAATCGAAGGGAATAGGTATCATTTTTACTCCGAAAAACGAGATTTTCAAACCAGAAATAATGTTTTTCCAGTAAATTTTCGGGAATCTGAATTCTCGATAAATTCTCAGAAATCTCGGATCCTAGTTTCTAAATTCCTCAGTCGATAACAGTCTTCCAGAGTTGCAACGGATATTCTGGACAAGTGAAATTTACCATTCCAGGCCCTATGGGAGCTGTCATGGCTTCGCGACCTTGAGCTGATTGTTCAGATGATCGTTGCTGCTCGGGATTCGGAATCGAGCCCATCATGTGAGGCGGTACGGAGGTCATCTGGGACATGCCGAAATTCGGCATCGGATACGGTCCTATCGAAGGTGGACCGTAGACGTATACACCCTGATTAGTAGGAGACATGGGGTTGTAATTCGATCCTGGGCCTGGATAATGAGGATGGCGAATGGGCGAACTCGTTGCGTTGCTCCCAATGAAGTTCTGGACGGGTTGATAGCTTCCTGAATATTAATAAAAATTGGAAATATTTATATATATGTTGAATATTTTACAAAATTCCGGAAATCATTATAAAAATACCAACCCATGATGTATTGTTGTTTCTGCTGCTCCTGACGCATCTGCAATTCCCTCTCTTGTTCCTGAATCTTCTGAAGAGCAAGCTGTCGTTGATACTGCAAGTACTCTTGTTTCTTCTTCCGCATTATATCCAACTTGTGGGCCATTTGGAGCTGACGCTGACGTTCGGCCTCCTCAGCTTCTCGCCTAAGTTTATCTCGATGTTCTTCGCGTAGAGCGTCCAGTGCCGCTCGGGCATCCTTCATCTGGGCGAGTTTGTCTTGAAGACCTTCATAGCACACTCTGTTGTCATCGTGTTCCTGGATGTATCTCAGTAGTCTATCAAAAACAATGGAATATTAAATGAATTATTTTATATTTCAGAACTGATTCATATAACTAAAAAGTAACTTTAATTTTGCAAAAATTTACTTCAACTGCAAAGCATCACAAGTATCTGAAGTACTAAAAAGTACGCTAAGTATTAAAACAGTAAATGTTAATTCAAGTGCTAAAAATTTTCCAGAAAAAGTTTTCGCACGAGAGCTGCGAGCATGGCGTTTTTCCTCGCGGAGAGCGCGCGAAACCGCTATTTTTCCCCAATCTATACTAATACTAATTATCGCACCGTACACTTTAGAATGTACAGCATTGTCGAGATGACTGCAGAGTCGATCGTAAAACTCACTTCGAATGCATCGTCGTGATGTTCATGAAGAGAGCCTGAAAGAAGCTGTCGTTCGCGATTGATCTACCCCTGGATGAATTGCTCTTCATTCTGTTGACAAATATTTCAACTTGGGATCGCAGATTAGTGACGAAAACCTCCATCTGATTGTCGACTTCTCCGTTCTCCTGTTTCGGCACCATTATTCTCTGCGGCATCGGGCTTCCGATATTCGGCGCCGAGGGACTGGTCACGTCGGCTCTCGAGCCATGCTCTTCGATCATCGACTGGCGCTGCTCCCAATACTTGCGATTCAGATATTTCGCGAGCTCTGGATTATCTGCCTCATCGTCCTTAACGCGTGACGGACTGGCGCTCTGCGAGAGAACGATAGAAATAGTTCAGATACGGTAGAGTCTCAATTATTCGACCGAATTAATCCCAGTTCGAATTAAGGATTATTCGGATAATGAAAATTTTAAGACCAAAAAGTAACATTCTTAATTCGTACGTAATAACGTAGTCAAATTTGGATTTTTTAAATAACAGTTTAGAGTGTCAAAAAAATTGTGTTGAATTGATAAGCCAACACTTTTTGTCAAAACGTGATGAACATTTTTACCGATATCATTCAACGAATTCTTCAATCCTTGATCACGGTCTCATATTTTTAGAAAAGAGTAATAAAAATATTTTTTTTATAATTATTTTTGTTGGAAATATACTCTTTTCAAACGACCGCTGTTTTGCCAATCCTAGGGCATTTTTTCAGATGCTTGCAATATTTTTTTCTACTCGAAAAAATAAATAAAAACTCTTTGTTAATCTTCGAACTTACTGGTGACGGTGTCGGAGAGTATGTAGCTCTCGCTATCGGCGAAGAGTTCGTCTTCACCGCACTCGTAGCCCGTTTCTTCTCCTTTTCTTTCTGCTCAGCCTCGCTCTGACTCAGAGCAAGCGCCAGGTGCAACTCTTCCTCCTCCTGCAGCTCCTCTGCTGTCTTCCGTGGCGGCATCTGTCACAACGTGTCAATGATTTATTAAGAAAAATCACGAAAAAATGTACCGACTATTTATACAGACAAGCGTATACAAAAAAAATCGCGACTCGATTTTCGTAAAAAAGTAATAATAATAATACTGTAAGCAATTTTTTTTGTAAATATTCGCGTGCTAACACAAGGTACTATTCCGTACGTCTATCTTGAGAGAAGCCATCTTTGTAGAGCTAATTCAATTAAGTGGGACATGGTCGGCAGACCGATATAGATTTACTTTTTTTTTCCTTCCTTTCTGAATTACTCTCTACCTGCTGTTGCTGAGCCAACGAACTGGTCAGGTACTCTGCTGGAAGATCCGTCTCTTTAGTCGCCGCGGTACTCGGTTTGTTTGCCTGGTCGTAGCAGGCCTCGCACACGCGCACCTCCTTTTCGATACCGTACTTCGGCAAAGTCGACTGTCTGCTCGAGCATTGGGAGCAGAAAACTTGCCCACAGGCTCGGCAATGATGCTTACGCTGGATGACGGAGAACGCA
Source organism: Listrodromus nycthemerus (assembly GCA_963978505.1). Taxonomy (NCBI): domain Eukaryota; kingdom Metazoa; phylum Arthropoda; class Insecta; order Hymenoptera; family Ichneumonidae; genus Listrodromus; species Listrodromus nycthemerus. The sequence continues at coordinate 14,681,465 of OZ021684.1, forward strand.
ACCCGACATCGGTGACAAACCTCGCCGGTAGCCCACTCCGGTGCCGTGTCAGCGCTAAACATCGCGTCGCTCTCTTTCAGTGTCGGAAAGTTGTAGCCCTCGGCTTTCATTATATTCACGGTATCCTACGATATTTAAATTCGTCATTTCGAGCAACAATCATTTGAGATTCTTCAGACGTTCCAGATTGACGATGTCAGGCAGCACAAAGTATCACTATTTTCTCTCATTCGTATGAATAAAAAAAAAGCTTGCTATCTCTTTATTATAATATCTTTGCCTGAAATCGTGAAATCCCCATTGATCTCCTCTATTCAACTCACTTGTACAGCCCTGTACTTCGGACTGTTTCGAAAAGCGAATGCCCACGCCTGTATCAGCTCTAGAATTTTAAGCTTGACGTTGTCATGAGAGGAAGTCTTCACAAGCTCCTTCAGCTGCTCCATGTACTGCTTCGTGCCAATTTCATCGTGGATCAGACTACCACAGTTTTTTACACACGACTCCAAAACCTATGAAAAAACAATCATGTTCAGTATCCAAGAAAATGCTTAGGTCTTCATCAATTGAAGGTCGAGAATCTTTAACGTTAGAAACAGGTAAACACACAAATACTATTCTTACCAGTAATCCAAATACCGCCACGTGAGGATTCGCGTTGGTAATTTTTTTCTTTATAGCGATGAGTGCATTTTTTGGGCTTTAACAAAAACACATTATGGAGGTTAAATGAATTGTCAGATTGGTGAAAATTGGTGTTCCTAATTTTTTTTTCTTCGCAGCAATAAGTATTTTTTGTCTGGCCAAAATAAAATGGAGAATACATTAATCGTGGCGCTACATTGATTGGAGCAGGAAAAAAACCGCAATCAGCGGTATGTAAAACCCAAACCGATAACGGTAAATTTTTATCGATTGTCCATCTGGAAAGGAACGAATTAACTTACGGAACGTCACCCTGCCTGATGAGATCACAAATCTGCAATACGGCAGGCCAGTCGGGATCGAGACGGAGATTACTCGTAGCCTTTTCTAAAAATTCATTACCATTTGGTATACGATATGTGAAAACGACGGTACGTGACGCAGAGGCTGGAGTTTGGAGACGAAAGATAAGACGAACTCACCGAGTAATTTGTCGAACGGTGAAATTCGGAACATCCTATCGACGGACCTTAATTTGGAAGCGTGTCGGGCGCGCTCGATCTTCTCGATCCTTTGTTTTTCTTCAATTTTTATTATGTTTTTGTAGTTTCTTTTTTCCAATATAAAAAGCAGAAATCCTCCCCAGAGTCAATTTGACTGTGACATTTGACAATTGTCACATGAATCATCATAGATTGGTGATGCAATCGGAAAAATGTTTCGTCGTCGAGTGTGAGCGACGTTCGCCTTAAGGTCGACCGTTCGAGGCACGGTCTTCCTTACCGACTTTCCATTGTCAGTACAATAGATTTACTCCGGACTAACGGAAAAATTCCGTCCCGACGGAAACTCAGTAAGTTGATTACTTTTTCCCACCGGACGTCTTTCGAGGTTTTCCAGTCAGCCCGGAGAATGATTGCGTTAAAATAATGAAATCGTTTGATTGGACCCTTCAGTCAGATACTAACATCATCTGACAAAATGAATTAATCAAATTGCTCTGTAAAGTTAACGCAATCATTTTACGGTTGCTTAAAAACCGCCACATGATACTTGGGCAACGTGCACGATGGAATTTCGACGAACCTTCATTCAATAGATGATATCGAGCATTGTTTGACCGCCTTGTAAATAGTAAGTAGGATCGGATTGGACTTCATTCTGTTCCTCCGACCGCACGGATCCCAATGAAAAAAAATACAAACTAAGGCTGGGAAGCCACGTCAGACGTATGCGGGCATATGCGGGTATTCCCTCGCTTCAGTGTTTCCTCCGTAGAATTCCTCGACGATCGACGAGACCGACGAGACCTTGCAGTCGTCAGATCAAGAATCGACGAGCCATTGGCTAAGAGAAACAAATTGGTGAAATCGTGGAAACTAAATCGTGAGTATCTGTACTAGAAATTTGTGCGTTTCGGATTTAGTCACTGTACGAAAATTAACTCAAAATTCGTCTCCCGCATATACCTGTAGGCAATCGCAAAATATATGACCCCATATAGGTTTCATCCTTTGAACATAGGCAAAGATCTGCTCATTGAGAATAATAATAACGGTAACGTTTGCTTACCAAGTTGTCGAGGTAATTATTTATTCCCGACACCGAGAATCGATCTTAAGATCGTGATCGTGAAATTTATCGTAATTTATCACCGACCCCGAGAGTCGATTTTAAGATCGTGATCGTGAAGTATGTCGCGCTACATATTTCAGCACAAAAGTGATCGGTCGTGCATAGACGTCGGCAAAAAAAAGCCGGCGCAATCTAGGGTACATCTTGAAGACCGGCAACAACGTTCACGTTGATAACAACGACATTAAAATTAACCTTTATCCACCGATTCATCAAGAAAATATCTAACTATAACCTCAACAATCGATGGTGAATCCACAGTAATGATTTTTGAAATTATGAATGTAGTGAAGGTAACAAAAGCATGCATTTTTTTTGTTCGTGTATTTTATTTAACTTATTGGAAATTTCTGTGAAGATGGTCGAACCACTGGAGCAGTTTACACCAAGGGCGTATCAAGTTGATCTCTATGAGAAGGCGGTATCCAACAACACAATTATCTATCTGCCAACCGGGTCTGGTAAAACTTTTATAGCAGTTTTGCTCGTAAAGAAATATAGCGGTCAAGTGCAGTTGTAAGTATAGTTTGTGTAAAAATAAATTATCGGATGGATAAATAAATTATCGGCCAAGAGTGTAAATACAATGCCTTAACTATCTGTTTTAAGGCCCTACAGCCAAGGTGGCAAGCGGATTATTTTCATCGTCAACACTGTGCCTCTAGTTGCGCAGCAGAGCGACTACATTGCACGCCATACAGGCCTGCAATGTCGAGGCTACTCTGGTGACATGTCAGTCGATTACTGGAGTAAAGACGACTGGTGTAACGAACTGGAAGCTGCGCAGGTTCTTATATTATTTTATTTTAAATTTGTTTATTTGCTTTCTATTGGGTCCATGCTAGTAATATACAGTGGTATACAGTGGCCATAGAAAAAGCCATCAGCCTGATTTTCAATGTAGATTGTTGAATGCGATTGGCAAACGTTGCTTTGTTCTTCAAAAGAATGTTTGCATACCTTTTTTTTTCCAATTTTGTTTTTATTACACTGTTCCATTGATGTGTTATGTGTGCCAAGAAAAACTGGAACATTCACATCTCTTATAACTGTAATGGATAATAACTTTACTAAAAAAAGATAATTCTAACAACTGTCAGAAAACATTTCTACTATATCACAACTCTACCGTTTTAAGACTGTGTACCGAAATCTCTACTAGAGGGTGAAAGAACCCTACCAAAATGAAAACAAAGGTCTGCTAATCGTGAAATAAAATTCTACTCAAATTTAAATCAAAACTACTGGAATTACCACAGAACGCTACTGATATCCAGGGCTACTATCTAGCCTTGTATTCCGGCAGCTTTATTTCCCTTCTGGCATAGTTTTATTCCAAATCTGGCAGAATCTTCTTTCCTTATTGGTAGAATTGTATGGTCGAGTTGTGAGTGCTTGTCACACAAATGCATCGGAAATCATGTAACGAATGCAATATGCTATTTCCTGTCTTAATGAAAGAATTTTAAATATATTTTTTTTATTGTAGGTTTTAGTGATGGTGGCGGATATATTTCTGATGATTGTGAATCACGGTAACATGAAGCTACAAGAGGTGTGTCTTTTGATATTTGATGAGTGTCACAAGGCCGTCGGCAATCATCCGATGCGCAGCATAATGAAATGTTTCGAGTACGTGAAGAAGGAAGAACAACCGAGAATTTTGGGCCTGACTGCGACATTGTTGAACGCTAATGTCAAAGTAGAGAAGGTCGAGGAAACGGTTCGGGTATATATCCTCCATAAAACCATAAAAACTTTACCACATTTATATATTTTACTTGTTTGCTATAGATTTATGAGTCACATTGGCTCGTTTCAGGAATTGGAAATAACGTTTCACTCGCGAGTGGCGACGGTGGATTCGGCATCGTCGATCAAGGAATATGGAAATCTTGTAGAAAGTTTCGTACTGTACAATGAGCCAGTGAATTACGGTATAGAAGTTGAACTCGCGGAGCTGATGGACTACATGATAGTCGTATTGAACTCCGTCGAACTGAAGGGCTCCTTCGATAGCGATAAGTCGACGAAGGAGTTGGCACCGAAGTCGAAAAATTCCAAGCTTCGACAGATCGTCGAGGATGCGAGGGAGCACATCACAACGATGGGTATTTTAGCAATTGTGAAGTTACTTTTTTTCTTAAATACTTCGGACGAATTTTATAAGGCCACCAATCATTTCAGGTTTGTACGGAGGAAGCAAAGCCGTTCTGATGCACATGATCCAATTAGAAATGATAAAAAAATTCTCCGACGACAGCGTATGTTACAAAATGGACGAGCTAATAATCTTATTTACTATGATAAAAAGATGATAAAATGAAATAACGCTTTCTTAATTTCTTGTTGCAGCAAACGGTCGCGGTGATTGAATTTCTCGTGACGCAAATGATGAAGATGAGAAAGTTGATGGCCGACAGGATGAACGGCTTGTCGGAGTACGAGCAAATTTACAAGTTCGTATAGAAATCATGAATCCTTATTGGCCTCAAGATTAGTTGAAGTTTAATACTGTCGAAATATTTTCCATCATTCGAATAGATTCTCGTCGGATCACGTGTTGAAGGCTTTCGAAATGTTGCGGCAATTCAACGGTACGAAAACGGTCGATCAGAAATTTTGTTGCATCGTTTTCGTTCGTCGGCGAAGCACGGCACAAATACTTTATCACATACTGAGGGTAATTGTTTCCAATTCGCTTACATCAATCGCTAAAGCGAACGCTTTAACCGATCTTTAACTTTTTAATCAATTTCGACCTTTCTCGATCTATAAGAATCTTCGAGAATTGGACGAATCTTATGGCTTTCTCAGTCCTGACTTCATGGTCGGCTACGCTAACAATCCTTATAAGAATCCTCGTGAGAGTCTGTGTCTGTCCAAGTGGAACAAGGAAGCTCTCCTCAAGTAAGGAATATTTGGATCGTAGAAATCAGAGCTGCGCAGTACTTGAGAAACAAAATTCTCTTTTAGCATGCCAAATACCTTTTACTGTTGTCAAGTACTAAGTACAAGTTCTTTTTACGTTCACGCTCGGATCACAAATACTCGATGAGCAGCATTTCATTCTGTTTTTAATTAATATACAGGGTGTCCCATTTTAATCTTACTGCCAAATTATCTCGTAAAATATTGCTTTGATCAAATTTTGTTTGAAACAAAAGTTTTAGAGTTCGACGGGGGACGTTCAAAAAATTTTTTTTTAAGGTCGGAATATCAAAATAGACTAAAATAAAATCATCCTTAAAATTAGGATTTCTTGTGAGTGGCAGGACCTCGAGCTAACCCGGGGAAAAATCGTAACGTACCACGTTACAAAAATTATTTGTCTAAACTTTTGAAATGTTATTCAGACGAGAATTTGTATGTTTTTTCGATTCCATAAAAAAGAGACGTCTGCCCTTTCATTATTCTTTTGCATGAAATATATATAATGTATTGGAAAGGGTCGAGAGGGACCATTATTGGATTTTAATAAATTGGGGAGTACATTTTTTATTGAAGAGAGGGGTCGAAAAAAGTAGAGAGTGGATTAAGAACAGCGTTAATGCGACTTATTGCCAAAAATGTCAGTCAGCGATTTTTTACAATGAGAACGCCATCTGCTAATTACTCTACATATTCTTTCAAAACCTAAATAACTCTGAACGATAGGAACTTAAAAGTATTTGATACTTCGAATAAAAAAATACAAAAAATACTTACAGTACCTCGTACCTTGAGTATTTTCTGGCCCCTTTACCATGCTCTGTCGCAAATTGTAATGCTCGTCGAACAAGGACGTTCAGATGTTAAAATTATATACTTGATCACAGGTTCCGAAGAGGGCAAAGCAACTGTTTGGTTGCGACGGACGTCGTCGACGAGGGAGTAGACATACCCACGTGTACGTTGATTCTTCGGTATGATCTGCCGCAGGACTTCCGCGGATACATTCAGAGCAAAGGTCGTGCGCGCCATAAGGCTGGACAATACATAATGCTGCGCTCCAGAGCCGATAACACTTTCGAGTTACAGTATCGCAATTATCGGAGGGTGGAGTCATTTCTGAAACAGGCATGAACCGATTTTCTCGCGAGCTCTATGAATATGCTAATATTTTTTATGGCTTGCTGCCTGAACAGATCTGCTAAAGCCGCCTTGACAGTATCATAAACTTTATATTCTTAAGAAGATCAACGCTTCGGTCATTACTGTCGATAACCCTATTATAACTTTCTTTTATTAATTACTCGATACGCGTTTGAAAACGCACTGTCATAAATTTTGTTTATTTTCAAATCCACATATATCAAAGAGTGGTGAGCTGGGGTTCCGAAATGTAATTACGATTGTTATATTGAAGGCATTGATCGGGCACACCGATGAGCGGGAGTCAATAACGGAAGACGAGCTCGACAAGAGTCTTTACCAGACCGAGATCCAGCCTTACACCGTCCTAAATAAGGACGGCGTTCAATCCACCATCACCGGCTTGTCATCGATAGCCCTGATTAATAGATATTGCTCGAACTTGATTAAGTCGAAGTTTGTAAATCTTGGGCCTACCTGGAAGTTGCACAAAATCCCCGACGAAGCATCGGCAATGCGCTACAAGGTTATAAATAATATAAAAAAGAAATAGAAGAAAAAAAAGAGAAAATCATAATTCGTATTGATACCGAGACCGAACAGTTTAACGAGACGTTGATTGTTGTAACAGGTGTCCCTGACGCTGCCGCCAATATCGCCGTTAAAAGAAATATGCGAGGGAGACGTGATGGAATCCATAGCTCTGGCCAAACGTTCGGCGGCTATGAAAACTTGCATAAAACTGCACAAAATGAAGGAGCTTTCGGACAACTTGCTGCCGTTGGAGCCGAACGCGATTCTGGCAAACGCAGAACATCTTTTTCCCCACTGGGAGGAAGAGTCTGAAGAGAATGCCGGCGTCGTCGGTACTACAACCAATAAAAACCTTCATCAGATCAAGGTTGATATATTGAATTATTTTTTTACCATCTTAGAACTAACCCGATTACAATGTAAAAAGAATAGTATAAAATTTAATGCACCAGACTAAAAATTTTTACGTTAGAATTTGTTTACTAAATTTTTTGTACCATTGAGTCGAAAAATCAAGTGTTATGGTATTAAAAACTTTGGAAATACTTGCATAGTAAGATTGAAGTATATGATTAAAAATGACATATTTTGGATAACATACTTTTATTTCACTATGAAACTACTTTCTCTTAATAATTTAGTTTAACTTCATTGAAAAGGCATATTCATTACAATTTAAATTGCACATGGAATTCACATTGTTTTTTGTTTTTTTTTTAGTAATGTCTTTTTTTCAGCATCCGAAAGCTTTGTATGGCTCTTTCCCGGCGTCCGGTCACCGGTTGTATCTGCACATCATCGAGACGAAACCGACTTATCCTAAGCCCTTCGAGAACCGAGCGTCAGTGTTCTATAATTTATTAAACGACGCTTGTGGGTTCGCGTTGCTCACCACGAAACCGCTGCCGGAGGTATGAAAGGGACGAAGCTGCTCTTCTGATCGGCTAATTTTACACCGTGTCGTTCGCAGATTCCTAATTTCCCGATTTTCATGAATGTTGGCGAGTTGAACGTAAACGTGCAAGTCAATAGTACCGAACTCTATCTGGAATCCGTTCAGATATACGAGCTGCGCCTTTTTCATTGGCTCATATTCAACAATGTGCTCAATGTCATTAAGAGGTTCATGTGTTTCGATACCTTCAATTTGAACAACAGCTTCTTGATTGTACCCAGTAAGTATCGCAGTCTGTCTAAGAATGGAGGAGGAAAAGAAATTTTTTTTTATTCGACAAAATATATTTCCAACGTACGGTTTTTGCCGTTCATATCGATAACATATCTTCTTTTCACACACTTCAACTTATTCCTAAATATAAAATCTGTTTTATTCCAAACAAGAAATAAGAACAATGCCTCATATTTACAGCTTCGGTTCTATGTTAGACATGCTATTATCGCTACTAGGGTCTTATACATATATAATAGAACTGCGACGGGCTTGCTTTTTATTTTTACGTAATTTACTTTGCATGAAATGATTTTCGTGCTGATCGAATTTTGATAAAATTAACCGTGGGAATTTAAGCGGATGCAAAGGGATACATAAACTGGCCGATCGTGCAGAAGTACAAGCGAATAGAGGAGATACCGCCTACGAAAGAATCGAATATCCTCGACTACGAATTGGCGCTGATAACGCCCAACTATAGAACGTCACCTAGCGTCTATGTCGTTACGCAAGTTTGTGAAGAGCTGCTCGCAGAATCAGCCTTCCCTACCGAAGATTTTCGATCGTATCTTCACTACTTCACCGAACGCCACGGTCTACGAATTGAAAACAAGAAGCAACCGATGCTGGAAGTGAAAGCCATATCGAAAAAAATCAACTGCATCCGACCGAGGTGATTGATCAAAAATAAAAAAATACATCGACGTACATGGTCAAAAATTTCGTCTCACAATTAACTAACGGCATTGAATGTCTTTCTCACGTTAACTGTTTCTGAAATTTCGAACATGATCCTTGCAATGTTATAGTAAAATTTTCATTTCATGGAAAGTTTCAGACGGAAGATTTCGTGACTCTAATATCTGTTATTTTTATTTGACGAATAGTATATGTGTGTTCAATTCATGTAACTAACGTAAGAAAATTTCAATTTCCGGTACATTTAATTGAAAATATTCTTATTCAATTGAGTAGACAGTCTGACTCAGTATTTTGTTCACAGAGGTGCGAAGGCTGGCCTGAGCAAACGGAAGCGCGCAGATATCTTCGAGGACTTTCAGGAGCATCTCGTTGGAGAATTATGCAGTCGAATAGACTTTCCAGCTTTGTACTGGCTGAAGGCGAGCTATTTGCCTTCGGTGCTGCACAGGATATGTCAGTTACTTGTCGCCGACGATCTTCGGGTGAAGATCCTTAGGGAAGCTTGTCTAGGAGACGTGGAACTGAAACCTAAACTGAAATTTCCACCGGTAATTATCGACCAGTCCGACGCCCCAGAGACGCCGGAAGTTCGGCTGGAGGAGTCGGGACACACCGCGGATGACTCGATGGTCAGATACCAGCCGCAGGTCGATATACCTGGTCCGGAAATTGACAGTAAGCAGTCTCATACATCTCTAAGAATTACTTAGATAAAATTAATTTCCCAAAATGTATTTCACTTTTTTTTTGTTTTCTTTTCTACCGATAATATGTCGAGTGTGGGGCTTTCGAAAATTTTAAGTAATTATGCGACGCAAGATATTCCACGAAAATTCTTACATATTTTGTGAGCTACGAAATGAAAACAAAAAATCGAAAGCTTAAAACATTGAAACGGGTTGATCGATGCTTGAAAAATTGTCTGAGAATGAGTCCATCATAGTTTGCGTCGCTTTATTTAAATATTAAATGACAATGGGTGAACTGCAAAAATGTATTCTTCAAGTAATAAAAAATGTCACAAATTCCAAACCACCCTTGTCTAAAGTATAGAAGGAAAAATTCCATGAAAAATTTGTTCGTACCATTATATAAAATTTATATCGACTCTTTAGCGCTCGGATTGGACTCGAAATTGTATCCATGGACCAAAGATCAGGAGCCTCCGAATCTCTTCAAGGACATCGAACACATTCAGCTGATAAATGTCGAGTATTATCACCAGTTCATGTCGGTCCCGATGAAGACGAGTGACGATATCCTGGTAAGTTCCTTAAAAAATTCACGACGATCCTCTTCGTCGCTATCGCGTCGATATTTCTTTTCATTAGTAGATTGATATGGTTTCAAATATTTCTCCTTCGTAGTCGAAATATTCAACTATCTAATAATACATTTGTTAATCTAGAAAAAGCAACGTCACTCGCATCAGTTCGTGAGAAGGCTGGACATGAAAGCCCCGTCGTTACACATCCTTAACAATGATCCTGAGGGTCCAAGTCCGGGGTTCATTATGCAAGCTCTGACGAGCAAACCTGCTCACGACGTGTTCGATCTCGAGAGACTCGAGACTCTCGGAGACTCGTTTTTGAAATTCGCCGTATCGTTATACCTCTTCGAAGCCTATCCGAAATGCAATGAGGGCCAGCTGACCGTCATCAAGGGAAAGATCATCGGAAATCGTAATCTCTACTACTGCGGCAAAAACAAAAATATTCCGGGACGAATGAAAGTGGATGATTTCGTGCCGATGAGTACCTTCATAGCTCCGGCTTTCACCGTCCTCAGACAGGTCCAAGAATTGTTGATCTCAGCTGAGGTTTGAAATTTGTTTACGCACTATGTACGAAAACGAATGATATTCATATATTTTTTAAATTATCGATCGTTTTATCGACAGGTGTCTCCGAATGTTCTCTACGAAATATTGATACCACCGTCGGAACAACTGACGGGCTCTCCGTCGGAGGCAACGGTCGCCGCAATGATGGAAAAGATCTTATCTTGGAATGACACAAATTCGCAAACCGGGATGGAGCATTTCTTAGATATGCAGACCGTCCCCGACAAGTCGGTTTCCGACTGCGTTGAGGCCCTTATCGGTGTCTATTTGAGCGTCAGTTCGAAAATACATTGAGATAGCTCTTGAACGCAGTTCTCTTAAAGCTAGGAATAGTCAAGATGTATCCACAAAAATTCGCAGCAGACAGGTGTTCTTTTACTTCAGTCCGTCCGCCGTTCAAGATTTAGTTTCGATGCACATTTTTTTTTATAAGCGTTTAATTGTTATCAAAACCCACGAAATGTATTACGCGAAATTAATCGGATGACCTGGGACAATTTCTAATGCCGACCAGCAGTGGAAAGTTGCAAATGAGACAACGATACCTAAACAGATCTGCATTCAAGAGCGTATTTAAATGAGAAGTGAATCTTATTTTTATCCATTAATTGATTTTTTTCACAGAGTATGGGATTGTTTGGGGCGTTCAAGATATTGATGTGGTTCGGTATACTCCCGACAAAGCTCAATGTCGTAGAACTTTTGCAACGCCGTTCGACCAGTCCAAGAGTCGGACTCGGAAATCCGGACGATCATATGCCTCAAGCCAATTACATCCAGACGCAAATTGGATACAATTTTAAAGATCGTGCCTATCTCCTGCAAGTGAGTTGTGGACAGATGACAATTTTGAAAAATTATCATTCGAAGAAACATTATTCGTTCCTTTTTCGACTTCAATTATCTTGGTATCGATGAATCGGTTAAAAACATATTATTTGCCCTCATTTTTATGTGAAGACAGTGTCAAATTATCTATGTTGATGTAGATTCTATAACTTGTAAGCGTGCTTTCTGTGAACTGAAACAATAACAATAATTTGCCTCGTAGGCCTTCACGCATCCGTCCTACACCCCGAACAACATCACGCCTGGATACGAGAGACTGGAATTCCTTGGCGATGCGATACTGGGTAAGTCGACATAAAAAAAATTGCTTTGATATAAGAAATGATCTACGAAAGGCTATCTATATTGCAGATTTCTTAATAACGGTCTACATCTACGAGTCCTGCAACGATCTGACTCCCGGAGCCTTGACTGACCTGCGATCAGCACTTGTGAACAATATTACTTTCGCCTGCCTGGCGGTTAAGTACGGTTTGCATACCGCTCTTATGTCTTATGCTCCCAAGCTTCAAGAGATCATCGAGAGATTTGTCAAGTTCCAAGAAGATAGAAATCATACAGTGGACGACGAGGTACTTTTGCCATACATATTTTATTTCGTTGTAAAATGAATTGAATCGTTGCTTCATAGAACAACTAACTTGTCGGTACAGCTGATGTGGATACTCCTGGACGAGGAAGAGTGCAACATGGCGGAATACGTTGACGTGCCGAAAATTTTGGGCGATCTGTTCGAATCGGTCGTCGGTGCTATTTATCTCGACACCGGCAAAGATTTGGCCAAAGTGTGGGAAATCGTCTATGGCTTGATGAGCAATGAGATAAGTGAGTATGGCATTCACTTCGATATTTCAAAGAATGTATACGTTGTCTGGAAAATTATTCGTTTGTTATAACTTTTATGACTCACGAGGGTCTCCTTAGAGCCCCCTGACCTCCTGAGAAGTGCCATCGTCTAGTAGAGCTGGGCAATATATTTTCAAAAAATATTTCAGCATAGAATATCAAGCACTTTTTATTCTTCAAGTATTTTCGAAGCGATTTTTACAATTATTTCGTAGCGTTGAACGTTGATTGGGATTCAAAAAAGGTACAAAATAATTTGCACATTGCTTTCTCTTTGCGAAAATATGCTAAGTGCAATTTCCATTATTCGTCTTTCGGAAATTATGTTTAATTTTACTTTTAACTTCTTTCATAAAACAATTCCTCAATTTTGTTTATTTTCAGTAAAAAAAAATTATGAAAATAAATTATCGTTGAAATCATATTACCTGAAAAGCTTACACAGATAACCATGTGAGTACTCACAAAGTATTTGTCCATAAATTCGTAGGAAGTATTAAAAGTGCTTTTGTATACAAAGTGTCAACTCGAAGTACAAGTGAGCGGTTCTTCAAATATTGCTAAACTCTGGTCTATAAATTGATTATTAATCTGTAGGAGTAATGGAAACAATTCGTTAATTTCCAGTCACATTCAGTAAGAACGTTCCCAAACAGCCCGTTCGGGTGATATACGAAACTCCCGGCGCGAATCCACGGTTCTCGTAAGTAACACGACGTTGCATTTTTGTCAATTAACAAAATAATTTCGTTTGACATGTTTTTGACTTTTGTTACATTATGCAATTGCTCTTGCAGGAAATCGTCACCCGTTGAGGGCACAGGTTCAGTAATAATCAGCTTGGAGGTGACGATCGCGGGCAAAATTAAAACGTTTCACGGCTTTGGAGCTAACAAGAAACAAGCCAAGTGCGCCGCAGCGAAACAAGCTTTAAAATGCATTATGAGCAATTCGTAATCAATGCTAATTCGCTATCAATGAATCGGGTGGGCCGTCAACAGTCGAACTATCGGTCTATTTGGTGTAAATTTCAATTTTTGTTGGGTGCTTTGATATTACAGGAATCTTCCATTACTTCATTATCCAACGACAGTTTTCGATCATTAATTTTTTTAAAGATTTCTCGGGTCCATAAGTTCCAATATACTTAGCCGTGAATTTTAGTGATGAGTCAGGCTTCCGATTCGATAACAACGATTTCCCATAATTTTCTCCTTTCTTTTTTAAGATCAATGAGTTTTCCAAAGCTTTCTCATGATTTTTTCATGAATTTTTTCATGATGAAATGTAGTGAACCATGAGTCGGTGTGAGATTTGGTTCATCAGGTTACAATTCTGAAAGACCTGTTTTTAATCTCGTTTTATTAAAAAAATGGTACATTAGGTCCCTGAAATTCCAACACAACACATATTAAATATATTTATATCGATCTTAGAAATCTTAAATTGACCCCATGAGTTTGACTTAACTCCCATACCTCCTTAAAGTATATAATTTACGTTGGTTTTTTAGTATTAATAACTAGGCAGAAATAAAATGTTATATATCTTTATTTCTATAGTTTTTACGACGGAAATGGATTTCCAATAGAATTTCGTTGCCGAATTAAAATCCAATTCTTGCAGTAATAGTTATCGGGTTTCCACCTCCCTGAACCTCGTTTCGTCAGAGCTGAGTGCACAAGTGACATATTTTTTTTGTACAATGGACGATATATCATAACGATGAATTCGTAGAGCTTAATAAAATATATTACGATAAGCGTTGCTCTTGCACGGAAACAAAAAATACTTCGTTATTATATAAATCGTATTAATGTCTTTGAACAGCTCAGTTCATGTTTTTTCGCTTCTTTAACGAAGGCCGATCGAAGTGTTGCTTCAAGCCGGCCGCTTGAGTATTGTGAAACTTGAGATTCTGCGCGGTTTCGGATATCCACGGAGAGTCGAACTGCGTCGTGTCCTGATCGACCAGATGAGTGTATTTCGTTCTTCCGCTTCGTCCGAAGTTCTTGACTTGCATCACCTTTGGCAGCACGGTCTTGTCGAAGTGATCTTCCAATGTCGCGCCCGAGAAGTCTCTCTTGAATATCGTATCGTCGCGATCCAGATAGAACGCTCCGCGATGATAATACTTTTGCAAAAATTTGTATTTTCCCTTCGCAGCCTTGTTTGTTATGGTCTTTGGATTAAGACGAGCCTCCTGCCGGCGCTCCTCCTCCGTCATGTTTCGAATCCTCTCGATCTCCAGGCGCTCCTTTTCGATGCTGGAATTTTAAGCAAAAAAAAAAGTGACGAATGAAAAATCACTAAGTATCATGTAAAAATTAGATAATTCAACTCACGTCTCTCGCTCCTCTCGATCGCGCTTTATTCTCTTCAGCTCTCGAAGTTTCCAGGCCTCGTACTCGACCTCATCGTTTTCATCCTCCGTGCACACGTCGTCGAGTTTTCCCTCCTGATCGACGGTTTTGGTAATTTGGGTCTCCTTACGGATGACCTCTTCGACCATCTGCAAACAGATAAAGTATTTTTTTAATTTGCCGTGCTCAGTAGAAATATCGTACGAAATTCAAGAAGATTTAAGGATACATTTCAGGAATTTTTCAAGAGCAACCAAAATTCAAGGACAGTTCCAGGACTTTACGGGGCCCAAAGATTCCTGGACACGATCTCAATAATTCGAGGCAGTGAATTTTTTATAATCGTTTTAAAAAAATCACTCCTACCCTCAGAGTCTGCCGTTTCCTCTCGTCGACGAGTTTCTTCGCCTCCACTTCGGCCTGCTTTTGCTTAACTGCCTCTTTTTCCTTCTCCATAACGGTTATACGATCCTTTTTTCTGACGAAAACCGGCTTGAGTCGTGGTCCGGTTTCCTCCTCCGAATCAGTGTACTCCTCATACTCGGAGCTCTCCTCCGAACTCTCGCCAGATTTTTCATCCTCGACTCCATGAATGAGTTCTTCCTCCACGTCCTTTTTCGCCAGTACTCGCTGTTTGAGTGCCACACGGCGTCTCTCCATCTCAGTGTCGGACAATTCTTCGTCCTCCGAAGAGTCCGAACTGTCCAGTTTGATTCTTTCACGTGCGCGCTCCGGCTCGTCTTCGATTATCTCTGGTTCGTGGATGTGCCGGTGCCGCTCGGGCGAAGCCTCGACCTCCACCTCACGCTGTCTCTCCAGGCGTGTCAATCTCCTCAGACGCGGATCATCCTCGTCCCGTGCTTTTGGCTGGGCGGTAGGAACAAAAATCTCAGCTGGCTCGCCCTCCTCATAGGTCTTATGACCGCACCTATCCATGAAGTCCTCATCTTCCGATTCCTCATCGGAACTTGCGGCAGGAGCATAATCAGGTCGTTTGCCGGACACATATCGGTGAACCTTCACCTTCTTCATTGATAGCTCGCCTGTAAATGCCAACAGCTGGATAAGTCTCTGGTCATTCTGGATAGTAAACAACATCTGCTCGCCCAAACTCATTTTTGCAAAAACATCTTTAGCAAGACCCTGAGCAAAAAAGCGTCCCTGCCAAACTTTTTGGTTAATAGTTGCATAGGGATATTCATAACAGTATACAGGTCAAATGTGGGAAAGATATTGAGAAATGTCTTCGATATAGAGCTTGATTTTCTTAATATATACCAGAAAGTCATATAGCTTTCCAGAGTATGAGAAAAAATTATTGTATGCCGGGATAGATCCGGCGAGCTGGTTGGCTCGATTCGCCACCCAACTGTAAACATACCTTTGTCATTTTTAACCGGAACGGCTCCAGCCGTACTCTGGATGCCCATCGGTGCTGGAGCCAACGAATTATTCGTAACGAAGTAATCCATCATCGCTGCCTTGCCCGTTTATGGCAGGTGATTTTAAAAAAATACCACTGCCGAGTCCGTGTGTACGCTGCGGGAAATAGGTTAGGTTTCCACTTCTCAGCTGAAAGTGCGTGTGTTCTTCATTCCTCGCGAAAACGCAGTGAATCGTCGTCCCGGAAGCAGAAAGAAGCGATCGACACTGTCGCGATAAGAATCAATCATTCACAGTCGCACGTTTTTAAGACGCAGTGAAACATACCACGTGACATACGAGAGCAAGAAAGACAATTGCATTTTTAAATCAATGCTATATAAAAATTGTCGACATTAGAGGTAAAAGCAAAGTATCTTGGGACACTGTGTCAAAATCTACATTGCCTGGTGCTTTGCTTCTATATCGTCCCTAAATTCCATTCGTTGGAATTTCATTTACCGACCGAGTTCGTTTCTCTCGACGTAACGCGTGTTTCCTCACTTCATCGGTAAGTTCTCATTCGCTGGTATGAACAGCTTCGTCTCGGCAATGTAAGAAAACAAATATGGATATTGATACGCGAAAAGAGAAAGGCGATTGCGATGACTGTCAATTATAATAATTCTGGGAAAACATTCAATTCGGAGCTTGCACGGTGGAGAGTCGGCTGTGAAGACACACTGGCATCTCCGAGGCGAGGACCAGATATCGTTGCATAATTTACGATTCCAGTCGACCTTCCCTTGATCCACAGATTAGCAGGTTAAACAACGTCGGAAGAGGTTACTGGCGTGCACGATAAATGAATACAGGCGTCGGCTGTATCCGCGGAGCGTTGGCAATGCGAATGCACGATAAATGATATTGTAACTTTGTTCGTTGGGAGTCAGTCGGAGCCGGTACGGGTGGGTTTCAGTAGGTTCGTGTCGCACGGCGTTCTCAAAACATTCGTACCAAACTGAAGGTACAAAAGTAATCCGATTAGCGTATTATATAGAGAAAACGACGATACTCAGTACCGATCGTACGAAATTAGTCCATGGAGTCGGTTGAGCCCAACGAGAAAGGGCCGAGGGAGGGTGCAACAAAAATACCACGGTACGGATTCAAGGTGCGTCTAGACCACGAGTATCCCGAAAAATGGTCGCAGAAACTGAAACCGAGATTCTCGGCGCTTGTGCGCTCTATCCCGTTAGCTTGCAGGTAAGCGTTCCACGATCAATATAATTCGAAACGAAAAAAAAAAAAAAAAATTAACGAGCGTATTCGATCGATAATAGAATTAAAATTCTTCCGTTCGTTCTCGTCGTAACAATGCAATTGTTGAGACTATATTTGGATTTTTTTTTAACTCGAAGCATGCATCTTTGTAAACTGTGTATTTTGCTATGTACTTATTAAACATGGATATTAGTCGTTTTGCTATAAATAATGTCTCACGTGAGAGCCGTCGGTCTTCGGGCACGGTGTATGTGAACTTTCCGACTGATGGTAAGTCGCTGAGTTACCAGGCGGCATTAAGCATATGATTGCAAGCAGGGCGACAATAGGAAAAGCGTTTTCCTCTTGTACCGAATGGTGATTCCGAAGTTGACGGTCGTAGTAGTTCCCCCGGTTGATGGGAATCGACGAAGACGATGTTATTTATCCCTCGTGACGGTGAATAACCGCGTTTCGGTATTTCATGCCGTAATTCGAGTAAAGTGAAACCTGTTTATCGATTTTCAGATACATGTCGTACTATTGGCAAACACAGAAGAAAGGACGATTGCCGATTATGGACTTCCTTAACCAGCTGAATTCCAAGCAGTTCTACGGTCGGTTCCGTTATCATTCCCACTCTGTGAATGCGTCAAGAGAATCTGAAATACCGCGGTCGGTAATAAAGACTGTAAATACCTTTCAAACCGGGTTGTTGTTCAGTCAAAAGAAAAGTTTCGCTTGCTGGCGTGATATCCACTTCCGATGAAAAGCTTTTCTTTTCACCGTCACTGACCGGATTGGTGGAAAAATTTTATTGCAGTTTCTTTCGGTAGGGCAGCCTTCCTGCCTTACCGATGGACCTGATTACCGTGGTGTATCTCCTGCTCCGAAGCAGGTGATACATCGCATATTGTAAACGCCTTTTTTCGCGCCGGGTCGACTCCAAGGTAAAAAAAACTCTTATCCAAGACGATTTACATGTAGCTTCCCATGAGACTTTTCTTGACCGTTCATGCGGGAACCCGTGAGAAAAATTGATTACAGTCTTCAATACCGACTGAGCGCGGGATGGACGTGAAGGAAAGCGTTTCGTATGATCTCAATGATCGATTTATATATTGAAAAAAATATATATAAAAATATTTTCCCGATAAAGGTGCACCACTTGGTGGAATTGGAGGCGGGACAATAGGGCGCGGTTTTCGTGGCGAATTTTGTCGTTACTCACTTGTGCCCGGTGTTTACCAATACCATGTCGTGCAGGCGAATTGTTTTATCGCTACGATCAGCGACACGGACGGGAATACTCTGCATCAACAAGTTTTATCGACGTCGAGAGAGTAAGCGACACAAGGTTTCCCCAATTAAGGCCGTAACCATAATCGATTTTACATATATATATTTGTGGCATAATCTCAATTTTGTTTGGATTGTGCGGGCAAAATGGACCACGAGAACAAAACGGACCGTATAAAAATGTTTCGTCGCACTAACAAACAAAGCAATTTGTAACAAAGTCGACTTCATCCCGGGTCCATTTTGCTCCGCTCGTCGGATAATTTCCTACCTTGCCTACAAAATCTGCTAATTTTAGCCATAATTAAAAAAAAAAAAAACTAAAAAAAAAAAACTAATTATTATTTATTGTTTTGATAATAAAATTGTATGAATAGACTTTGTAATATTAAAATTGCTTGCGATAATCAGAGAGCGAAAGAATTTGGACTGTTGGGACTGGAACTTCGATGGTAAGGATGCGTCGTACACGGCGCTGTATCCTCGTTCCTGGACCGAATACACGATCGACAAGTATTCCGTGAAGCTCGTGTGTCGACAAATATCGCCGGTTATCCCGCACAATTACAAGGACAGTTCGTTGCCTTGCGGAGTTTTCGTTTGGGAAATAAAAAATCTGTCTGATCGTGATCTAGTTATCAGCATAACGTTTGCCTTTCAGAGCGGACAGGGCGAGAGTCCCGAAGGTACGTATGTAATTGAGGTTAAACGATTATTTGATTGCATCGATCCGCGCGACTCGCTCGCGCGGTTCGGAAGCCAACGGGCGGAATTTTATCTGGCGGAAAGGAAAAGAAAAGAATCAACATTATTTCGATGTTGCAGGTGAAAAATGGAACGAATCGTTCGAGAGTATAAACGATACGGTCGGTGTTATGATACACCAGGAATTTAGGGGCATGCCGTGCACTTACGCCATAGCATCAAAGTCACGTGAACAAGTCGCTGTGTCGCGTATGCTGAGCTTCGATCCGCTCGGCGACGGTCAAGACTTGTGGAAACCTCTCACTCAAGCGGGAAAACTCGACGACAAACCTCAAAGGGCTACCGATAAAACGAGTATAAAATTATAAATTCCTAATCTGAGGATCTCGGATTTTTAAGATTTTTTTTTTTTTTACGAAACACTGCATCGCACATCGACCGAGACTCAGTCGGTAACCAATCGACGCATCGAATCTTGGAGTGAAGAGATCATTTTCTCGGCGATTGCTGATCGCCCTGTAGAGATACCAATCTCTAGGAAAAGAGCTGTCTCTGTATGGCCAGTTTCATTGCAGCTTCCTTGTGAACTCGACTGAGCGCTCGCTTGAGCGGCGTATCGTATTTTTTACACTTTTTTTAAAGAATAATTTCTCATCCATCGTATGAAAAATCACAGATTTAGAGAAGGTGACTAAAATTATTTTTTTCAGCGAAACCGACAGCCTGTGCCGTCTGCGCCTCGACGCGCGTCGGAGCGAAAAAACGTAGCCGTCTTGAATTCAGTCTAGTATGGGACATGCCAAAGATACATTTTGGCATGTCCCATAACATCAAACACATGAGGTAAGCACTTGTTAATTATAGATTGAAACCCATGTACAAAGAATGAGAGGTATCTACTCGGCTATATTTTTATCACTCTTATTATTTTAGATACTATACTACATTCTTCGACGATCCGGAGAAATCGGCCGCTCCAGAGATTTCGAGTTATTCACTAGACAATTATGCCTCCTGGGAGGTCGAAATTGACGACTGGCAGAGCGAGGTATTGGACGACCCTGATCTGCCCGATTGGTACAAGAGCGCATTGTTCAATGAATTGTACTACGTCGCCGACGGTGGTACGATTTGGCTGAGGAGTGAAGAAACCGACAATTTTCCAACGACTGATCCTCGGTAATGGGGTGCAAGAAAAAAAAATTTACGCTTTTCCTAATCCGGAAACATTATATCAATCGTTATCCGGATCGCCATCTTCACGCATTTGTTTTTATTGTTCAGTAAAAAGTACGGACGTTTCGCTTATCTCGAAGGCCACGAGTACAGAATGTACAATACGTACGACGTACATTTTTACGCGTCGTTCGCTCTCTCGACTTTATGGCCGAATTTGCAAGCGTCCCTTCAATACGAGATTCGCGATAGCGTTGAAACGTCGGACGCCGAGAAGCGAACTTTGCTGTACTCCGGTGCTAAAGTGATGAGGAAAACGTCGGGATTTGTGCCTCATGACATTGGGGATCCTTGTAAGTTACTAACAAATATATATATATATATATATATATTTTAACATTTTCATTATAAGACGGATAGAACGGCTTCGTTTATCTTTAAATATCGACCGGTTTCCATTCCTTGTCATGTTCTCGGAACAAATATTTTATATTAAAAAATAAATGAAATTTATATGTTAAGATGTTATTATATTTAGACATGCAAAATTTTGATTATATTTGGATTGTTTTCGGAACTCAATGTCGCAATTATAAAAGGGCTACCGTAAGTTAATGAATAATCTTTTTTTACGCACAGGTGAAGAGCCTTTCAAATTGGTAAATGCCTACAACGTCCACAACATAGCGGATTGGAAGGATTTGAATTTAAAATTCGTTCTAAACAGTTACCGAGATTACGTAATATCGGGAAACATGCAAGGTCTGAGAGATATGTATCAGACGATAAAGGATGTATTGGAACGTTCAATGAGCTGGGACAAGGACGGGGATGGCCTCATAGAGAATTCCGGCTTTCCGGATCAGACGTATGATTCGTGGAGCCCTGAAGGCCCCAGGTACATATTGGGTCGGGCGGAGCAAAACGGACCACTGTCTTCGAGTTTTACCGAGACTCTGTTCGGTTCATAATCGTGAGATTTCAGTACATTTTGATGACGAAAAATTTCCAATCAACAGTTTTATCATTTTTATGAAGGTGTTTTATTTTGTTCTTCTTAAAATATAATTTGAAAATACGCGAATACACGTCATAACATTGAAAAAAAATCTCGCGCCTTTCTGCCCGATCGGGCAGTCGGGAGTTAAAAGAAGGGTCCATTCTACCCCCGGCATTTCGTTTAGCCTCGTTCTCCGTATATGCACGACATGCAATTTTTTTATATCGAACCACCGTCGAGAAAACACGATGGAGAAAACTGGTCTGCGTCGAACGCTCGGTGAATAAGTAAACATTTTTATCTTTGCCTTTCAAGCGCATATTGTGGCAGCTTGTGGTTGAGTGCCCTGAGGTGCGCCACGAAAATAGCTGAGATTCTCGGGGATAGCGAAACGGCCCATAGGTACATGGAAATATTGACCAAAGGTAGCAAAGCCTTTCAGGATAAACTGTGGAACGGTGAGTTTAACGTGTCAACAATGCCGCTCCGATATTAACGATGAATAATTTGAAAAATATATTTTTCGTAACAACAGTATTCAAAATAACGTTTTTTCATCTATAATCTACACATTTTGATATTACCGTCGCATTTTTCAGGAAAATATTACAATTTTGACAGCAGCAAAAGCGAGCATCGGAAAGCCATAATGAGCGATCAACTTTGTGGACAATGGTTGTTACAAGCCTGCGGCTTTGGTCATGAGGTAAATATAAATAAATTGTCATTATATATGTTCTTCCTACGATCTATCTTATGTCATGCTATGTACCACAAAATTGTTTTATCCATTACAGTGTTAATGAATTCACTAATACTATAGCTACTGAATGAAGGAATAAATTAATAATTTTATGACGAATTTACAGATATTTCCAGCGGATCGTGTAAAGTCCGCCTTGGATACGATATATTCGAACAACGTGATGAAATTTAAAGACGGAAATATGGGCGCCGTTAATGGTTTTCTTCCTACGGGTTTAATAGATACGATGACGATACAGAGCGAGGAAATGTGGATCGGCACGACCTACGGTCTTGCCGCGCTCATGATACACGAGGTCACGTCTGATTAATATTCATTGATACTCGGCTCAATTTTTTCCTCCACCGTTCACTTTTCTGAAATTCGGTGCTAATTGGAGTAATTTCGCTATCGCAGGGTATGACGGAAAAAGGTTTTCGCACGGCCGAAGGGGCTTACAGAACGGTCTACGAGAAAATTGGTTTGGCTTTCGAAACCCCCGAAGCGTTGCTCGCAAACAGGATTTATCGCTCGATCGGCTATATGAGGCCGCTGGCTATTTGGGGGATGCAGCACGCTTGGAATATGCACAAGAATAGAGCCGCTAATGAGATTACTTCGACGCCCTCTGAGCATACTAAAAGTCCCGAGTGATATTTCGAAAATTAACCCGTGCACGCGTGAGTTTAACTATGTTTCCATCTGTTTGCTTCCATTTATATAATTACACCGAATTATGAAAAGATTTTGCCTTTTGGCGTTATATTTATGTAGAAGTTAGTCGATCAATATTGACTTCTTAAAAAAAAAGGAAAAATTGCGCTTTTTTTAAATCGAAAGAAAAAGCTGCGCGCCAAGCCCGCAACGTATGAAAATATCTGTTTTTTTAGAATATTAAAACAGTCTAAGAAAAATACAAATTTTTAAATAAATTGTTTGTCAAATTGGAATCCAAACATTGACACAGTGTTATTAAATTTCCTTATCAAATTAATTTGCGCACTGTTGGCGTATTAATTTTTAATCATCTGAAAAATAAGTTTTTGAAAAGAAAAATCCGATCCACAAAAAAAGTTGGCGCATTAGAGGCGGTTGCACAGGATAGCTTCTCTTTTATAGTAAAATATTGGAATATGTCCGATGATTAAATACAAGAAAAATATGGAGTATGAAGAGTCCATTAATCACATCTAGCTGGCAGTCGCGTGCACTTTCGCTCTCTCCCTCTTTCGTGTTTATACCAGCGATGTTTACATTTGCTAATAACAAAAGTAAAGGAGTCGTTTGTCTCTCAACCAAGCAGATCCACGGTTTTTGAGAACGGAACCGACAATGCTACAGCACACAAGGCACGAAAAACGCCGTTAACAAATCGTTGTTGAAATTCCATCGCAAAAAAATTGTACATTTACAACAACGATTTAAAGTTAATAAATACTTTATTATCGAAATAGCTATTAAAATACACGAGATAGTAACTATAACGATGCCAATTGTTGTGATCATTATGTAGAATACTTGATAGCTTCACTTAGCTATATGGACAGTTATTGAGCTTCAATCAATTATTATAAATTAAATACTTACGTATCATTTTAATTAATTATCTATAACACAACGACGGATAATATCAGTGAACTTCACACATCTGTGAGCTTGAACTCGAGCGGCGAGTCGATCGTGTTGATGAAACGAGTTTTCGTGACCATCGGCGGTCCGGTCCATTCCAGCCGGAAGTTTCTTATAATCTTTAATCAGACGTTACTGTTAATCTACGAGTATGAGAGAAATCGAAGCATTAGAATTTTTTTTTCGCATTACCCTGAGCGTTAAAGTTTCGATCTCGAGCTCGGCGAATCTCCGGCCGATGCAGGTCCTAGGACCGAAGCCAAAAGGCATATACGCGAAGGGATGAGCCTTTTTGGCCGATAGTGCGTCATTGTTGTCGCGAAGCCATCGTTCGGCGATGAACTCTTGCGGATTGGGAAAGTGCTCCGAGTTCTGAGAAAGTACCGAGTGGCAGGCAATCACATCAGTCTGTAAAAAATTGTTATAAACGATTAAAGGTTTTCTTTTCATTTTATACAGTTTTTCTTAATCATTCTACGGGTTCCTGGTTTTACGTGAAACGCTCCATTTTTTATCTATATTATTTATATTTCTTTATTTCGGGTTTCACATGAACCCTTCGACACTTTTATGATGTCGAAGTGTTTAAATAAAATATTATTCTCGAAAACTAAATGTTTTCATTATTTGTATGGAATTAAAAATGAAAATAGGAGTTACTATGATAGTCGAACTTACGCCTTTGGGTATGCTGTAACCGCCTAAAATGATGTCTCTGGGCATTGTTCGAAGATTTCCAACAGCGATAGGTGACAACCTCAGACTCTCCTTAATACACGCTTTCAGATAGGGGATGCTTTGCAGGGCCTCGTAAGTGACGGGCGAACTCTTTTCTGGCAAAACCGTCAGTACTTCCTTCCGCACTTTTTCTTGTGTTTCCGGATTCGCCGAGAGGTAATAAAGCAATGAGCCAGTTGTGTTGCTCGTCTGTTAAATAGGTTTTTTTACATTAATAGAATTATCGTCGAAACAATTTCGGTGAAAAAAAACTTTTTTATGCATTTTGTTTTTCCTCCATCCGAAACTAACCGTGTCAATTCCAGCAGTCAGCATATCGAGTGCCATGATGTATGCAGTTTGCTCGTCGATACTGAGAAGACTTTCCAGAACGCTGCAGTCACTCGAGTCGTTCTTCTTGTCTTTGCGGCTGAACCTTTCCTTCGCCTCGGTTATGTACTGTCTTGAGATCCTGCATAATAATATTAGAATTAACACTGTGCCGAAGGAATAACTCACGAAATTTTTATATCGCTTCGTTATAAAATTTGAAAATTTTAATTTTCATACAACTTTCTCATAATGTTCCTCCATTCGCAAAGCTTCCCCGGTCAGGAAGACAAAAATATTGTAAATGCTTTCTCATGAAAAAAGCTTCCCGAATAAAAAAACCTTATGACAAAGCTATATGTAAATTAAAATTTCCGACTTATAGAGGAAGCAATATGAAAATTACAATTTTTAACTTGTTTTATCTTCTATTGATTTTCATACCCGTTTATAGTGTCGAGAGCTCGAAATAGTTTCTTGAGCTTACGAGTCTCGTAAATTTTCCACAGGGAAGGTGTAATTTCCAATCGATAGAACATATCAAACATCTCGTGAACCGCGTTTATTAGTTTCTGGGGTTTTGAGTCCGCTCGGAGTGCACTGTCCAGACACCCCATGCGATGATCAAGCGCTATCACGCAAATACCTGGAAAAAAAAATAGAAAGTGTAAATGAGTAAAATGAGATCATTTCAAAACAGACAACGGTGATACGTCGGAGAACGCAGTTAAAAACATAAAATTCTGCGCAAAAAATAACACCCCATGAAGTAACATCGCAATGTTACTTTTTTTTTCAAGCTTATTATTTTCTAAATATAGACAGTGGTGAATCGTCGACCGTGTTAAAAAAAAAAAAATCGCGCAAAAAAAAATATATATAAAATAGCATGGAAACGTAATTTTCCATTTTAAATCTATTATTTTTTACCCCGGCTCCGATTTTTTTTTACAAATAAAATCTAACGACAATCGGTTTTTTTGATAAAATATGACTGATTCATTGATGTGTGTCCACATAATACCGGAGATCCCCGCAACGATATCACAAGGTGTGAAAAAAGCCCCGATTTTATCTCAGCTTCTGCAATCACACGATTATACCTGTCTCACCGACAACAATGATCGACACATTCCAAAGGTCGAAGATTATGGACTCGAAGATATTAGAAGATGCAATTGTGTCTTCGGCCCGTCATAGCTGAGATATTTTTAATCGTACAGATATTTCCGTTTTTCGTCCGATAATGATTTTATCGCTCTCCGCGACTTTATTGTGTCAAGGGAAAAGAAAAATGTGCTCACATCGGCTTGCAATTCGTGAATCGAAAAGTTTAATAAATAATAAATGAAAAATTTTAACAGAGTATTTTTGTTTCCCAACACAAGCTCGCCCCGACGATAAATTTCTAACCCGATGAAAAAAATAGCGCGTCAAGGGCAAGTCTCGACGTCTCATTTTCAAAAACAATGTGCACTTGAAAAAAAAAAATCAAATAAAATAAAAAATAGAATTTAAATAGAAAATAAATTGAAAACACACGTGGCTAAGTTCCTTCTTATGTCTCGTTAACTCATACTCAATAATGAGTCATTTACAAGACCAAAGAAAAATACCGCACAATGATGGAATAAAGTTGTGCATGAAAGAGCAGTGAGAGAATGAAGAATAATCGCGTCTCGTCAAGGTCGACCCGACTTCCCTCTCCCGGACGGTCGTCCAGTGAGGGACTCAGCTGTTTTCCTTCGCGAAAGAGCTCCGCCGTATGCGGTGAGGCAGCGAGTTGAAAAAAAAAAAAACCCGGAAGTGTATGTAGTTACCATAAAGCGAGTGAAGGTGCAAACGAATGACTGGCGAGTCCGCGTTTAGTCACGCTACACTTTATCCCACCCAATCTTAGGACAATGATTTTTCCCTGCGAACTGGTCCGAGGTCGAATTTAAAAACTGGCACACTGCACGCCTCATTTAAAAATGTCTCTGGCAGATTGTAAAATGGAAGTGAAACTTCATTTTCGTCCCCTTTCGTTTGAATTTATGCCATGGGTCAAATTTCATAGGAAGAAGATTGAGAGAAAGAGAAGAAAAAAAGTAAAGTAGTGGAAGAGACGAAATATACGATTTTTCATTATCTAATGAAGACGAGAAGGACGACATTCCTTGAACGTGTAGAGGGACGAAGACTCGTCGCTGCAAAGTGTGCATTATGTAAATACAGTTTGCGTTTCCCGTCTCGACGTTGTCTCGTAAAAGTTTATACCCGCTCCGGACACTTTTTCCTGCAGTCGAGCGGTCGCTTCCCTTTTCTTCTTCGTCTCGTATATACCGCTGCGTATACACTTGCCCGGCCGCTCCGCGGCTATCTCTCGCCCTCGCCTACATACACAGTCGACGGAGGGACACACGGAGAGCAGAGACCGTCAGCGAGAAGTACGTGTAAGGTACTTACTCTCGAGGGCCCACTTATTCATTTCGTTGTTGAATGTAGCCGGTAGTTTCGAACTTTTTGCGTCACGAAGTTTTCGCATTTTTTCGACGAACTCGGTGGAAACTTGGTCCACCTGAGCGACGTGAGGTTTGATTGCTCGGGGCTGCATCATGTGCTGGTTCACGTTCGAACGAAAGTCATGCCACATCTTCCCCTGGCTGTGTAAATAACAAACATTTTAATTAAAAACGAGAAAAAACGTTTCTTCAATGTGAATGTAATTTAACTGGCGTTTATATTGGCTCGCGGATTTCACTCACTAGCAGTATATGTATGAGTGCCTGTGAGTGTGTGTCGCTGCCCAATGGACATGAACTTCATTATTGTGCAGATCAATTTAATATGAAATGACATCGTCGGATGGCCTTTTGATAATTTAAATAATCTTGATAGAAACCTTGAGGTCAGCCCAAAATGGCCGTTAAAGATCTGAGGATGCTTTTCACGATATCGCTTCATCGTCTCGATCGCTATCCTTAACGGCCACGGGCCCTCCACGCGGTACATTCTCTCGCACTCCTCGGCAGTGTAGAGGAATACGCAAGGTCGACGACTCCATATACCCTCCAGTTTCACTATATTGCCGAATTGCTTCTGGAATGTCTGCATCTGCTGGATCATCATCATGTTGCCATATTCACCTAGAAATTAAAGTTATCTATTAATGTGAGGCAAACAAGAAAAAAAGAAACTTTCCGTGTAATAACTGCACAGTGGAAAAACTTGACGAAATTCTTTTTTCTTGATACAAAAAAATGTAATTAAAGGAAGTTAAATAATTTATGAATTCTAGTCGACGGAACAAAAAGTTTGCGTGTGATAAGTCCGTGGTCGGAAAAAAATAATTAGCTCTTCTTTAGAAAAATAACTATAAAAAATTATAATTTTTTTACATGTCGACGTACCTATGTGTGGTAGAAATCTGAAGAGATTCCCAACGATCGGTAGGGCCTTCGGTCCCGGAATTTCCTCGAAGGGTCGAATATAGCTGCTCTCGTCGATCGCATCGTGAAGGATCGGGTACGCGGTGTCGCTCGAAAGAGATTTACTCCAAACAACGACCCTTCCGAAATCGTTGAAACTGCGAAGCAGCTGCCTCGTCTGCATCTTCGAAACGATCGTCATGATCACCAACGCTCGATGATCCACTGGCAATTGCGTTCGAGTCGCCTAGATGAGTTGCTGTTGAATCGGAGTCGAAATATAAAACGTCGAACGTGTTATTGACTATGTATATATACAAGAATTATCTGTATTTATCTGCGAGATGCAACGATATTCAATCGTCTCACAGGAACCCCTGCCGGACTTCCCAAGTAATCTAATCTCGTATCGTAGATCATGGTCATCAAACTACACATCTTAAACATGCGTTGACACAGATCTTTTTTTCGCGATATCGAACTTCGATATAATGATAATCACAACTACGACTTAAAAACTGATCTGTTTAAAAATTTGTTCTCTCTACCAACAATGATATTCGTGCCCCGATGCGCAGTAACATGTGTTGCGAAAGTTCATCGGAATTGTTTTTTCAGCGCGTGCTGGTTAGTTTAATCGTTCAGTTAATCTCAGTTTTCGTTGATGCGCTATTGTGTAAATAATTCTTTGTGTAAATGAAAACTGTGTTAAACCAGTATAATTGAGCGATTGTTTGTTACTCCGATGCGATTATTATTTTGGTGCTTTGTTTCAATTGTTCGACATGTCATCGATCTTTCGTTAAGCGGATTCGTTCGTCAACACCAATGTTCAATTAATCGTGATATTGAAAATTGTGTAATGTCTGTATCCTTTCTCGTACAAGACAGACTCACTCAATTTACCTTGCCTCTGATTTTATTGGACCTGAAATTGTCTTTATTACGATTAAAAAAAATATTTAGAAATTTTTCGTCAAACGTGTTCAGAATATGCGCAAAAGTTAAATTATCACATTATACGCTTCACACGAGTCAAGTTATTCAAAGCTATTGTGTTTGCACACTCTTCTCTCTTAAATTGTTAATTGCGTTCTCGGGTTACGGCGGATTTTCACGTAACGCCGCAAAAATCGTCTCCGCCACTGTATTATAAAATAAAAAATACAAAATGCACTCACTTGAGCCTCAAGTTAAACGCCCGTGTTTAACGAGAGCGTATATCGTCCGTCAACTTTGCGATAGCATTAACCCAAGTGCACTGAGGAGTCTACTGGTGGAGCGTTAAACTTTAAACGTGCAGCCTTCAATTGCACTGACTACGTGTGATTACTCTCAGAGTGTGTGCGTATTGGTGAGCCCATGTCTACACTCGGTGCAACCTCGAGAATTGAAAAATTGCACACGAGTATGTGAGTGAGTTACGATGACTCGCATATAAGCATGCACGTCACAATGACTGGTCGTGGAAATAATGTGGACCTCCGTCGGGGTCGCCCGACTGTGCAGTTAATCCCAAGTTCGCATATCTCGAAACATTCCATTGAAACTCGTTTTCTCGTTTTCCTCCTAAGACAATGGCGCTGCGCTCAGAGAGACGGAAAGCGATGCTTGATTATTACGGATACGATTATTATCAAAGATAAGTTAACCTTCAGCTCATGTATCTCTGGGGCTCCAGAAATAATGATCAACGTCGCGGAAAAATGAGGCTAAATGAGTCATCATGAAGACCAAGGGCATTGAAGAGCAACCGTTCTGGTCACGTCGACACCGTTTCATTATGCCCCGGCGTTCATCTACGTTTGTGCTTCCTCGATTTTCTGAGATTGATGGATTCGAGCAGGTTCCAGCCGCAGTTGATTAACCGAAGGATGATTGATCCGAGTCGTTCTCTGTTATCGGGCGTGTATGTGCGCGGCAGCGAGCAACGCTCTTGTAGCGTGATCGGTCACTCGTCAACGGTGAGCAGCAGCAGCACCGGCGGCGAGAACTACTCCTGTTCGTCCGGCTCGAACTCTCCCCTTCGAAATGTACAAGGGTCTCGAGCATATAATGCAAACCGTCCCTCGTACGTTGAATCTCCTGCGAACACATAGCATTGATGACGGTCATATTGATTGGCATTAGTAGAGGGGGGATTGCATGCACTTCGTATACACTACGGTGTAGTACTGTTCCCACTTCCGGCTGCGTACACTCCGATATTCCAAGATGACGATAATGATCCGAGCCCGCGTGTGCCTGCGGCATATTGCTTCTACGGTGGATCGGTGGAAGTCGTGGCCAAGTAGCTGCAATTCCCCTCCGGTATCTCCGATGACCATCGGCTTTCGAGATTATTCATCGCTCTAATAAATTAAATAACAGATTAATAGGGGACGGTAATTGATCGTCAATATTCCATTTCATTTCGTTACGGGTTTTTAATGAATTTTACAGATTACTCACCTTCGTGGATTTTTTTGTACGAAATCTAACGATTTTGGGCCAAGAGCCAAGCGAGTCATTGAACGAAGACTTCTTATTCGGACGATTCGGACTTCATTTCCATCGATTCGAATCGATTCGCGTTCCATAATTTCTCGATTTGATGTCGTATTCCACCTGTAATTATTGATACAATTGTAATTAACAGTGGCTTTTTCTCCTGTTCAATGAGACAAAGAAAAGCCTTTTCATAATTTCGCGGGTTTATTCGCGAATCGTATGCAGGGACGTGGAATTATTTCGACTCCCGTGTTTCTCCGTAAGGCCGCGTCGCCCCAGTCGCTTTGTTCGGTTGATTGTCACTGTTTCGAGAACTATGGCCGACAAATAGTGTCGATTGCATGCAGTAGAATTCTGAAACATGATTGCTCGATTCATTTATGCTCACTCCCATCCTTTATTACAGTGCAGCACAATTACAGTAGCCAACGGATGAGTACGATGCCGGGATTAAACAAAAGTAGAATCGCGTACAACTCGACGTTGGACGCTCGTCGTGTCGTCGATGCTCGACGTGGGACGTAAACATTCGTTCAAAAGTTCTGTACGCTCGGCATATCAGAGAGAGTCGAAGGATATTTTTCAATTCAGACAGCACAGCACACGATCGAAAACCCTGGGAGTAAACAAACGCGCGTTCATAACCTTTCGTACGCTGTGTCGCGACGGCGGCCGACGAAAATATTGGGAGTAGTAGAGTCATTCGTGCGGTCCCGTATAAAAGCCGTGAGAATTAACGAAATACATTTTCGTTACCGCACGAACCTAACCTAGACCGGCTAATTAAAATCGCACGCAGGAAGCTTTGAAATATGGTATGTCGTTACGTTAATTTACCCGCTGTTGCAGCGCGTAGCGGTGAATGAAACGGTAGTGTTTAGCCACGAAACTCTCGTCGGAAACACGCGTCGATGAGAATCGACGAGTCGTCGCCGCCGGCCGCAACACAGCGAGCTGCGACGGACACGAGAACAATGAAACGTCTGCGAGCGAGTTATTCAATGTCGGACAACATTACGACCTTGCAGCAACGAGTCTTGGCACCGTTTTCGTTATTCAATTTAAATAATAATATTTCTGTAATTTCGCGATTAAGATCTGTATTATTTGTACGGACGAGAAACGTTACCCTTGTCGTGTTTTTATGTAACGACGCGTGCTCCTCCCCTCTCCCCAACGACATTGCCGGGCTGTTGATAGAGTGAAACGCCAGAAGCTTTGCGAATTCAGATAAACCAAATATGAATATGGTTATGTTATCGAAGCTGAGAGAAACTACGCATATATATATATATATATATATATATACATGTGATACACGAATTGGGCGTCGATTGACCGGAATAATCGGAAGTCGGTAAAAATTAGAGAGTCGTTTAACGAAAATAGCGAATCTTACCGGCGTAGGTTAGGCTCGTGCAGTAGCCGTCGATCTACTCTATGGATGACGAGGATAATCAGTCTGTCCGCCCGTTCGTTATTCCTCCGGTCCGGCGTATTACCTATGGCCATAATCGAACTGCGATCATTTAGAGCAACCAAAAGACCCCCCGGAGATCGAGCCTTCCCGTAAAATTTAAGGTCGCCGAGTCACGCAAGCCTCGATGGTGAGAACGGGTGTTCGACCTATTAGAGAATATATTTCACGCTCGCGCGTTGCTGTAATGTCCATACGCGTTGTATATATATATATACATATATATATTCATCGGCGCAGAGCGGTGGCTTCTTCAGACCCTCGCTGGCTCCTTCTTCCCGGTCAGCCCGGTCAGATGTGAAACTTTACCTACCCAGCGAAATGTTTTGAGAATAGAGGCGAAGATCGCGTGGACGCAAAGAGTAAAAGCAATCTTCACCTACGTATCTATGCTAATGAGAAATATTACGCTACGAACAAGAGAGGATGGGAGAGGTTCTGTTCTACGTGCCCGTATGCTAATTCGCCACTGCACGAGATACGTTCTGTTCGTACTTCTGTATAAACACACACACATACACACACAGCTTTGTCCGAATGCCTTCCTGTCTAAACATACATATTTATAGAGACATAATTATTTTTTTCCGACCGCATGTTTTCGGAAAAAATATAATCCCGTTCTTACCGACCGGTTAAAAAAAAGCATGATTAGCAAGCCATGGTTGTACCAAAGTTTTTATAAGATTGTAACGTTCCCTAAACGTTCTTGTTCTCAGTCATTACTGGGCTATCTAACCATCTAAAAAAAAATGAATCTCATCTAAATAAATCTCGTACAAAGTTCGATGAGTTGGAAAGGTCGGGAAGGCAGAGAAGACGGGTAAGACCCGTCGATGATCCGGGGCAGAAGTTCGTTCGGTGTTTGGCTCGCGTCGCTCGAGCGTATATATGTATCGATGAGGGGGCGAACGGGCGCGCATGCGCGTTCTCATTACGTTACGCTGGCTCGCGCGTCGCTTCTCGAGGATCGCGGCCTTGCTCTCGATGTACCATTGGGGGTTACGCAAATCAGGCGAACGTCTTTACTCGACCTCCGTGTATTGTAACGCACTGTAACCTTCTCGTCCATTAAAAAGTAACAGGACCAAGTCAATGCTGATGTTGGCGTTAACGGCGTCACTTTTATTGCCCGCGCAACTGTCGTTTATTACACACGGGAGGTTATACATGGAACACATAGAAATTTACGCACAATGGGTGGCGTTAGAAACGGCCGTAATAGGAGGTTAGAAGTTCAGCGACGTAAAACTATACCTAAAGAATCCTAGCATGCTTTTGTTCGGTACATTAAAGTCTGATTGCATTTAAACGCGTCTGCCGTTTTTTTTTTTTTTTTCATATTCATCGTTGCGAATCGCGGCGTTTCGGCTCCGTCCGTCCGTCCGTCCGTCTGTCACTCGGTCATATTTCTCGCCGAGGCAGAGCTCGCAGCGTCCTATCTCCACCGATCTTTTTTCTTTCCGGTCATAATTATGTCTCGAATCTCGCGAAGATGAATAACGACTCAATCATAACGAGGGAAAAGGAAACGAGTGTGTGAACTGGAGAATCGTGGGTGTTATTATGGAACAGGATACGAAATGTGGGACAGCATTATTCAAAGTACGTGGGAAAGACAGAAATTCGATTAATTATTTTTGGATCTTATTATTATTGGTACATGAATTACAGGTTGCGTTTAAAATAATTTAAAAATCGTTTGTAGTAAAAAACATCAGTCGATAAATATTTGGTGACAATATATAAGCGACATAGAATTACATTTTTTTAATTATAAAATAGTATATTTTTTAGTGTTGAGTCTTAACCTAAATTATGCGTAAGAGAAATATTGTAAAGAAGGAATTGTCTGCAATCAATAAAAATTATTACAACAAAGCTCACACGAAAAAAGTTTAATATCCGTCCGATGTATTCTGTCTATAAAATTCTATTGATTCACCTCGACTCGGAGCTTCGACGTGATCCGAAAAATCGTTTCATCATTTCTCACAAACATTCGCATTGCAACTTCGCGGCTGCGTGTGTGGTCAATTTTCCGCGTACATTGAGAAAACAAAAAAAAAACATTCTCAACCATCGATACTCTGGTCCATTTCATCACCGTCCGTTAAACGCGTCCGACAAGAGGGATCTTTGGCGCCGAGTCTATGTGGATTGGTAGGCTTGGGTGGCAACACTCGCCGAAGCATTCACTTTTTTCTACGCTTCTCGCCGTGACCGCGCGCCGCGCATCCTTTGTATACGACCCGTGTACGTCGCTACTAAAGTTGTGGGCAGACATCGGTAAAGAGGCATATATTGACCGCCCGAGCACTCCTAACCTCTCCCGTGTCTTTCCGACGGTCAAAAAAAAAAAAAGGCCCCCGTTACAGATCTCCTGCGCGTTCCGGTGTGTGTGTATAAAAGGAGGCTTCAACCTCAGTGCCAAATCAAATCAAGACGCTCCCTCACAGAGGAAACATGAAGGTAAGGAATAAACAGTCTGCTCTTAGAAGAAAAAAACACGCTCTCTTTCGTGGGGCAAAGTACGTAACGTGGCAAGTTCGGGTAATACGGGAGTCTCGAATAGACCGATGGACCCTCAAAGCACAAGATTCTTCTCCTATGTACAATTTTTCATGTTCTCGTTGAGAGCACTCCTCCTCCCCCCTCCTTCGCCCCCTCTCCTCCTCCCCGCCGCTTTCCCGGTCTATGCGAACAAGTGAAGAGAGCCTTTCAAACGCATTGATAGAGATAACGAGTTCGCCGCTTTGATGCAACGGCATCTTTGTGCGGTATTTCGCAAAGCCGGGCAACCTTTGAGATTTTTTTTTTTTATTGTTATTTTTTTATATATACGTAGAGCTCGTTTAATGCATACTCTTGACTCGCAGTCGCGATCGAATTTTCGGAGATAATTTTTTTTTTTCTGAGTTTGCATATTTTTATTGTCATTCTTCATTGACACTCGAATTGTCGGGACATTTTTTTTTTTTTTTGCAATAGATTCTTCATGTGAAGTTTTTTAGAACGCTAATTGGTCTTTTTTTTCCGAATGAATATTTATTATTTGTAGATTTTTTTTGTTTAATATATTTTTTAACTTGGCAGGTCTTTGTCGTTGTTTGTTTGCTCGCGACGTTGGTACGAGCAAGCCTCGAGCCGGCCGGCTACGCACTACCAGGCTCGGATTCACTGTCCGCTTATTTGCCCCCCTCGGGCTTCGGCCGGACGCCGGATAATCGTTACGTAACGTCAGTGGTCGATTCGAGGAGCCAGTCGAAGATTTTCAACGATCGCGTTTCATCGACGAAGAATTCACCGATTCCTTTCGCCGAACATTTGCCGGCCGATCAGCAGAGTCCGGGACGAAACGCTCAAGGAGACCATTTTGTCGGCGCCCGGAAACCCTCGTCCAGATACGTTCCTGCCACGGAGATTCGGCACTCGTTCACAGAGGCGCTGCCCGCCAGCGATTACCTTCCGCCGCGTCAGAGCCAACCGTCCGATGCTTACGTAGCGCCGAAAAAATACTCGGGACAATTCGCAGCTGGATTTTCGGGGACCACATCCGAATTAAAATATTCGGGCTCGGGAGCGGAAAATCAGTTTAGCAAGAGAGTCGATCAAGCGACCGCTGGACAATATTCTTCCGCTAAGAGTAGTCTAAATTTTGCGCCAAAAATCGCTAGATACAACTACAACGCACCTGAGAATCAAGTGAGTAGATTGGAACGGAAAAGGAACCGTAAAAAAAGCAGTTTTATATTTTTTAATGCTAATTAAATTAAACGCTGCAGAGGGTTAATCATTTTTGTATTTCTTGTGCTTCGATTAATTGGGCAATTCTTTTTTTTAGACACCGGCCCAATACGACTTCGAGTACAAGGTAAACGACAATAACGGAAACGATTACAGTCACAGGGAGAGCCGAAACGGCGAGAACGTTCAGGGTGTCTACACAGTTCTGCTGCCGGACAGACGCAGGCAGATCGTGCACTACGAAGCCGACAGTCACGGTTACCGACCGACGATAACTTACGAAGAACCTGGCGGGCATTCGGCGTATAACGATCACGCATATTCGTACTAGGAAGGTCACAATTTCATTAACAAAAGCACGAAATTTTTGACCCTCCACTGTACAGCCATGTAAAATACGTTCGCTAATCAAAATCCCCTTCTTCTAACTTATTTCCAATTCATCCGTAGCGATAAAAAAAAAACTTAATAAAAAAGAAACACTTTCTTTAAACCAATGGTAAAGAGAATTCCTAGTAATTTCTGAACGATTCGCGATTGTCGCAGTTTTCTATAAAAACAAAAAAAACAAAAAAAAAAAAATATATAAAAATACTTGTTGACCCACTTAATTTGAAGTTCCTTTTTCCGCTTATTCATTTCCATCGTTGCATCTGAAATAAGTCGATAAAAGTTTGTTACGAGAAAGAGTACAATCGAAATGAAGATGAGGAACAACGAACGGGATTACGTGTGATCGTTGCACAATGAGATAGGGCAATGGTTACCGACGTGCGAGAATGAGATATCGCCGCGGTCGCGCGTGTAATAATCTCGGATGGGTGTTTACGGGAAGAGTCATTAGATCACTACGGGCACGACTCTCCGTCTCGTTCGTTTATCTCCTCTGAATTAAATTTCTATGCCGAGTACTCGCTCGCGCCTGCATTAATCCCATTGGGCAAGGCAAGATCATGCGGAGATAGACGAGGCGCGCATGCGCGCGCGCGCGCCACGTGAACTTGGTTCTCGCTCATCGCTTTCACATCCTATCGTCGGTATGTTTATGTCGGCGATAATTGCGTCAAACGCGTTACATGTACCGCGTACATCTTCGCTCCGCGAGAGGCGACTTGTGCGTTATGAAAAATGGCGGACAACACAGAAGGCAATTGGTCGCGAAGCGTTTGTATTCGTAACGAAAAAAAAATTCCTCGCCGCCACATTGTTCCTCACTCGCTGTCATGGCGTCCCTGCCGCGCGACCTACGAAATATTTAATCACTTCCGATCATTAAATCTCGTTTTACGAAAGGAAATTGCGTCATCCGAAGGAAAAATCAATGACTTGAAAATGTTCGATCGGAAGTGACGTAATCCGAGGCGAACACAGCTTTAAGTTTTTTAGATCTCATTTTTTCGACGGGAATTTTCGATAGTCCAGTGGAAACGTAATTTCCGGTATGGAAATCTCGTTCTTCGAATCTGCGACAAACGTCACATTTAGTTCTGAAAAATCTCGTTTCTCGACGAGACGTAATCTTAATATTGAAAAAAATTTCACTTCCTGTGTGAAAATCTTATTTTTCGAGCGGAAGTGACGTCATCGGGGAGGGGAAGGAGAATTTCAGATTTGAACAAAAATTTATTTTCAAAAGTAGGATTCGGTATACAATTTTCGTGGATAAATGTTTTTTTCATTTTTCTGTTGTACGACAGTCTTTCTGATTCTGTCTTCCTGAGAGAATAATCACGAAAAAATATATACGGTGAATTCGCGAAGCGATGAATATTTTTTTTCCACCTCCATCCTATTATACATTCATGTGGCGCGCATTGAACAAAATACGAAGCGAAGTACGCACGGAAGTCACGAAATAAAAAATAAAAAAAATCGGAAAGATTATTCCCGAGTTTTTCTGCGCGCGTAAAAATAATCCGTAGGTCTTTCACAATGCACCGAGCTTGAAGGTTCTTTTCTCCTGTAAATCCATCGACTCGAGCCACACCGAACAATGTCATTATCCCACGCATCCGTACCGCGTACACGGAAAAAATTATTATTTCTCTCTCTCCCCCCTCCTCGGTTTATCTCGAAAAACCACGTCAGAATTGATGATCAAAATAAACGATAAGAAAAGAAAAAAATATTCTTACAAACGTGCCAGAAAAAAAAAATTCGCGGTCGGCGCTCTATGGCCTCGCACCGAACGGTCTGTGTCCGTGCTCGAAGCATATTCCAGGTCCGTGCCAGCGGCGAGGCAATGGCGCCCGCGTTTAAAGAGTACTTGCCGTACAGCCGGAGCTTTTTTTCTTTGAATGTTAATGCTTTGAGGCGATCCTTGCGTTTCTGCCGATGGTGAAGCCCCGCCGAGGCTTCTGTAGTACGCGCGGCGGGCTGGTTTTTATCGTAAAAAAATCTTTCGCCCGCGAACGGCCATTAGGACAGCGCCGAGAGGAACTACCGAGCGCGAGTCGGAGAAGCACCGTCGGGTGGTGTGGCGGGACGAGCGGCGGGGAGTGGAGGAGGAGGGGGGGATGGAGTTGAAACGAACGAAACGCACTAGGCGGCCAGGTCAGGCGTAAGTTCAAAGAAAAAACTGCGCCACTGCCCTCTCGCGGCCTGGTTACGCTCTACGCCCGGTGCGCCTTGCTACGCCCGATCCTTGGATGTTGGACGAGACTCGAGCGCGAGAGCCTCAGTGTGTGGCCGAGAGAACGCGCACGGGGGCTTCTGGCTTGCTCGCGTGTTTATACTTTATACACGTCGTCGTTTGTGAATGAAGAAATTTTCTTTTAATTTATTTTATTTTCATTTTATTTTTGTTTTTTTTTTTTTCGTGCACACATAAAACGCCTTAGGGATTACACGGGGAGCGATAACACGAGCGTCTGGGCAGTTCACAAAGAGACCGGGCGCACAAACGCCAAACGAATTTTCCTCGAACGAACCCTTCCGCACCGGCAATCCTCCCGGCAATGATTTCTCACCGTCAGAGAAATTCATTATAAGCCGATGCCGGCTACGGCTCATTAGCAAAGTTTAACCAATTAAAACTATTAATGGGGTATTATTAAGTTTCGAAGGGGAAGTTTGCGGCGCGAGGGGGGGGATTGGTTGAGGGAATATCAATCAATATTATCCAAGTAGTCGAGGCACATAGTTGTTACAGAACGGCTGAAAAGTCGAGCTGCGTCAAATGCAGAAATTTCCATCGAGGGAACCGGACGTTGCGTACGTGAGGTATTGTTCATCTCGCGGCATATATATATATATATATATATATATATATGGAGTATTTAATATAAAATTGAACGATCAAAGACAAGATTCTAAAATACCTGAAGTTCAGACATAATTTTAATATTCATCGACGGCTGGATGTTAATTTTTAAAAAAAATTTTGCACGAAAATTTCGGAATTTGGGAATGGATTTCCATAAACGAAATTTTTTTTCTTTTCTCCTCGGTGCAGCTCAAAATGATAAATTAATTTCAGGTATATCGAAAGTTATTGCGTTTTTTTAACCCTCCGATTTCACGTCATATATATATATATATATAGAAATTATGTGTATATATATATATATGAAATTATTATAAAAATATCTCTCAGCATATATATATATATATATGCTGAGAGACCGACAGAATTTTCAATAATGCACAAGTAATTTGAAAATTGGTGGATACGGACCGGTTCATATATCGTTTATTCGCTGGAGATGGATGGATCATGTTCAGTGCTGTGAACTCGTTAATTAACGATATAATTTAATATTACATTTCGAATAACATGGGAAGTGTACGGAGTTAAAATGATTCCGAGTCGACAGAACCGAGCGCGACATTTTTCGATCGACGATATTTTTTGTCAACGAATCATTTTATTTTCACGTTACATTTTCATCGGATCAAAAAATTTTACGCGACACGAGACTTCATTACAGATCGAAAGATCGATTAAAAAATATTCGAGGCCTCAACAAGCCTCGTCCGAGGTGAAAAATTGTCAATCGATCGATTCGTTTGCAACGGTCGCGTCTCCGCTCTAACCCATAATCACTGTTTTTATAATATTTTTTTTTAAACACCTATCGCAGCGGAGTTTTTATGGCAGTTAAAAACATATTCACGAAGAGAATGAACACTGTGTCGGTGCCTGTGTGTACAGAGCAAAAAACGTATATATATATATATATATATATATATACATCTATATTATATATATTATTATATATCTACAAATAGAGAGAAAAAAAAAAAAAAACATTTCGATGCTATTTCGCACGCGAATGTCGTCAGTTTCGTTTTGTACAAAATCGTAAATAATTCTTTATGGGGTGTAAATTTCTATAGACTCGAATTAATAATGGTTATAATAATTCGATAGTGTATGTAACAATATTATTCGATTGAAGTATCAATAGCGATAACCGTTGTTACCACCCGGATAGCCGTTGGCGCCGTTTCCCCCGCCGATGCCCGCGCCCTGTTGAACGTAAGTCACCTTGGGCCGGAAACCGTTACGGTCAGCCTCGTACTCGACCGTCTGGCGGCGTCCGTCCGGCAGCAGAACGTAGTAAACACCGCGCGTAAGATCACCGTCCCGGCTCTCTTTGTGGCCAAAGTCGTTCCCTGACTCGATGTCGTTCACCATGTACTCGAAATCGTACTTTGCCGGTCCCTTGAAATTCACATTTTCTTTATTTCTAAAAAAATAAAAATCACCCTCGCCGTTTTCACGAATTAATCGGTAAAAAGCGAATCCTTTGTTACTTTCAACCGAATCAAATGATCGGACTCTCTCCCCCGCACACTCTCAATCCGCATCGATACAAAAATCTACCTAATGCATTTTTATTTTTCATCACAATTGATATTTAAAAAAAAAAAAAAAAAAAAAAAAAAAAAAACGTTGACTCGCGTCAAACAATTATTCAATCGGAAAGACACTGTTTCAGTTGAATTAATTTAAAAAAAAAAATACTTCCCTCATTGAATTATTCATAAAATCTTAAGGACCGTAATGAGCTTCATTTTGTTTTGTTTTTAAATTAAATCCATCGAGTCAATGTCGCACCTCGCGTGAAATTCGTTCGGACAAAGAAAATGTCATCTTCGGTCTGACCGAGGCTTTTGCGGGGCTTTTGGATAAGTTCCAACGCGGTACAATGGCGGCGCGTGGAATTGTCTTCGGGGGGATAATTTATCGGGTTAGAAACTCACGTTATTGGATCCATCATCGTAGTTGCCGCCGGCACCGCCGGGGACGCCATACTGCTGATTTGGCGGAAGGTATTGATTAGAGGCAAATGGGGCACCGGGGGAACCGGCACTTGGACCACTTTGACCCGGTCGCCCGTATCCAGACGCGGCACTGGAAGCTCCGGCGAAAACCCCGAAACCAGAATTGCCCGAGCCGACAACGCCGTTTCTCTGCGGTGGTCCGTACTGCTGATCCGGCGGTAGGTACTGCTGGCTCACCGGCGGTTCCGGTCTGCCTGAGATTCCTACCGCCAGCAACGTTAGTGCTATCGCTGCCTTTGCCACGAACATATCTGTAACGATGGAACGAGCATACTTTGCAAACCAGTACCGCAAATCCCTTTGAATCGATTTTTGTGTTTCGCTTCTCGATTCCTCGAACCTCCCCCACCCCACTCAAAGAACCCCCTTGGGCCAGAGTATCGGCTGATTAAACGGTTCTTAAGATACATATGTTTTTCTATTTAATTTTTCTTCGGGTCGATTATTTTTTTTTCCAATTATGGAATTCATGTAATTTTATACTTTTTTATTCTATGTTTTTTTTTTATTATTTTTTATGGGTTTAATTTTATTTAATTTGAGGATGTTTTTCGTTTTGGTAATGGAGAAGTATATCAGTGAGTGAGTCGAGCTCACATAATTTACGATGGGTCAAGAAAAAGGGACAAGTTTAAAAAAAAAAAAAAAAATTAAATTAGAGACCGTGTCCGAAAAAGAAATAATTCGAAATGAATAAATAATAATTGAGGTAGAATCTCGTGTCGCTGAAATTTCTTTGGGGTCGGAGCGTCGAAAATCGTTCGGTTATCCCGATTCCTCTGCGCGTCGGTTACGCGTCCACTTTTGCACTTGTTACGTTGGAAAATCCTACAACGGTACACGGACCCGGAATAAATTATTAAACCGCACGCATCTCACTCGATTACCTCGAGCAATCTCGTCATGCATTGAGAAGAACGCGTGTACGTAAATGCTTCATTTACTACATAATATAATAAACATATTATAAACAAAGTACCCAGAAATACGTAAATACTAAAAAAAAAAAAAAAACTCGCACCGTTACAAAGTTGACCCGGCGGATATTAAGGCCAAGACTTTTCTACCTTGTGCACATTATCGCTGCGGTTCGGATCGTTACCGTTCCGAACATCCGCCCTAATTTCACCAATATAACATCAACAAAACCACCGAAATGCCGCGTTAACTCTTCGGTCTCTCGATCGCAATAATTTAAAGTAGCATCGAAATAATAATTTATTCCTGCGGTGAGGGAATTTCACTCGAGTCATTGGTATTTTTCAGTGTAAACATATACAAATATATATATATATATATACGTGCACATTTATTTGTGTATATTTACGAACGCGAACGAGAAACCGTCACGAGCGGTAATATAATACGGCGCAAGTGCGCCGGGCGGACATTGCGGGAAAGATTTTTTTTTTTTTTTTTTTTTTTAGCACACGTATATCAGCGCCGCGATGGCCCGATGGCCTGGAAGATGTCCCGTGCGACGGAGAGCCGCGCCGTCGGCCATTACGCGCACGCCGCTTTGCGTAACGCACACCGAAACTCGGGTTAACGAATCGAGAAGAAAGACGCGATGCGCGAAACCCGATCCACCGTGTTACGAATGTGTGTTCGTGTAGTCCGCGATGGGGCACGGGACGAGCCGGGACGCCCGAGAGCACGCATACACTCGTGTGTGGACAGCCCGACCGCTGATAATCTGTAACACGGATCTTCGTATACACGTGGGACGAGAAACGATCGAGAAGAGATTTCCTCGCACGCGCGTTCGCGTGTTCACTGCCCCGTTACGGAAGCCGGAGAGGCGTCCCTCGGCAACCGTGTCCGTGCCGGGATGACACCATCGCCATTCTGCCCGCTAGAATGCCCCAGAGAATCCAGACGATCGGCAGGGTTTCGTGAACGTAAGTTTTTTTTACAGATAAATTTTATTTCATTGGAATAATTTTTTTTTTTTTTTTTTTTTTTTTTTTTTCAATTTTTTTTCGGTCCCGTGAAATCGAGATGGTGGACAGCTTTTTTGTGCACACGAAATCTTTTTTACAAAAATCTTTTATTTGATTCAAATGTGTTTTTTTTTTAATTTCCATTGTTTTCGAATTTTTTTTTCTGTCCCGGAAAATCGAGAGAATCGACGGTGTTTAGATATAATTTTTTTTTTTTTTTTTGCTTCCTGTCTCGATAGAATTTGTTCAACTGATTGAGCGATATTGGATCAGGATTAAAAAAGTTGCGGCGCGGACGGGGGAGGGGGGATGATATTTTGCCGGCGGAGAGTGACCGATGATCCATCGATGACTCAACAGGTGGAGGGATAGTTGACGAGCAGACTTTGCGGAGATGAGCCGGAAGGCCGGGAGAAATATGTTTTCTGGGATAATTAACTTTCACGCGCCGCTGAGTGGGAGGGACGAGGAAATTCCGATGTGCAGTCACGCGATTAAACGTATATATGTATTTACTTTTGGGACAAAAATGACAATTTTTTTTTTTTCATCAATCCAGCGAGTAATTAATATACGGGGGAGTTTTTAAATTTATCGAAGAAGGAAGCGAGAATGAGAAGGGAGTTTCGTCGAATTGAGAATGGAAAAGAATTTGAATAATGTCCTTATTTTTATTGACACGATTATTTTTTTGTTTTTTTTTTTTTGCCCAAATGGATAAAAATTCCTCGGACCGATGTTTCTTTCTGAGTTTTTTTTTTCATCTCGCGCATGCGCCGCGGTTTGAGCTGCAAAGTGGAATTCACCGTGCAGCGGCGATTCTCCCTCTGAGATTTCTCCAAGGCGCGCGGTGCAAAGCAAAGAACGAAATAAATTGGTCGAATATAGAGAGTAAAGTGGAAACACGAGACAACGAGCTGTTATATTCTTCCCCCGCTCTGAAAGATAGCCTCAGGTTGCAATTTAGCTCGAGCTTTGCGTAACTCGATCACGCATCTTCCGACGGGTAGTTCAAACGGCGTCCGGATGGACTTTGGTATTTCGCTCGTTTGCTTCTCTGACTCTTCGCCTTCGACCGCGCTCTCGGCTTTTGTCCCATATATATATATATATATATATATATATATATATATATATATATATATATATATATATATAAGTTTTTATTTCATTAAAAAAAGTTTATAATTATATGATAAATTTTTTTTTTGTAAAAATGTTGAGTGGTACAATTTAATCGATTGCTAAGAAACAGAAGCACTTGATTCTTATGTTTTAACGAGAGTTTCACGTGTTTCCGTTTCGCAACAATAGATAGCTTTATTAATTCCACCTACACACCTATAAACGCACGATACAGCGAGTTTAACGATCCTTTTTCCATTTCGGTCCGTTTGGTTTTGTTTATTTGGCGAGGGAAAAGATTTCTTGGAACGATGAGAGAACGCGAGCGACTGCGAGAGAGTTCTGGGAAGACGGGTCAACCTTATTCCTAACCGTCAGCCGCTTTGTTATTGTTCGACGCGTCGTCGAAAAATCGATAAACGGACTCATCCATCTCGCCGTTCGAGCTCGGACGATCGGACGAACCGATACAATTTTTCTTTATTCTGTTAAATGATAAATTTTTTTTATTTTATTTTTAGAA
Source organism: Listrodromus nycthemerus (assembly GCA_963978505.1). Classification (NCBI taxonomy): domain Eukaryota; kingdom Metazoa; phylum Arthropoda; class Insecta; order Hymenoptera; family Ichneumonidae; genus Listrodromus; species Listrodromus nycthemerus. The sequence continues at coordinate 14,726,357 of OZ021684.1, forward strand.
TATTTTTCAGAATATCTTCTGCTCATCACTTTTCAATATTTTTATTCGTATTAATCGTCGGCGATCCGCCGATCGATTATCGAAGAGTAGTCGAAGGGAGTCGAATTAATCGCCGATCATCGGCCTCGAAGTAAACATTTTATATTATTCAAACATTTTTTTTTGTTTATTATCAATTAAAAAATCTCGTAATTTTTCCGATCGAACGGTAGCGAAAAACTGTCGAATTTTTAAATCAAATTCTCATTTCCCTCGTGTTATCTCCAATTCCGATTCCACCGTCAGTCCTTTATCGAACGAAGCTCGATTTTATCGCAATCGACGACTGTGTTTTAGGCAGCCAGACAATTTTTTTCTTTTTAACAAAAACGTTTTTCCTCATCGGTCAATTTCTCCACCCTCCATTATCCGATTATATTATATATTTAAAAAAAATCAAAGGAATAAAAAAAAATTAGCGTACTCACTGTTTCGTTATTTGTCGGGGTTTCGGTGAATTCAAAAAGTTCTTCGCACAGCTCTCCGTCGCCTCGATTTTTATTTAATTCGATTATTAGGAAAAAATTTCGTTCAATCGTTATCAGCTTCCCTTATGGAAAAATATACATTTACGTCGGACTCGAGGATTACGATTGTCAGCGAGTAACTTTTTGCTGATCCTTATGGGAGATGACTATGGTGCAGAGTGCGAAGTAGCATCTGCCTTGGACGGATTTTATACTTTCGCGGGAGCTCTCAACGCTGCCCCACGAGGATCATCCTCTCCGTTCTCCGATATATGTAACATCACGAGCAAGGCCGTTGCGCCACCGATTCCACTTACACAACGTTGCATTGCGAATTGTACGTACACAGGAGTAAAAAAAAAAAAAAAAAATTCTTCCTAAGGATCGTGTACGCCTGAAGCGTGCCTGGAGCGTGCGTGTCTCTCCGAGTCTTTGTGCGGCAGGCTGCTTCTTTTCGGGGCGCTGCGCGCCACATCTCGCCGCTTACCCGGCTTACGCACGACCCGCTTCTCTCTTATTTATTTATTTTTTTCTTCTCGCGCTAAGGCTCGCGTACGATCGTCTTCGCATATTTATAACCGTTACTGTCTCTATTCCGTTCGGGCTCCCGATATGCCGTCGCTAATCAATAGGTACGGACCCAGAGATTTCCATCGATCAATTGGCTAACCACTGTTCGGTACGGCCGAGGTCGCATCGCAGCGCCACTATGGCCGCCTCTTCTCTCACCAAACCTCCGCAGAATCGATCGATCATTTCTCCGGTTATTAAGCGAGACGACGGTTCGCAGACTCGAGATGCAGGGATATTTATTTTTTATATATATATATATATATATATATATATATGTTTATTTAATCTGTATCAACTCTTTGTGTTGGAGGGAAATTTTATGATAAAACTTTGAGGAAAAAAATCGTGATCGACCGTCGAGTACTTTGTTGCTTATTAATATTTCTTTAGATTCTACATCAATGTTTTTTTCATTAATTTTTTTGGTTTAAGACTGAAAAATCTATCGATAGCTGAGAAGCATAAGGGCGTATTTAACAAAAAAATTAATTCTTTTTATAGTTTCTGAAAATTCTGCATTTATTTAGATGTGTTGGGAATTGCTTGGGGGAACTTTTTTTGGGTAAAATTGTTGACTGAGAGTTAAGTAGTAGAAGGGTCCGATTAAATATTTAGCGAGAGATTTTCATCGATCAGTTGGCGAAGCACCGTTCAGCATCGTCGCGTTGCGTTAAGCTCCTCTCACGCGGAGCCTCCGAAGAATCGATCGATCACCTCTCCGTTTATTGTAAGATGATAATTCTCGCTTGGTACTAATTAATTCGCAACTCGGGATACGCCGTGGCGCAAGCGGCCGCTGGGTGGGAAGAATTAATTTTTAAGTCTCCGAGGCTTTCGGACAAAAAATTTATTGTCTACTTATCGAAGACTTAAAAAAAAATTCTACAATCTTCAAATAAAATTAAAATAATTCGGTAGAGAAAACTGTTTTTTTTTTTTTTAAATAAAATATGGCGGAATTTTTTGTTGGGAAAATACATAAAAAACGATGCTAACTAAACCATTTTTTTTGCAAATATTTTTCGTGGAGATTCGGCCTTACGTGGCGGAGGGAAATTTTTTTAAATAAAAATGCAAGTGAAATAAAAAATATTAAAAGGAGCGTCACGAGTTAATTGGGTTCTGGTTGTAGAAAAAAAAAAAAATGTTGAGAGATAATGAGACGAAAAAATTGAGGAAGAAACGTACGGGAAAGTTTTACTCTTAAAGTAAGGAAATATGAGCCCGATAAGAGGCGAGTCTGGATTCTCTCCGTGTTACAAGTCTGGGCTTCGGCGAAATAAGATGCCCGCTGGACGACAACCTCTGTATGCAAGATGCTCGATTTAACAGGTGCCGCTAATTAATATCTCTCCGCCCTCTCCTCTGCCCGGTTGCGCAATTCAGTGAGAGTTTCGTCACATAACCGTTTTTCAACTTTTTATTTAATTTTTTTTTTTTTTTTTTAATAATCCCTCATCGCTAATTATCCGTCGAATTTCATCAACGGACAATGAATTATTTTAAAAAATTCGGAAACAGTGCTCGCCGTCCAAAACATATTTTTCGTTTCCCATTCGTCATAATTATTATTCCACAAAGCATAATAAATTACTTTCCGCCAACTGGAAATTAACAACTAAAAAACAGAACTCGCCGCTACCGCCTGAATATTGAAAAATAAAAAATTAAAAACGTGTCCAGATATTTATTGTGAATGGATTTTCTTTTACTGTAAACATTACACGAAGATTTTTATTTATATCTTCGATGCACCGAAACGAGAATTTTATTCCATTCTATTGTTTTGTAAAAATTGATTTATGATTGCTCGTCGAACAAATTCCGTTCTATGAATATTTGATCTCTCGCATCGCGTCGGACAATACGAATTTATTTATGGTCGATAAATTTGCTTTTTTTTCCACTCGCATCCGTTTCGATTTTTTTTTTGTATAAATAATTTTTTTTTGGTGATGAAAAATAACAAACGTTACCCGCAAAATTGTCGAGTTTGAGAATTATTTTGGTCGTTTTGTCGGTAGACGAGGACCGGCACTGCATACGCGCTATACTATATCCATTGTTATAAATTCATAGAGCCGCGCGACAGACTTAATATGTTGTGGCGTGCATGAATCGTGCACGAGGGTTTGGGGCAGCTCTGGGAAGCCGAGAGTTTCCATATTATCGCTTATGTGTGCCATTCAAAATCCTCACATATATATATATATACATACACGACATTCCACGCCAAACAAGAATTTAGCAAATCCCTGAAAAACCATTTCCAAAAACGCCTCTCTTAAATCTCAAAAAAAATCCGCACTAATTCCAAGACTCGAAATTTAATTTCAAAAGCACCAAACGATATCAACAGTAAATATCGAGATCCCGTTATCGGATTACGGCTCGAACATCAATTAATTCGCATAATCGGTATGAATTTTTTTAAACATTTTCTTCATCATCCTTTTTTTTTTCTTAAATTTCCATATCGACAAAAAAAATATCACCGTTGGTCTAAAAAAAATCGTAAAATAAATTCCAGCAACCTTGTAGGTCACTTACATAAAAAAAAAAAAAAAATTAACAAAATCGAATAAAATGGGCTGCTGTAATTTCACGTGAAATTCCCCATACATATATATATATATATATATATATATATATATTCATGGATATTCATGGAAGTTACATATGCACCTGGTATGTGGTACGAAATGCTTGCCGGGCCGTTGGCGGGTAGCGGGGGAGTGGGATTTCGATGTGTCCTCGCAGAGGACGAGACCCGGGAGCGTCGGGTCGTATGTGCGAGGAGAGGTCCCGCAGAGAGCGCCCGGCGAGCAGCGCCAGAAGCGAGCCCGTAGTTACAGCACGGGCCGCGCCGCGTATACGTGGCCCTTGCGCTTTCGACTAAAATTTATAGTCGAGTAATCAGTGCTACGGGGGTCGTAGCGGAGAGCCGACAGTGGGTCGGTGGTGGTCGATAAATTTCGAAAAAGCCCCGTCCAAACCTCACGCGAAATAGCCCAAGAGTGGACATTCGCGGCTTGCCAAAACCTAATTTTTTTTCATCTCCCTGGTGTAACGTGTCGAATTATTATTATTATTATTATTATGATCTTTGTCTCGAGCGACCGCACGCTTGTTCATGAAGTTTTCACTCTCACTGCTGTCGAGGTTTTTACACATAGATTTTTGTGCTTTATTTTGGTTTTTTTTTTTTTTTTTTTTTTTTTTTTAAATTCTTAATTGAATTGAAATTTTCGCTTCTGGACGAGTGCAGAGGACGAACGGCGAGTCGAGTGTTCTCGCACACCGCCCGTCTTAGCGACGGCCTAGCCGCGGTCCACGCACACCCGGCATTGTGGCGCTGCGTCGGAACGTTATTTCTCGTTGGAAAATTCCGAGAAATTTCTGAGATTCGCTTTCTCGGTAAGACACGAGGATTGGGAAGTTAAATTGTTGACGAACCGGCGGGTATCGAGGGACGAACAGACGAGGGACTTCAAGGCGTGGGGCATCGATCGAGAGGGATTCTTGATGTTTTTTTTTTTTTTTTCTTTGCATTTTAATCTACTGTTATGTTTTATTTTATTTTATAAAAAAAAATTTTTTTCTCTTTTATTTTCATGCTGAGGAGCGGTTTCGATAATGATTTTTAGCTGGTGAATTTTGCCGGGAAAGGGGTTTGATAATCATTCACCTTGTAGAGTATTATATTTCTGGCTCGGTGGAAATTACTGGGTGGAAATTAATTTACGGTTGAGAGGTTGATAAACCGCGGGTCGCCCGGCAGGGAAGCTCCTCGCCATAACGAGATCCTCCAAAGTTGTTCTATTTATTAATAGAGGACCGGAATCAGGCACGTAGGATATATATATATCTAATGGAAAATTATCACCGAGTTAATACCGATAGCCCAGTTTAACATCGCTCAGCACGAGCATCTTCAGAATACAAAAAAAAAAAAAAATAAAAAAAAAAATAAACAAAAAAATGTTATACTGAGAGAAAAAAAAAATTAAAGAATGACAAAGATTTGAAAAATTCCTACAAACGAAATTTCATTTTCATGAACCACAGTTTAATTTTGTCGAACAATATTCAATTGGATCAACGAGATTTATCGATGCCGATAACATATTTAATTAGCATTCAATAGAAAATCAATAATATGCCGGATCGATTGCTCTGACCTCGTTTGACTTCTCACAAATCTCGACAATTCCAATAACAACGATAATAAAAATAATAATAATAAAATCATATAATATATTTTTCATTTCAACGGCGGATATCGTACAGCTGTTAAATAATTAAATCACATTCGTGAATAATAGCGAGATTATTTTGTCGAGGAAATAATAAGGAAATTGGGACGTTGGTGGAATGCGCGAGCGCCAAGGTACGTCGAATCATGAATCTCGAATCAAGAGCTCTATTATCGAACAAGAGAATAAGTCCACGATGAGATACGTGGACGAGGGGAGGGGCGGGAGAGAGAGGGGGGGGAAGGAGGGACTGCCTCATCTCGTTACGTAATTCATCAGCAATGTAGCGGGTTGTAGTCGTAAGGTTTGCGTGCCGAAGAAAGCAATTATATAGCCAGCGGGCGCGAGATGCTGTGACGTTCTCGTCTCGGCTCCGCTCGCCGCGGATATTCATAATATGTGTACCGCATGAAGGTTTGCGGATGAGCAATTGCAATTTCCCCGTGCGCCGTCGTCGTTTCTCCTAATCAATTTTTTTTCATGTGTTTTTTTTAATATTTAATTTATTCATTTATATTTTATTTTGTTTTTTTTTTAATTATGACAAACTTGTCACTTTGGTTGAGGAGAAACGTCAGCGGCGCGGTTGACCACTGCGCAGCCTCTCGAGCGCATGCGTTCCAAGAAATAATTAAAACGCGTGCGGTTCCGTGAATAATTATTGAATTTTTTTTTTTTTTTTTTTTTTTTTTTTTTTTTTTTTTCAATTGCGTGTTCGAAGCGATCAAGAGGTCTCTCGTGTATCCTCCGTGACCTTCGGCGTGACCTTCCCTCGCGGAATCGTTGTGTTTCGAAGAAACGAGCGAGCGAGTCTCGGGCCAAGCGCGGCATTTGTGCCGTCGCAAAACAATGCGACGCGAAAATAATCGACTTTAAAATAACGCTCGGGTTTATCGTCGCGAAACGTTTCGCATGCTAGTTTAACCCGACGAATAATCGACTCCGCGACACAAACGACATTTCTGTAAATCCGACGAACGTTATTCTTCCCCACAAATTTCTCCACGAAAGAACAGTCGAAAGTGCGAGAAAAAAAAAAAGTTACTCCAGCGGACAAAAATCCAAGTATCGCGAAATGCACATTTTTGTTTTTCCACGAAAAAATCGAAACCAAAACGCTACGTAAAATCGATGGAACGTCGTGAAATCCTAGATCGTCGGAGATCGATTCTATCCCTCTGATAAAAAAAAGTTTCAGTCGCGAGCCCGTACCCGATGAAAATCTCTCTCGCTCGCCGGTTTCCATATCTATCGCATTTCTCGGCAAGCGCCCGCGCGTCTGATGTAATTGCTCGGCGAGAGCAGATCATCAGCATCGCACGGTGCACATCACCGGTTCTGTACAGGAGTTAATACGAACATAAGAGTCCTCGTCCCGTACATGAACACACACACACATACACACACACACACATATATATATATATATATATATATCTATACACACAATGTATCTATTCTATCTCGAACAGTGTTGTAGTCGCGCGAGTCGGCGCGCAGGCGCGCTGCTCGCTCTCGGTTAATTTCCAAACCGTACACAAATCGTCCGGATCCTCGAGCGGCGACGGGGCGAGAGGGGAGCGGCGGAGATGCTCTCTTATGAAACAATTTGCCTCCCTCTCCACCGTGGCCGTGCTTTCTTTTATCTACTACGCCTTGTAACACACTGTGTTACCGGGCCAGGTCGTTTAGAGAGATATGCCTCTGTGAATGCTTAGTGGAGCGGCTCTCGTGGCACGAGCCCCGCGCCATATTGCGCAACCCGTCCATTAACGGCGCAATGTATGGACGAGGGCGACCGTTAGGTGTGTACGTACAGTATTATACGAGAACTTTGTTGCATCTTTCACACCGTACACATCCGTCGAGACATGTCGAACGTCACCCGAAAGACCACCGACAATTTTTCGTCGATTCGAATTGCCAACGAAATTTATCACACGAACGGTCCAGTTGAGAGTTTACTTCGCAACGAGTCACCGTTTTTATCCTATTTATACATAGAATTTTTTTTTTTTTTTTAACAATAACGATAGTCAAAGTAACATAGTGTAATTAATATGGTCGAAGTAACATGATCAAAGTACAACAGTTGAAGTAACATGATCAAAGTACAACAGTCGAAGTGACATGGTCAAAGTAACATGGTCGAAGTAACATGGTCAAAGTAACATCATCGTAGTAACATGGTCAAAGTAACATGGTCGAAGTAACATGGTCGAAGTAACATGATCGAAGTAATATGGTCAAAGTAACATGGTCAAAGTAACATGGTCAAAGTAACATGGTCAAAGTAACATGGTCAAAGTAACATGGTCGAAGTAACAGGATCAAAGCAACATGGTCGAAGTAACATGGACAGAGTAACATGGTCAAAGTAACAGGATCAACGTAACATGGTCGAAGTTACATGATCGAAGTAACACGGTCGAAGTAACATGATCGAAGTAAGACGGTCGAAGTAACATGCTCAAAGTAACATGGTCGAAGTAACATGGTCAAAGTAACAGGATCAAAGTCACATGGTCGGAGTAACATGGACAAAGTAACATGGTCAAAGTAACAGGATCAAAGTAACATGGTCAAAGTAACATGGTCGAAGTAACATGGTCAAAGTAACAGGATCAAAGTCACATGGTCGAAGTAACATAGTCAGAGTAACATGGACAAAGTAACATGGTCAAAATAACAGGATCAAAGTAACATGGTCGAAGTAACATATCGCAAGAAAACTTCGTTGTCCCGAAAACAATTTAAACAATTTATTTCCCTCGAAAGGAGGTTACATCTTCGGGACCATTCGGTATGTCAACGTACCGTTCACATCGGAATGTCACCCGGCACGAGAGACTCGAAGGCTGCGACCTCGAGAACGAGAATCGATGCTCGTCTTCGGGTCACCGGTGGAATTATCGTCGTACGATATTGCATCGGTCACAATGTCGCGGGACCGAAAAATAAACGAGCTAACGAGAAACACGTTGCGTGGCGTCGCGGAGATTTCGGTGAACGAAAGCGTGTGTTTTCGATCGGGATTTAGCGTCATCGTTACTTTTTATCGTGTATACGAGATTGCCGTGCCGGTTACTTCGATCGGTCCGATCGACGGGACGGGGCAAAAACAAGAACGGTGAGAAAGTAACGTGCTGCACGCGCGCCCCTTCTTCCGATCCTTCCTTCTCCTTCCTCGGACTCTTCCTCGACACGATCTTCGTCTTCTCATTTTTTTTTTTTTTTTATTTTCTCGTTACTCTCAATTCGTCCGAAGAGAATGGAGAACGGCGAGAATCCACGAAACTTCGCGTTACGTCACGCCGAGTCGTTACAGATCGCCGATACGCTAAGTGCATGCCTGTATCTCCCCCCCCCCCCCCCCGGCGCCCCCCTTATTTTCAGCTCCCTCGCTGGACCGCTGGGGATGCCGCGAGATTAAGTCTCTCGCCGGCGCACCGATATGGGAAATCGAACCGGGGGAATTTATGCTAAAGCGCCGAATAAATTAATGGCTTATCTCCGTTGCTCTTTCTCGATCCGCGGTCAGATGAGCCGAACACTATACGATTATACTCGGATCGTTACGCTCGCCCGAGCAATATCCTATGCAACGCGAAAACTTTCACGCTCCGCGGCCTCCGGGACAACGACTATGGGACTTATTGAGGGATATCGGGATTTTTTTTTATTTTTTTTTTATTTTATTTTTTTCATACGCCAGGCTTAAACTGGCAGATGCACATCGTTGCGCGTAATGCGCATCTTCTCACCGGTCGGATAATCGCGTTTCGCGTGTTACCGACTTATTTAGCCTGGTTACGCAATTTTTTTTTTTTTTTTTTTTTTTTTTTTTTTTTTTTTTTTTCATTCGAGACTGCTTCGAACCGTTGGGAAATAATTATGCAGGGAGGCGAAGGACTCGCGCGGTGGTCAAGGGAAATATTTAATTGTGGGAATCGTGTCGGGATGCACCGGCGATTACGAAATTGGCGAAAAAAATTTATTGCCTCGGCAATTCGGTAATTCGGTTGTATGCAATATCACCGAATCACTGACGGTGTTTCACGAAAAGAATTTTTTTTTTTTTTTGTAATTTCACTTTCACCCTTTTGAAGCATCAATTTTCGATCCCGAATCGCACCTCCAGCATAAAATTCTGAAATAGTATTTTTTTTCTTACATTTATTAAAAAAAAAAAAACATTTTTTTTTTTTCATTTTTTTTTTTATCGACGTGTTTACTAAATTTTCGTGGATAAATTCTTATCGATCGATCGGATAATCACGACACGCTCGTTTTCTTCCTTCTCTCCTCCGTCGCTACTTTACGTTTCGTCACGGGGCCGGAACTCCGACTCGCCGAGATATCGTCTCGAGAATTTCGCAAGTTGACCGGTACGCGTCGGACCGGATCACTCTCGACGTTCGATTTAATTCGTCAAAATGAATAACAACAATGACAGTCAAAGTCTCGTTGAATCTTAATTCACGCAAATTTATTTCACTGAAAAAATGTATTTTTTTTTTTTTTTTTTTTCAATTCTTTTCAATTTCGCAAATTGACCGGTACGCGTCGCACCGGATCACTCTCGACGTTCGATTTAATTCGTCAAAATGAATAACAACAATGACAGTCAAAGTCTCGTTGAATCTTAATTCACGCAAATTTATTTCACTGAAAAAATGTATTTTTTTTTTTTTTTTTTCAATTTTTTTCAATTTCGCAAATTGACCGGTACGCGTCGGACCGGATCACTCTCGACGTTCGATTTAATTCGTCAAAATGAAACACAACAATGACAGTGAAACTCTCGTTGAATCTTAATTCACGCAAATTTATTTCACTGAAAAAATGTGTTTTTTTTTTTTTTTTCAATTCTTTTCAATTTTACAAGTTGACCGGTACGCGTCGGACCGGATCACTCTCGACGTTCGATTTCAATTCGTCAAAATGAGACACAACAATGATAGTCAAAGTCTTGTTGAATCTTAATTCACGCAAATTTATTTCACTGAAAAAATGTTTTTTTTTTTTTTTTTTTTTTTTTTTTTTTCAATTCTTTAACATTTCCTCGGTCTCCGTTGCGCCAGAGATTTTCGAGAAGCTCGCCACAAAAAAGGCGTAAATTACGAGTCCAACGATGATCTTAAATCAGAAAGAAAAAAAAAAAAAGTCAGACAAATTTTCAAACAGCGCAGTAATTTTTTCAACAGAATCGATAGAGCGAAATTTCGATAACTGAATATTTTCTATTAATAATAACGACGACAAAAACAATAATAATAATGTAATATTCGAGGCAATACTCGGTCCGTATCGTCTCGAGTGCTCGCCGTTTATTTTTCCACTAACCATTGTCAATATCGAATAATCGATAGCGAAGAAATTGCAAGCGGTGAATCGGAGACTTTTGTTTTCCACTCGTCGGGCGATCGAAGCTGCCTGTAATTTGGACGGTTCTCTCATTAATATTTCTCGGCTTACCTCTTGTCACGTGGAAAGCGTTGTATTATTTTGCGACGGTCGAACGAACCTCTCGTTTCAGCGGGTGATACTCAGAGTTGGCTAATTTATCGTAGACAAGCTGTCCGGATCGTTTCACCTGTTAGAGTGCAAAAAACACATCTCATTGATTCTCATTTTTTTCACGATTTTATTTTTTATTTTATTTTTTTTATTTTTATTTTTTAAATTTTTTTTCAAGAATAAAATTTTATTTTGGTGATGTTAAAAATTAATTGGATCGAAACATGAAATTTCAATTGTGTGAAAAAGTGACGGAATATTATTGCGACAATTGAAGTCGAACGTATGACTGTGACTGAAACGGGGAAAAAACAACGTGGACGCTTATTCCTATTCCGATCGCTCGTTTGAATCCGTGCTTTCCGAGGCAATCTCGGAATGAATAAGATCCGGTGCAGAGTCTCGCTGTGGCGTAGAGCACGCGCAGGCGAAGCTAAACCCGGTCGCACGGCGATATTGTGCGACGTCGGTGCAAAGAAACATCGTCGCACAGAGACACCGTGAATGGATTCGTTCGACACAGTCATTGACGCGATTACGTGTACGCGAAACTATGCGCAGCGGTAAAAACAGACTCTGCGCGAGGTACACAAAGAGAAAGACCAGAAAAGACGAGTACAAGGCGCTCGCTCATAATTCGCAACTATTATTCGCGTCTATTCTCCCGTCTCGCATCTCGTTTGCCATAAATGGATCCGCGAAGGATCGATACACGAATAATTAACCGGGGCCTGTTGCAACATTTTTTTTTTTTTTTTTTTCCGTGAAATTATAATTCAAAGTCGAGACAAAAAATTATATAAAATTAAACGATGATTACAAAATTGGTAAAAAAAATGTACATTAAATTGAGGAGATAGATAGAATTAGTGAGTGTATGTCAAAATAATTTGACTGTGTAATAATAATATATTATATGATATGTGATAATCTGTAGATTAAATCTATTATAATTCCGTTGAATTAATTTCAACTGAGTTTATACATTGATATTATATAATATTGGTATTGCGATATATCATATTTTCACGTCATTACTATTCGAATCTCCAAGCCCTATTGATTAAAAATATATCCGTCGGTCTTGCGAATAAATATATTAAAATAGAAAAATGGAAAAACAGAAAGATACAAATTACGTTCTAGTCTTGATTCTTCTCACAATCTCAGTCCTATTCCGACGCATTAGTAAAAAAAAATGTATAAAAAACAATTAAATAAGATTCATTGATATATAAAAAAAAATTAAATTAAAATAAAAGAAAAATAAATTCTCGTCTATGCGGATAGGAAAAATATTTAAAAAAAATTCCCGCCAGGAATATTCGACACGTAATAATGGAAGGTGGCCACGAGGCCGATCGATCATCCGTTCCGGCACTATCGGGAGCGATAGTTTTGCAAGCATTATCGCCGTAACTAATGTAACTGGGTCACACGGGCATAAACGTACGGGAATTCAGGAAAAATTTTGTGGACACAGCGATTTTTCGTGCGAAATTTATGAATCCAAGACTCAAAGTTCTCTGGACCGTGGATTCGATTTTTTTTTTTTTCCTTCGGGTTTGTCGTTTCGAGTAACGTCAACGACGAACCCTCCTGTACGGTTCGCCACGCCGACGCACGGTGTATTGCGAAATGCCGAGTGTCATTCGCCGATGCGCAGCGCGTTGGTCGCGGTGCAAGATGGGAGTAGCGGAGAGAAAGGCGAACGAGGCAATCTCGCAATACTGCGATTTCCGTCTCGGAAGGATCTTCAATCAACGCCGACGCACTTTGCGAACGTGCGCTCTCGAAAAATCGATCGCGAGCAAGCGGCTTGGATTGATGATCCTTCTCAATGGCGGACGGCTCGCTTTGTGCTAAAAATAAAAACAATTGTTCCGCGGCTTAAAAACCACCGGGATTCGGACTGGAGACAACGATTAGCGCCGTGTAACATTTAGTTATTTTTTTTGTTTATTTGTGGACCCACGACAGAATTTATTTAAACGGGCGCTTTTATTCCCAATAATTCAACGCTCTCGAACGAAATATTTCGAAAAATGTGCACACTGAAAACAATTTGAAAAATGGGAATTAACGTTGACAAAACTCTGTGATAATGTATATTGATTTTTGAAAATAAGTCACCTGCACGGTGACTCCGTGGCAGGCGTCGACGATGTAGATGCACTTGCCGAGAAGGAAAATTAGCCACAGAAATTCGATGAAAAAATCGACAACTCGAAGCTTATCACCGGCGGTCAGATAAATCGTTCGCGTGTGAGCGCATGCGATGAGAAAGTACCCGGCGAAGCTTGCCAGGAGGACGGGTCCGTGGGAGTCGTTCAGGGTCGTCGCTGCGTCGATTAACTTCTCGAGTATTCCGTTCAACAGTTTCAGTCTGAAAACTGGAATGTAAAAAGAAAACAATTTTTAATCAATTAAAACCAATCGACCAGTCGATCATTCGGCCGGTCGACCATTCGATCATTCGACCATTCGATCATTCGATCATTCGATCATTCGATCATTCGACCATTCGACCAGTCGACGATTCGGCCATTCGACCAGTCGACCAGTCGACGATTCGGTCATTCGACCAGTCGACGATTCGGCTATTCGACCATTCGACGATTCGACCATTCGACCATTCGATCATTCGATCATTCGATCATTCGACCAGTCGACCAGTCGACCAGTCGACCAGTCGACCATTCGACCAGTCGACCAATCCACCAATCGACCAGTCGACCAGTCGACCATTCGACCATTCGAGTAATCCACCAGTCGACCAGTCGACTACTCGACCATTCGACCAGTCGACTACTCGATCATTCGACCAATCCACCAGTCGACCAGTCGACTACTCGACCATTCGACCAATTCACCAGTCGACCAGTCGACTACTCGACCATTCGACCAATCCACCAGTCGACCAATCGACTACTCGACAATTCGACCAATCCACCAGTCGACCAGTCGACCATTCGATCATTCGACCAATCCACCAGTCGACCAGTCGACCATTCGATCATTCGACCAATCCACCAGTCGACCAGTCGACTACTCGACCATTCGACCAATCCACCAGTCGACCAGTCGACTACTCGACCATTCGACCAATCCACCAGTCGACCAGTCGACTACTCGACCATTCGACCATTCGAAAAATTCAATAAATAAATTTGAATACCATTGTTCGTCTCGATCTCGAGAGTCCTGGCGACGGTGTTTTTCTCAACAATCATGAGGTGAGATATAAATTCATTGATAGCCTCGAGTCGACGTCGGATCTTGGCCATGACAATGACGAAGTACGCTATAGCGAGGCTGTTGACAAACTCGGGCAGACTGTTGACGAACCATACGAGATCGAAGAAGCTGGTAGTCTCGGGATCGACGAGAGGAAAGTAGTCGAGAAGATTGAAGATCACGGTGCAAATCGTTATCTCGAGCAGATGAAAGACGTCCCTCCTCAAAGCTTTCCCGTAGTCGAACCTCACGTTCAAGAGCTTTAGTTTCTCGTCGACCTCCTCCAAATCCCCGTACAGTTTGCGAATTTTCCCGTCGCTGAGGTTACCCGAGATTATCGTGAAAGCGACAAATATCAAACCCGTGTACGCCTCGACGATTCTCGAACTCGTCGTCAATGAGTAAACTTTCATTTTTTCGAACAAATCCATCGTCTCGGTAAAGGTGTACCAGCACAGAACGAACCACGCCGCGAGCACAATAGCAGCGTACAGATATCCGAATATCGTCGTGTTGCATAATCGAAACGGTCGCAGTCCTAAATTAATTTACAGCGACACAAGAAAATTTCAGATTAAGCAACATTTTCAAAAAAAATCCCAAACACCTCTATGGAAACGTTGCCACAAGAAATAAAAGTAAAAGCTCACAGTGAATCCTCCGATTGTGAATAAAATAATATTAGCAGTGATGATCAACGTTTTGTGAAGTTTGGGCAAATTTAAATCTCCGCCGTACTAAAACTCCACCCGAATTTAAATAAATTCTACCGGAATTTCATTTTCAAATCCCTGCCGATTTTTTTCCTTCTCAAGCGGCGGAGACTTTGGTGGATTTCCAACGCGACAACGTGAAATTTGGCGGACATTTTTTCTCGTAAAGTCTCGAACACTGGAGATACAAATATGCCGAAACTTGGTCAACGCTTCAACAAGAAGTTTCAAAAGCGTCCAAAAGCAACATCGAGAACACAGCTTCGAAAACCAAAAAAAAAGATCCAAATTTCATGAAATTCCAAACACTTCTGTAAGAAATTTATCTCGCGATTTTCCACGATTAAAAAAAAAAAAAAAAAAATGCCCAAAATAAAGCAGCAGTCTCAAAAAAGCGACGAAAAAAAATACACTCGTAAAACACTCAGCCAGAGAAATGCAAAAAAAAATTCCCCCCGCTGAAGCACTAAAAGATTCTTCGGTTAAGAAAAAAAAAAAAAAAAAAATCGAATAAACTTTCGGTAGAAAATCGAGCGTGAAAGATGGAATGTCCCGATCGACTGACCGACTAGTCCGGTAGCGACGAACAGCGCGAGGCTCTCGTCGAGCACGTTGTCGGGACCGCAGTTTCCCATCGCAATGTTTTTTTTTTCTCCCTCCGATCGGCACCAATTATCAAAAAAAATTATTGTTTTCCCGTCGTTCCGAATTGTTCCTGCGAACGATCGTGGCTCAGCGTCGTCGAGGCTCGAGTCACGCCGCGGCGATTTTCATCCCCCGTTCCGATTCCGCTCGACCGCGACACGTTATCGCCATTATCGACGGTAATTTATCCGATGCATTAATAAATTAAACCTCGTGACTATGACGCGAGGTTTTCACCTCGTCGCTCCTGCGGATAATGAATTTTTCATTTATGACGTCAGCGCGATTAAAGGGGTTGGAATAAGTGGCGAGTTCGAGAAGGGCGTAAGTGCGTAGCGCGAGAATCGGACTCGGGCGCTTTAGCGACCGGACGGACGAGATTAATTATTCGTCGAGGATTTTCCCGTTCGAGTCCGGCCGAGCTAGCCGGCTCGGAAAATCGCGTGCGAAAGAGAGATCGGTATTGCCCGATCGATCGCAGATCTCTCGGTCCGCGCGTTTGTTCCGTGTCAGTTTCACGTGGGATTATGAAAAATAAAAGCCGAGGAGAATTCCGACAATGTCGGCGGCTCGTTGAATTAAGTCGGACGGGCTGGATAAGTGATTTGAATGGAGTCGGAAGGGACGAGTCGATTCCACCGTTGACCGGTTATTCAACGATTGTCGGAAGCTAATTCGACGGCAACGACTCGTCCGACGAAGAACTTCGACGCGAAGAGAGAGAATTTTCGATTGTTTCGGTGTTTCAATCGTTGCGATTAATGGAGTAATTCGCAAACTCACCGCAAGGGAGTTTCGGGATAAATGGAGGGTCGAGTGGATTATTTTTCTGCTCATGGTTATTGCTGCTCGTTCAACGGAACGCGTAGTCGACGGCTTTGAGATTGTGCGATGTGGTCGAACGTTCAATGGTAGTTTGATTTTTGAGTTTTTTTTTTTTTAATTTTGATGCAGATTTCCGGTTAATTCATTGATCGCTGGGAATTTGATACTTGATCGGTTTTTTTTTTTTCTTTTCGTACAATTTACCACGATGGTTTGATATCTTTTTTTTTTTCTTTTTTTAAACATTTTTTTCACTTCGGTTTTTTTTTTTTAATAGATTTTGGAATTTTTTAGACAATTTGTTTTCAAATATCTTTCGCACGCTTTTTGGACGTTCACATCTGTAGAACTCGCAACTCGTACCAAAATCTCTACCAGAATCAAAATAACACTTTACGGGGATTAAAGTAAAATTGTACCGGAATTGGAATTAAATTCTACCGCGATACACGATTTTCGTCAAGTCTCGTTCTCCGATAGAGTTTTTTTTTAATCCCTGTAGAGCTTTATTTCCATCTTGGTAGTTTTCATTTGATTTTGGAGACGTAAATTTTCCACGTGAATCAACGAATGGTTTCTAAAAAAAAAAATTTCTCCATATAGATTTGAATTTTAAGATTTTTTAAAAAATAATAGAGACGTTTATAGGTGAACGGAGAGTGAAAATTTTGACCCGTTAAATTCAGCGTATATCGGTGTGAAGATTTTTTTTTTTTTTTTTTTTTTTTTTTTTTTTTCATATCAACAGGTACTTTCCACAAAAATCCCGATAAATTCTCGATTGCTTGTCGAAGGTGTAACTTAAAATCCATCACAATACTCGGCGGAAATTTATATCAATAAAAGTCGATATAAAGCAATAAGCATTGTAATATCGCGTTTCAGAACGGATTTTGCGGGCATTCGTGGGCGAGGCAATCGCTGTAAAACCCGGGTGAAAGGAGCATTGTGTCGATCTCTCGTGGCGGTTCGAGCAAATTCATCGAAGCGATTTCACCCACCGAGCGTTCTCTACAGGAATCGGAAAGTGTTTGCTGGCGGCCAGTAAATCGTTCTCTTTATTTTCTTCTTTTTTTTTTCTTATCAAGTTTCTATTATAAAAAAAAAAAAAAAAAAACTGACGCCAAAACGTGAACGAGAGATGTCGAAACGATTCTCATTCGTTTACAGTTTTTCCTCCTCGCCGTGGAAACTTTTTTCTCGTTGTTTTTTTGTATCGTGTTTTTTTTTTTTAATTTTCAGAATTAAAATGTTCGAAATATCAACTGAATTGAATAAAATTAAAATTTGAATTTTTATATTGCTTTCTCATAAAGTGTTTTTTTTTTTTTTTTGCGAAAAAAGAAACTATCAGAGAACGATGTGAAAATTTTAATTTTAACTTTTTATGAGACGACGGTGTAAAAAAATGTATTTTTACGCTCAAACTCAAAGCCGTATCCGTTCATTTTCTCCGATATCACAATCGAAAATGATAAAAAAAAAAAGCAAACAATTTTCTAAATCCGTGTGAGTAGTCGATGACGAAGCTTGGCAATTTTTAGGATAGATTTCATTTATTTTTCGTAACATCTTACAAACGAAATATATAATTGAAAACAAGTCGAGTTAATTTCGACCATCGACGGTCCGCTCCGTTGAGATTTTCCTGGCAGCTCGCCGTTTTTTTTTTTTTTTTTTTTTTTCGTTTTATTGGCGTTGCTCTCAAAATAACACGACTAATCGTTTGGGAAACGGTTGAAAAGCGAGACGAAATTCGAGTGCGATTTTGCCTCAAGCGTATCGGCGATATATTCGACGTAAAATCGGCAAACAAAATTATTTTACACCCTCGAGGTGTCTCGTTTTTTCGAAAAAAAATTATTTCTCGTGTCGAAATTATTTTTTTTGTTTTTTTTTTTGTTTTTTTTTTTAATTGTCATATTTTTGATGAAATTATTTTTTGTATTTGTAACCATCGTCGCCTCCGCCGCCTCCGCCGCCTCCGCCGCCTCCGCCGCCTCCGCCGCCTCCGCCGCCGCCCGACGGTCCTGGCGCAGGATACGTCGCGGTCCCCTCGTATCGAATCATCGGACGATAACCACCGCCATCGGCGACGTAGTCGACTATTTGAGTTCTACCGTCCGGTAGGAGAACGTGATAGGAACCCTTGGCCTCCTCGTCCTTTCGCATCTCACGATGACCGAAATCGAGGCCGACGCCTGCGTCTTGCACCTCGTACGAAAATTCGTAATTCGCTGGATCCTAAAAAAATTAATATTTTCTCTTATCCACTCACAAAAAAAAGGCACAGAGAAATGCATTTTTTTTTTAATAGGATAGGTGAGACTGAAAAAAATATGTGTTGGATTTTGAATTTTCAAAATTTAAGATTTTCACTCCAGGTATTTTCAGAGGGGAAACATTATTTATTTTATTTTTTCACAAGGACCGTCGTCGAGGGTATTGCACACGAGAACAGTGAATTCTCGTCACTCGTGCATTCGAATTTTTCGCGATTGATAAATAAGATTTTTTTTTTTTTTTTTTTTTTGCAATAGAACGAAAAAATTAATTATTATCGATAATAAAATTTGATTCTCACTCCTGCCCAGTCGTCGGGGTGTCCCGTTCCTCCTCCGCCAGGTGGCCTGCCGCCGGTTGGAGGAAGATAACCGGGTCCCTGTGGCTCGCTTTTAATCGTCACGAGCATCGTCGCCAACGCCAACAGAGTCTGAAATTTTTAACGACAAACATTTTCGACTGACAGGTGCCGAGTGGAAATCGGATGATCGATTAAATTGAAAACACGTGTAAAAAAAAAAAAAAAAAAAAAAAAAAATGTTAGTCCAGCGAAGCGTCAAAGTGGATATTGATGGAACGGCGAATTGCAATATCAGCTACTCAATCAGTTATCACTTCATCACCGATCGAAACGTACACTCGTACATTTATCTCCGTATTTATTTATTCGTTAATTTTATTTTATGTACCAATGAAAAAAAAAAAAAAAAAAAAAAAAAAAAAAAAAAAAAAAATCCAATTTACACGAAGTTACCGGGCGCGATTTGATTGCCAGTCGCGTACAGAAGGGAGCGGGGCAAAACGGGGAAAACCCGGGTAAAATGGACTGTCATTAAAAATAATGCTTTTGTGAAAAATAAAATAGATTCGAACGTGAATTCTCTTTCGATAATAATTTATTATCGACTCCATTATAGCTCCGCTCCGTAATACCTTTGTAAACCCGTCAGATTGAATTATAATGTTCATAAAAAAGTTTAGTAAAAATTTGATATTTCGAGTATCTTGAAACAATTTTTTTTTTTTTCAATTCGTTTTAATTTTTAGAGCGAATTTTGCGAATTCTCAATTAACAACTATGCAATACAATGAAATCAATCTATAATTTTGATTAAGTTTTAAAATGAAAATTCTTGAATAAAATACACTGGTCCATTTTGCCCCGCTACCCGAGTTCACGCATCTACACCCCCAGAACTGGCATTTATGAAATGTCGTGACGTATTTCATTATGCAATTCGGTAATCGAAAAAAATGTCCACCATCCAACAGCTTATTTCTTCTCTTACAAGTCAATTCTCAATTAACGATTATGCATTACAACAAAATCAATCTATAATTTCTAATACGTAAAAAAAAAAAAAAAATCTTGAATAAAATACACTGGTCCATCTTGCCCCCCACACAACCCCCCGCTTCGTCGTCACCGTATCTATACCGGAAGTGGCATTGAGAAAATGTCGTCGCATTCCTCGATCCGTTAAAATATTGAAAAAGTGACGTTGATGCGGGAGTTTGCGTGCGCAGACTCACCGTGACGCATTCCATTATGCAATTCCGTAATCGAAAAAAATGTCCACCAGCCAACAGCTTATTTCTTCTCTTACAAGTCAATTCTCAATTAACGATTATGCAATATAATAAAATCAATCTATAATTTTTATTAAGTTTAGAAAAAAAAAATTCTTGAATAAAATACACTGGTCCATCTTGCCCCCCCCCCCCCCCCCCCCGCTTCGTCGTCACCGTATCTATACCGGAAGTGGCATTGAGAAAATGTCGTCGCGTTTCTCGATCCGTTAAAAATTTGAAAAAGTGACGTTGATGCGGGAGTTTGCGTGCGCAGACTCACCGTGACGCATTCCATTATGCAATTCCGTAATCGAAAAAAATGTCCACCAGCCAACAGCTTATTTCTTCTCTTACAAGTCAATTCTCAATTAACGATTATGCAATATAATAAAATCAATCTATAATTTTTATTAAGTTTAGAAAAAAAAAATTCTTGAATAAAATACACTGGTCCATCTTGCCCCCCCCCCCCCCCCGCTTCGTCGTCACCGTATCTATACCGGAAGTGGCATTGAGAAAATGTCGTCGCGTTTCTCGATCCGTTAAAAATTTGAAAAAGTGACGTTGATGCGGGAGTTTGTGTGCACAGAGTCACCGTGAGGTATTCCATTATGCAACGGTGGCGAGGGGGTGAGTGAGGTGGGGAGGGGTCGGGAGGGTTGATACAGTCAATATAGTCACGAGCTCACGGTAGAGATTCGTCGAGCGTGTGGAAGATCGACAGTGCGCGCTGCCGGCTCGGCTACGAGGACGTCGCCGTTAGACATTTAAATAGACTTTGGTGGCGGAGCGGGATCGCGGATCGAGTAACGCCAAGTGGCAGAAGCTCGACGATAGGGTCGGGACGGTCTCGTTCGAAGATGCGTCGGCGACGGAGAGAACGGTAGAACCAGGAGCGGGAACGATAGGGATGGAAAGGGCTCGAGAACGGGTTGGAAAGCGCGGCGGAAAGCTGCATACTTGGCTATGCAGATGACCCGTTCCTTAAGCCAAGTAGTTGCAAATTATTGTTTGAGCAGCTCCCGAGGGTGCTCGCCCATTGTGGTCCGTATTCCCACCCGCACCGAATTTTCCTACCTCGCTCTCAATCCCCTCGAACGAAGTACAAAGTTCCCTCGAGCAGGCAAAAATACTTTTTCCACTCTCCCGTTTTTTCTATTGAAATGTCGAGGAGGTGAAACAACTCCGTAGACAATAACCGAGCACATTTTTGCTTTTTTTTTTTATCGTGATAAATCAAAACGAAATCGATGAGATTTAAGGAAAAAATATTTTTTTTTGTTTGCGATCACTTTTTATTGCACTTGGAGATTTTTTTTTCTTTTTCTAAATGATTTTTAGTTTTTTTTTTAGGATTTTATTGTATCGTTTTGCGTGTGAGAAAATGTTGGGTAGAAATTTAATTTAATTATTTATTTTTATTTTTCCTGCTCGTCGCCTTGCTTTTTATCGGCATTCTTTACGTTTTTACGGCACACATGGCTGACTCTGTATAATTGGTCTGTATAATTTGCACCGTCGATCGATATATTTAAAAGCCGCTTCTTCGACGCTTGTTCCGGCGAAAATCACGAAAATAACGAAGACACGGCTGGCTCCTGTCCATTAGATGTAATCTCGAAAACGCACGTGGATGCTCATTAACAGTTGTCACGTTACATTTGATTATTACTGTCACATTTTATTATCAATATTCGTTTACCATTAGTACCAGGTTGCAGTGTAATTATTTTTCATTATTACCGTGTCATTCAATTTTATTCAATATTTTATTTTAAGTTACTGCTACCAAAACCATTATATTTACCTTCTAATTCCATATATTACTCCATTCAACCATGGCATAATCGACACACACGCAAAGCAACCTCGATCAAAAATAATTCCGATACTGTCGCGTCTCATTGACACGGAGATATTTCCCTTTTTTTTTTTTTTAATTCTCATACACGCTATTTTATTCCATCGTTGAATGCGACGGAAAAAAACGAGTGGAAATTTATCCACCTTGATACAATCTCCGATATATTTATGCATACATTTTTTTCACTGTCGTAGCTCCAGGCTCAATAAAAATGTCCGTTTTCACACTCGACACGTCGACCATTTAATTTTATTCAATAGATTTTTAATATTAAAAATTTTTTTCGTAAATCGAACGAGAAATATCGATAAAAAAATTTACCCACCTTAAGGAGAATCATGAGAAGTTTTTTCACCGCCCACCGTGGCGGTTTCCGTGTTCGACAGGTAAAACTAAGAGACAAGCCAAGAAGCGAAGAGTGCACCGAGAATTTATACCCGCTTCGAATTCTCATTGTTCTCCCCCTGTCTCGCTTCCATACACATCCCGTCTCGCCCGCGCAATTTAATGAAGATTGAAACACAGTTATTTGACGGATCGCCGTGTTGATATAATGCAAATGTACGACAGTTATTATACCTAATAATAAAACCGCAATACTCGGTAAGACGGTCTCGAGCAGCCCGAGAATCCGCAGCCGGGAAGACCGCCGAGTAAACGCCCTGTCCTCAGCCCGCCTATAATACTTCTCGCTCGAGTCGCACTCCCGGCAGTTCCTGGTTCCTCGAGCGAAATTCCCTCGACCGCTCTCGCCTCTTCGCATTTCGCAATTCGGCAAGCCCACTCGGCGATTCATTGCATCTTTTCGATCCGCTCGTTCGCTTTATTATTTTTAAGATAAAAGGCAGAATAAAAAAACATTACAAAGTGCCGGAGCGTGGAGTGAGAAGTGGAATTTTTCACTTGATACTTTGAGGCAAATAAAAATGGGAAAAAAAATTTTCGGGCGAAAGGTCATTCGGCGGAGAGGATTGAATAATTTTGGCGGATCAAAAGCCGAGTTTTCCGACGCTGTTGTCTATCGTCGGAAATTAATTGAATGGGTCAATTTTTTTTTGTATTAAATATTTTTTTTTTTGCCGAATTCGAAGCTTGCTTCTGATAATTTATTTTTCGTAGGATACTGGAGTTTCGTCGAGAATTTCCCACGAGGCTCCTCGCTGGTGTTTCTCGGACACGTCGGCAGAAAAAAAAAAACCAAAGTCTCTCTGTTCATACATTTTTATTTAAATTCCTACAGACGATAAGGTCGCCCATTGCAAAGTCGGTTCTACGAAGATTTACGGTAAATACACAGTGCATTGTATACAACAGTCACAAGTCAATGGTCACCGTAAATGTACGTCTCTCAACTATTACTTAATAAACAAAAACTCGAAACGACACATCTCCCTCGAGTGTTCCAAATACGAAAAATAGATCGAGTAAAAAAAAATAAAATAAAAAATAATATCTTGAAATACGGAAGTAGATGAGACCCATATGGAAATGTTATGCAATGCCTACGAAGCTCGTTAGAAAAATTTCGATCGGAGGGCTTTGTCGATAACGTTGAAGTGTGAAAAAAAAAAAATTGATTATAAATATCAGCGGCGCTTCAAGTCTTCGTGGAAACTATGCGTATATGTTTATATATATATATATATATATATATATATATTATTATTACCGTAATTATAATTGTTTTTTTTCGCTACCGTCATAATCAGTATTAAATTAGTATTGATAACCTCCGTTGGCCGCTGCGTCACCGCCGCTTCCGGACGGATATCCACCCCCATTGGAACCACCCCCGAAGCCTCCTCCACCGCCGTTGGGTCCCCCGGACGAGTATCCACCGTTTCCAGCACCTTGGCCGCTCGGTCCGTTGCCAGCATCGCCGAAACCACCGCCGGGTCGTCCCGATGGATAGCCTGTAACGTCGTCGTTATTTATCGTCCGGTGGCTCCCTGGCTACACGGTTTCAGCCCCCTCACTTCCTCCACCCCTCCGGCCTACCCGATGTACCTATATTTACACGCTATAAACGCCGAGGCAGCCCCCACGTGGTGATTTAATTTACCTCGATATACATTCGTTATGCGAACCCTCCATAACTCACTCTCCCGTCCCGCCAACTGTGCACGGATTCCCCCAAAGTTTCTCACCGATAGCCAGTTTTCATGCCAGCCCTCAGAATCGCCAGTACTGGGATCCAACACCCAGTCGGATCCGACCTACCTGGACCACCCTATCAGTTGGCCGGAATGGATTTGGGGTCGTTTCGTCCGTTATCGGCCCCCGAGTTCTTATATTGAATATTTGATCGCACCTTTGGGGTTGCAGGCTTGCTTTATTACGTACCGTTTCCGGACGAACCGCTCGCCCCTCCGAACCTCTCGGCACCTCCACCGGACGGACCGCCCGAGGGATATCCACCGTTGGAACCTCCGAAACCGCCACCGTTACTTCCACCGGACGGGTAACCTCCGTTACCACCACCGTTGGAACCACCGTTAGGACCACCCGACGGGTATCCACCGTTTCCAGAAGCTCCTCCGTTGTTCCCACCGAATCCAGAGTTGCCGAAACCTCCGTCACCTGAGGGCCCACCGGACGGATAGCCGCCACCAGAACCAGCACCGTTGAATCCACCATTGTTCCCGGAAGAACCGCCCGCGGGACCACCGGAAGGATAGCCGGCGTCGTTGCCGCCCGGACCACCGGAAGTGTAGCCTTCACCGCCATCGCCGCCGGCGTTATTCGCCTCGCCCTCGTATCTTATCTGCGGCTTGAAACCGTCCTGGTCGGCCTCGTACTCGACGATCTGTTTCCTTCCGTCCGGCAACAGAACGTTGAACATTCCTTGGGCACGGTCACCGTCACGGCTCTCGGTCTGGCCAAACTCCGTTCCCGTTTGGGCGTCCTTCACCTCGTAGTTGAACTCGTACTTCGCTGGCTCCTGAATCCCGAGAATACGACATTATCAACGATTCTTCGCCGGGTTCGTCTTTTGATGGAGAGAGAGGGCGAAAGCATGGTCGAGGATGTTGGGGTCAATGGAAAAATTTGATCAGCGTTGGTCTGGGACATTGCGCAGGTTGAACTCCGTTAGGCGTTCTCATTCTCAGTCTCATTCGCCATGGGATCTCAATGTTTGGGAACGGAATTATTCGTTAGCTGGTGCTGGAAATTTGGCTTCAGGGTAATGTTATATCATGGATTCTACAAAAAAACATTAATTCATTTCCCACCGTGCTCTCTTCCTGGCCTCCGGGTCCTCCGCTTCCGTAGCCCTCGGAGCCTCCGTTGCCGTTTCCTCCCGGTCCACCGGATGGATATCCAGCACCACCGCCTTGTCCGTTGCTCCCCGGTGATCCAGCTGCGGGTGGTCCATAGCTGCTCGACGGTCCACCGCCTCCTCCGTTATTTCCTCCGTTGTTTCCACCACCGAATCCATTTCCGTTCCCGGGTGCCCCGTAGCTGCCGGAAGGCCTGCCACCGCCATTGCCCCCCTGGCCTCCCTGACCATTTCCATTACCCGGTGCTCCGTAGCTGCTCGAAGGTCTTCCACCGCCATTGCCCCCCTGGCCCCCTTGTCCGTTGCCATTACCAGGCGCCCCGTAGCTGCTCGAAGGTCTTCCACCGCCATTGCCCCCCTGGCCCCCTTGTCCGTTGCCATTACCAGGCGCCCCGTAGCTGCTCGAAGGTCTTCCACCACCATTGCCCCCCTGGCCCCCTTGACCGTTGCCATTACCAGGCGCCCCGTAGCTGCTCGAAGGCCTTCCACCACCATTGCCCCCCTGGCCCCCCTGTCCGTTTCCGTTACCAGGCGCCCCGTAACTACTGGAAGGCCTTCCACCACCATTGCCCCCCTGGCCTCCCTGTCCGTTTCCATTACCAGGCGCCCCGTAGCCACTGGAAGGTCTTCCACCACCATTGCCCCCCTGGCCCCCCTGTCCGTTGCCATTTCCAGGTGCCCCGTAGCTGCTCCCTGGTCTTCCACCCCCGTTTCCAGCTCCTCCACCGAAACCATTTCCAGACGACCCCCCGGAGCCTCCATTCCCAAAACCGCCCCCCGGAGGCCCGTAAGAGTCCGACGGGCGTCCACCGGAAGCTCCATTGTTTCCAAATCCTCCTTGCCCACCTCCGGAACTGCCCCTGTCCGGTGCTCCGTAACTGCTCGACGGCCTTCCACCCCCGTTACCACTACCGAATCCGGAGTTACCACCGGAATTCGGTGGTCCGTAACTGTCCGAAGGCCCGGCCGCGTTCCCGTTGCCCCCCCCGTTCCCGAAACCGCCCCTCGGACCGGAACCGCCGCCGTTACCGAGGGGCGCCGAGCCGATCGGCGAACCTCCCGAAAATCCCGGTGGTCCGTACTGAGCGGAGGGTCCTCCACCCCCGCCGTTGCCTGCGCCCCCCGGACCCCCACCGCGACCCGGTGGTAAGTAAGAGTTCACCGGTGGCTCCGGCCTCGCCAGAACCGCAACGAGCACCGTCGTTCCTAGTAATAACTGGAAAATCAACGTTGCCTCAGTCCAAACATTCCTTACGGGGCGTATGGGGCAGAGGGGGTCAATATGGACCACTCTGATTACCAAGTGGCAGATCAACCATTCGTCGACTGATCGATATTCTATCCTGTATTCGTATACGGGGTGAATATGGACCGCTTCTTACCCCCTTTACCTTATGTTTATACGTAGGGTCAATATGGACCATGTTCTCCACTCCAATCCTACACACATTACGTACATAGAATATGTGGCGAATATGGACCACTTTGCTCCCCGTGTGAACCAATCACGTAATTTCTGGTCCACAACCACCCCTCTGATCCAACGTACGTATACCAAAACAAAAAAAAAAAGAAAAAAATCAATAAGACCTTAGAAACTCACTTTGAACATGATGAACTTTTCCCGAATGCAAATCCACCGATAGGCCAACAATATCGCGATGATTTTCGCAGATCCTTCTCACTGTCCCGCACGCGGTACTCGAACGGCGTTGACTCTCGGTCCTCCGCAAAAAAAAAAAAAAAAACAACCCCCAACCAACACTGTCGATCCTTCCGATCCCTCTGTCCACCGGGCAGCTCGCTGCTGGAGTGGTTCGCCGCGAATGACAAACCTCGAACCCTCTAATCCGCTTTATATATTCCCGCGAAACCGTCTGTTTGCCCGACGTACACACACGCCGCTCGTACGTAGCCTAGCGAGATTCTAAATCATGGATTTAGCGCAACCGTTGCTGCAGGGAGGGGGGGGGGGGCGGAGAGAAACAAAATAAAACGATTTATCCGTGAATAACACGAGCGTGTCACAGTCGCGAATCATCGTATCGTTGACTCCCCCTCTTTCTCAACGTGTCCTCTTCATTGGAAACTTCAGGCTGCGAAGAGCCACCGATTCGTAACGTATCCAGATCCGCTCACGAGCGCCGCGAGAATAAGAATCCTCCAGATAACGAGTCTCTCTTTCCAGACGGCTCACGGTTCTCGTGCTGGAACGTCTTCCAATGAGTCCACCGCACCTGTGTGTGTGTGTGTGTGTGTGTGTGTGTGTGTGTGTCTTTATGCCCCGACCGCGATTTACCTCTGCCTGCTCCGATTTGCCATCCGGCAGGGAGCGATTCACACCGCGCCATCATTCCGCATCATCGTTCTCGCATCCGCCTGACTCCGGCCCGACTACGGCCGAGATAGACGGCGCGAAGGGGTCGCGGGGACGAGACGGCTGCAAGGAGCGATCGGTTGGGACCGATCGTCTTACGTGTGTGTCGTATTCTATGGCAACCGGCGTGAAAAACCCTCGAGACTACCGTGCGCAACGAGATCGAGTGTAACAAACCCAACGTACACGGCCGAATCATCGACTCCTCGAGAGACGCCGTTGCCAATGCACTTTCGCAACGACCGCGAGGCAATCGTAACGAAATCGCCCACGATTGCCGGAACTGTCGGCAATTTTTCGTTATTTCTTTTTTCGGTTTCATGGTTCCATGACGAGGAACCCGCGAGCACGAAACAACCGAAAACGCCGCGTCCCCGAACGATCGATCGAGAAGTTCGATCATCGCGTTTCGCGGCAATTATCGGCTCGCGGTTCCGGCTGCATGATGGACGAGGTGGGTTTGAATCGGTTTTTTTTTTCTTTTTTTTTTCTTTTTTTTATTTTTTTTTCTTCTGGTTTGTTCGTAGGGAATGATGGGCTCGATATTGTGATGGATTTTGGGGTTTGATTTTCGTTGTGGAATTTTTCGGTCGTCGAGACTCCTTTGGAGACGGAAAGTTTTGTCGGGTTTTTTTTTTTTCGGTTGAAATTCGAGGCGATTGCTATTTTGCATCTTTTTTTTTTTGCAAGTTTGCGAACAGCCGGAATTTAATTTTGGAGTTCCTATCCTGAAAATAGTACATTTTTTTTTTTATTTTTATTTTTTTAACTTACCGATTTTACGTGTCTCGTGTGAAAATGCGTTTGACAAATGATTGAAAGAAAAATTAATTTTAAAAAAATGTATTTGTCTCTACGTCAAGTTTTTTTCTTATCGTTCGAAAATTCTTATTTTCGCCCGGAGGAGTTTTCCGTTAATTCGAGTGGCAATTATGGGTTGCGGAGCTTGCGGCGATGGAAACTTAAACCCCGTTTCCTTTTACGCTCAAATTCGAAGATAATTTTTTTTTTTTAACAGATTTAAAAAATAAATTTCCAGTAAACAGGAAGAAGCAGGCGATGTCTCGAGAATAAAAAAATATTTACAAACCGATATTTGCATCGGACGTAACGAGATATATTTTCTTTCCATTTTTTTCCAAATTCTTTTTTTTTTTTTTTTTTTTTTCGATCCCAGACCGGCGACGCATTCGTTATATCGTTCGGAGAGAAACGTCTTTTTTCCCCGGGAAACGAGCCGTTGCTCCAGGGCGCGATTGGAACTTCCCCGAGAATAAATAAGACGCCGCTTCCATCGCTCTCGAATAACAGAGTAAATACATTTTTTTTTTTTTTTTTTTTTCAATCCGTTCCGCATTATACGGAAAAGAGTCTGCGGAGTCGGATAGAATGGCGGTCGGTCTGAGAGGCACTCGTCGCCGTTCTTTCTTGTCGACCTATCCGGCTAATTTGCATCTTAAAAACGACGTTGCGCACACGCCGTTGCGATCGCAACCTCGTTTTCCTCTCGCATTACGATAACGTCGTGTGTCGTCGTCAAAGGATGACGAGAGGAGAAGAGATTCGATTACCGCGTAGGCGCCAAGCTTTTTCGTTTTCAAGATTTACGCAATAGAGCCGGGGCGGGAAATATCCTCGAGGCGAAAGAGCTCTCCAATCCCATCGTCTCGGTAGGGCTGATAAAAAAAAACGAGAAGAAAAAAAAAGAAATAAAAAAAAAAAATTCCGAAAAAAAAGCGAAAATTGTCCGAAGATTTTTTTTCACCGCGACTGATTGATTCTCGCCCCTCCGAAAAAAAAATCTATCGTAAAATTACGGATTATTATAAAAAATAATTAACGTCGATCGTGATTTTTTTTTTTTTTTTTTTTTTTTTTTTCGAATGCCTCGTCGAGCGAAAAAATTTTACACGAAAAATTCGTCTTCCTCGCGACGATGAAGAGACGAAAATAAATTTTTTTTTAATCCATGGAAAAGAAAAAAAAAAAAAAAAAAAAAAATTCGACACCTCCTCTTGTCTCTTCCATGCGAGAGTCGACTTTGTGCAATCTCTGAGCTGCATCGGATGCAACGCCGATGCAACGTGGGACGCTCGGTGTGAGCGCGAGTCTTCCCCCTTTTTTTCCCCTCGCCGCATGCCCAGATACGAACTCAGGATGCGATGTGCATTTGTGTCTCTACGGTGTTGCTCGCGAATTGCATCAGAAACACTTTATCGAGACTCCGGGCTTTCTATATGCGCGAGGATGGACAAAATAAACTCGGCTATAATAATAATCGTCGATACGCTGAGGATAAACTAATAAGTTAGCGTCCTCATCTGATTGGATATAGTCGGGTGGGATCGAGCTCCGGCTCGATAAAAATTTCATCCGAATCGCAACGATCTCACCTGTAAGTCGAACGACAAAACCCCTCGATTAAACGGCATATAAAATTTAAAAAAAAAAAAAAAAAAAAAAAAAAAACCATAACTTGTATTCTCGATATTTATTGTCACGAGCCACATCGAATTAATTACATTAATTATCGTCACGAGTCAATGTAAAACGACGAGTTTCGATAATAATATTTTTAAACGCGAATAAAAAATATGATGGATGCGATAAATAATTTTTTTCATCGCAAAATAAATTATCCCACGCAGTATCGATGATCCATCGAAATTTAACGTGACAATATTACAAATAACGTAACAGCGAATAATTCACCATCCGACCAATACGAAATTCCAAATAATAAAATGTGCGGTAATCCGAGAAAACGAGGTCGCCACGTTTCTACGTGCGCCGCACACTTCCGGTATTCTCGGATCCTCGACGCGGCTCGTGCTATTCCTTGTCAACGGCCGCCATTGCGACTCGTCTCGCCTCCGGATAATTTCGTAATTTTCTAGCCGGCTACGAGCGACGACGTTCCGACGATTAATCATCGATCGTTATTGCAATTACAATCGTTATTGCCGGAGCTTGTATTTCGGTGTGGTAAAATAACTGAAAAAAAAAAAAAAAAAAAAAAAAAAAAAAAAAAAAAAAAAAAATTCCCTCAGGCCTCACCGTGTCGGGAACGGCGAGTCACGAGCACGTACGAAATTGTACGTACGTTATTGCCGCAGTTACATTATACGTGTAGCGCTCATGCCTGCGGAGATGAACTCTCTCGTACTCTTGTTCCTCGTCCCTCGGCGTTGCCTCTCGTGCGATACACTTATGCAATCCTGCGGATGCCACTTCATGTGATCTAATTTAACGGCGGTACATCGATCTCTCCGGAGGAGCGAGCGGACGGCTCCGGCCCCGGAGAACGAGCTCCTCGATCGTTGCGACACCTATCTCGACCGTATTACTTCTCGCGTCTCGGCGCAGCGCGCTTACCGTCCCCGATATCCCGGCTGCCGATGAGTTTCCACAGATATAACGAGCCCCACCGACCATTCGCTATAAATTGTTGGGATCGTCGGTACCGAGACGCATTATCCTACCGAGCTAGACGATCGCGATACTCGCGGTTCGAGCGAGCCTCTGCGCGCCGTCTTCTCCCGCGCAGTCAACATTTTTTTTTTTTCAACGAGTCATTTTTTTTTCTCAATGAAGTATCTTTTTTTTTTTACGAGGGATTATTTTATTTGTATTTCGAAGGGGATTTTTTTTAAATAATTTTTGAGGTCGTGTGTATTTTTGGAGAGATAATACTGGCAGGGATTAATATGGACCGTGAGGTAAGATGGATTGCTTTTGTAGATTTTTTTTTATTTTTTTTTTTTGGGGAGGACGAAAAAGTTTTTGTATGTCAGGTGGGGCTGGTCCGTTTTGCCTCGGGGATTCATTTTACTCCTTGGGCTCGTGTGTATTTGAGATTCCGAGTGGGAGATTGTTTTTGCACATGGCTTACTCTTAAAACTTGAAAATTGAAATTTCCATTTGACTTTTTCATAAAAATTGTCGAGCAAAATGTTCACGTGGCTTTCTCGTTACGTTTATTTGTTCACGAATCTTCGTCCACGACAAACGCCAACACGACACGAAACGCTTTCACGCAAAAAAAAAGTTTCACAAATTAAAAAAACAAAAAAACATAATTAAAAAGCCATATGAAAACGTAACTCTAAAACTTTTGATAATAATTATTTCCGTGACTCTATAAAAAACAATAGTTATATCCCAATTAACTCGTAACATTATTTCCCGAGTAACAATGCTTTACATCATTCCACCTCGCCGCTTCGACTCCCCCAAAATTACATCTCGGCGGTTTCATCGATTTTCCTTCCTTCGCCCTGGAGCGACATTTTTAATTCTTTTTTTTTTCTTCTTTTTTTTTCCTAACAATTTTCAAGAATTTCAATTGGGTCGAATAAATTGGAACGTCGAGAGTTCCGGGTCGGTCGTTTTCACAGTGGAGAACACCCCGTTCGGTGGATCGACCGAAAAAAAAAAAAAAAAAAAAAAAAACCCACCGTTGTCCACTTGGAAGAAAAGTACATATTGCGAGCGGGAGATTGAGCGTCACGAACGGGAAGGGGAAGAGCGTGGTGTGGCGACGCCACCGCTGCTGGCGCTGCGGTCTGGACCATCGACGAGCGGCGTGACCGTACTCGGATTCTCTCCCTTCTTCCTCTTTCTCCTCTCCTATCGATTGTTCCCGTGCTCTCGGAATGGGAAATGAAAGTGCTACGATCAGCTCGACGTATGTAACAATCGTACAGCGACCGCGTTCGCCAGCCGGTCCGCTGTTACCAAACTTTATTTACGATATTTCCAACGGCCGGAGAGGAAAAATTTTTCGCTGAGCCGGTTTCCGGAAATTTTCGAGCACATAGGAAGAAATTTTCTCGACCAGTATTTCCGTGTTAAAGAAAAATTCTTTATTATTTTTTATGTTGAATTTGGAGAGCGCGAGGAGCCACAAAGGAGCGTCCGGTGAGTCGTGAGTTCAAAGGTCGAAGAACCGACAAAGGATTTTCCGTGTTTCCGAGCTCCGGTCACGTTTTTATCGCTCTCGAGCGATCCTTGCATTGTTCGCCTCTTCATTTTCGCTCCCGTGGATTGTTTCGACCTGTCCGACATGCCTCATCGTTCCGGTTGAATTTAGATCGGAGTTTCGATAGTTTTGTTCTTTTTTTTGTTTTTTTGTTTTTTTTTCCGGATGTCGACGAGAATTCTAACTGGTCCGGTTCGACTGAATTATTGACGAGCGACATTTATGGATTATTCAACATCTGGACGAATTTCACAGTCGAATTTTGTCTCATCGACTCTGTCATCACTCAAAGAGATTGAATTACGTCAACATTTACATCCGACCGTGACGATAATATTGTAACAATCGTCGAAATAATAATTATCATAGGTCGGAAAAAAAAATGAAAATTTGTTGATAATTTTTTTCAGATACTCTCTCGTTCGACGAAAGTCTTCTCGATTTTGTTCCACATCGCCGTGTTCGGAAACATTCGAGTTTATTCAATCCACGACTCGGTCACCGTTAGAAGAGGTTAATAATTAAAAATTAAAAAATTAAATAAAATTAAAAATTTTCAATTAAAAATATCTCATAATAATTATCCACAATAATATGTAACAATAATTCGTCACAAAAATTTGTAACAATAATATCTACCAACGAAAAATCCATCGCAATAACACAAAAAATACCAATAATCGCCCTAAAATTGAAGATCCATCGTAAATTTTCCCTCGAATCCCCTTCATCTTGAAGGGGGTTAAACGAACAAAGTTCATGCCTCCAAAAAAAAAAACAAGAAAAAAAAAAAAAAAAGAAAAAGCCCACCACAATGTTCGGAACATTCGAGTTTATTGAATAGCTCGGTCACCGATCGACGAGAACAAAGGGACTGAGCGGTTAAAAAAAAAAATAAAGAAAGTTATCGAAGGGGGTTGGACAGGAAAGTGGCCGCGGCGATAGGGGGTGAGTTTCGGGGGGGCTGGCAAGGGATTCCGAAAGAGAGGAACGTAAAGGAGCGGGACGGAAAATTCGCCAACTTTCTTGAAAGGCGCAACGAGGCCTCCGCTCAAAAGTTTTCCTCGTTGAGAAACTTCCCTCGAAGGAGCTCCCGCCTCGCGTTCCTATTTTCCTCCCCTTTGCCCTGTTTTTCCTCCCTCTCGTTTTCTCTCTCTCTCTTCTCTCTCCCTTCTCTCTCCCTTCTCTCTCCCTTCTCTCTTTCGACTCTCACCCTCACAGTCGCTCGTTCGCTTCTTCTTTTTTTTCCATCCGATCCGTTTTTCCTCCCTCGTGCAGACCGGAAGTGTGGGAAGGAGCGCGGTCAAAGTCGGGCCGTCGGATAAAGGACGATTTTTCTTCGAAGGCTCTTTATCCCGAAGGCGCGAGCTTACACACGGTATTCCGTCCGTGGGTAATAATATTCGAGGCACGCATTTGTATCCGTCAACGCCGGCGAAGCTTCCGGGCCGCGAAAGCCCCGAGGATATTTCACTTGTCCGGGACGTTACGGACGAGCGTGTAAGCTCCGGTTAGAGCGAGGCGCGAGACGAATGGCCGAGTCGATGGCGAATTTTATGCACTTTTATCGGTGTAATTTGACGCACTGTGAGAGGGGTGGGGTTTTTTTTTTTTTTTTTTTCTTTTTCTTTTTCGCTTTCGCGTGGTGAGGACAGCGCGTCTGGGACGATTTAGGTAGCCAAGCGGCTTAGCTCTCGGTTTAGATGTGTTCTAAAAAAAAAAAAAGAAAAAAAAAATTCATGTACCCGTTCGATTTTGTAAAGATTGGGAACAATTTTTTATTTTTTATTTTTTTTTTTTTTCGTTAGTCCGGGGATGAGATTTAATAATGAAAATTGTACTTTGTGTGTGTTTTTTTAGGTTATGTTTTTTAGGGATTTTATTTGTGTGGGGTGAAGATGGGATGGTCTGGGACGATTTACGTAGCCAAGCGGCTTAGCTCTCGGTTTAGATGTGTTCTAAAAAAAAAAAAGAAAAAAAAAATTCATGTACCCGTTCGATTTTGTAAAGATTGGGAACAATTTTTTTTTTTTTTTTTTTTTCGTTAGTCCGGGGATGAGGTTTAATAATGAAAATTGTACTTTGTATTTTTTTCTAGGTTTTGTTTTTTAGGGATTTTATTTGTGTGGGGTGAAGATGGGATGGTCTGGGACGATTTACGTAGCCAAGCGGCTTACCTCTTGGTTCGGATGTGTTCTAGAAAAAAAAAAAAAAAATTGCAAGTACTCGTCAATTTTATTTAAAAAATGTGAAACATTTTTCTTCTCACCGCAGGTCCAAGATACAATTATTTCTTCGCACGTCTCGATAAAAGTAACGAAAAAAAAAAAAAAAGTTATTTAAAAAGAAATGTCCACACGGCTGTCTTTACAGCGTTTATTCACAGTCACCTCCACGTTCGAACTGAGAGACAGTAAGGCGAGTAAAAGCCACTACGAGAAAGTCACGTGAAAATATAAATGTAAAAAAATCTATTAAAAAAAAAAAAAAAAAAAAAAAAAAAACCCCACATCCATAATTAATTCCACAACCTTCATCCCTATTCTCTTCGTGAACTTCGACTTTCTCCTCGAACATAAAACATACACACCTGTCCGGATTCGTCGTTCGATCTCGGCAGAATTTAAAAAAATGTTATTCGTTTCATCATTTTTTTTTTAAATATATATATATATACATATATATATATATATTTAAATCTCGGAATCGTCGTCCTCGCTAAAAATGACAAACGTTCTCCCCCTTAAGCCGCTTCGCCGGATCTCCGTTGCCACGCTCGCACGATCGTCTCGGATAAATTGTACAGCGAAGCAGGATACGAGACGTTGCCGTTTTTCTGACCGGGACAGCAGTTGCATTCGCTCTTGTACATGTGTAAGTGTTATTCACATCGGAGCCGGTACTTCGAAGCCGGTAGCGCAAAAGATGTGGAGCAACATCCCCGGAGACCCTCTTTCTGTCGGATCACCTCATTACCCGTACGTGACTCCGTAGTCGTCGTCGACGTTACGCAACCCTCGTCCCGGAGTCGGTCCGAGCGACCGAGAATCATCAGGAACTCTCATTCCCTACGAAATCGGCGTTAACCCTGTTGACTCTCACCCACGATTTCACCATTCCACGCTTGCGACACGAATTCGCGACTATTCGACCATTTCGACATGAAATTTCCGATCCGAAATTTCGAAAAAATTATTCACCGTTTGGACGACAATGAATTTCTTCTTTTTTTTTTTGGTTTATAGATATATGTTTTTTTTCATAGTTTTTTTTTTTTTTGATTTTTTTTGTTTTTTTTTTTTTTTTTTCAAATTATTTTACGGTTCGTTTTGGAATTTGCTGTGATTTAGATATTTGTGTCAGTGTATCGAATTTTTATTCGACCGTCGGGAAATTAAATGACCCGACGGCGGAAAATTTTGGGATTTTTTTTACGCGGAATTTTTTACACGAAAGTATTTATTGAAATACATTTTTTTTTTTTATTGTAGTTGAGATAGTTTATTGAGATCCAGGGATTAATATTCGATGGACGAAGCTTCGCACGAGAGCGACACGGGTGTGAAGCACCGCATTTAGAGTACACGGTGGAGCATATAGATGTAAATCTAAACGCAAACAAATAAACAATTCGAGATTCAAATAATTCCAGCAGCGAAACTCAAAGCCAAATATAAATTCGTCAGTAATTCGCAAAGTCGACGACATTTTCCAACAAAAAAAAAACAAAAATTTCCCTCCACCCGAACGATTCATATAATATTCTCAAAAGCGATAATCGACTCTATCGATACCTCGATACATTCGATTTACACTCCGGCCTCGATTAAAACAAAAAAAAAAAAATTCTACCCCAAAAAAAAAAATCGAAAAAAAAAAATAAAAAATAAAATAAAATAAAATAAAAAAATTGACGCAAACACATTCCATCCGCGAAGATTGCTCGACGCCAGTTCCAGTAACATAATTTCTGCGCTCTCTCTCTCTCTCTCTCTCTCGAGCGGTGAGTCCCGTCGCGAATTCGATTTACCGATTGACTCGATCGAAAAGCAATTAACGAAAATTGGTCAAGGCGTTACCGGAGCCGCGCGACAGAATTGGCGGAACAATCGGTTTACAATATTGTACGGAAAACGGAATTATTTCAGACGACCCGGACGATATTCGTTTATCGTGTCATTAGCAGAGGGCGCTCACGGTGTACCGGGCCGGTCACGGCGGGGCGTCTGCCCGGCGTTGGCTCTTTTATTACCGCGTACACGTACAATTTGTACACACGGGCAATCGGGAAGGGCTCGAAACGGAGGGTTGCGTGCGATTACCCTCGAACAATTTTCCGGGAGGGTTCGCCCGGATATGTCGTATTATTTCGTGTGGATCGGTAGGTGGAGGAGGAAGGGGGGGGGGGGGGTTGGGTTGGGTTGGAGAAGGTAACTCGGGACACGCCCTGCGGCTAAACGAATTAACGAAGACCACCCTCGAATCCCGGACAGTTAGAATGCCGCTTTGTACCGCGCATCTCCGCGAGACCTTTGCTCCATCCGGTCTTTCCGGTTACACTCGAAAATTCAATTTTCCCTAATTCCCATCGGGGAATTAATCGACCGTCGGTCCAACCGGACGTCTCACAGAGTCGAGTTTGGTTTTTTGTTTTTTTTTGTTTTTTGTTTTTTGTTTTTTGTTTTTTTTTTTAAGGGTGAAAAGCCAATCTGTTGGGACATTTTTTTTTATTTTTTTTCTTTTTTTTTTTTTTTTTTTTTTTTTCGCATTGAATTTTAATGATCATGAAAATATTTTTGACAAAATTTTATCGACACGAGAAGAGGATAAATTTTTTTTTTTAATTATACGGATATAGGAAATTGATTGACGGACGGTTTAACGGGACATCTCATGAAGTTCAGGTGAGAATAAATGTGCAATGAATGGAGAAAAAAAAACGTTTTCCATATATATATATATATATATTTTTTTTTATAGGAATTTAATTAAAATCCAAGTAAAAATAAATTCCGTTACCGGATCACGTTGCCATGTGTCTCGTGTATTAATAAAAGTGACGATTCGAGAGAGAGAGAGAGAGAGTGGATGTGTTCGGTTCGAGCACTGAAATAAATATTACATTGGAATTAATAATCGCTTGACAATATCGCAATTTCGTTCGATAAAAACGATTAATTGAGGCCACGTCGTCACGACAAGTTCGACGATGGTCGAACATTTTTTTTGTTATTTTTATCGACACTCCGGTTCTGTCGGACATCCCCGCAAGCTCGAATTTTCGTCCACCGCACAATTTTACCTCGAGCTTACGAATAAATAAAGCCAATAAAAAATCTACGAATCTAAGAAGGAAATAGAAGAAAAAAATTCGTTGCGGTTAAAAAAAAATTCATAAAAATTCTTACGGTCAAACTTGTAAAAAAAAAAAAAAAAAAAAAAAAAAAAAAAAAAACATTGTTTCAAATATACTTGAGTCTTCGCGAATCGGAAAGAGTAACCGCATCAACGAGCCCCGCTCGCGGTTTATTATCGAGCTCGTCAGACATTGATGAAAACGGTAACGAAAGCCGAGACGGCCACTTCATGAAATTATACCGAGAGAGCGGCTGTGGGCCGCGCGCGTTCAGCAATTTTTTCAGGCGAAGCTCCCGCAACATTGGCTCAAGATCTCGGCGGATAAACGTGCTCGAGCTTTTTTTTTTTTTTTTTTTTTTTTTTTTTTTTTTTTTTTTCCATACAATTTTTCGTCGACGATTCGATTGAGCCGCGCCGCGAGATTCCGGGGCTCATTATTGCTCCCTGATTTTTTTCCTCTTCCGCGCTCTCGGCCCGGTTGCTTCGCTTCTGGCTTTCATATCTTCCCCCCCCCCCAAATAAAAACAATTACCAACCAAGTT
Organism: Listrodromus nycthemerus; assembly: GCA_963978505.1. Taxonomy (NCBI): domain Eukaryota; kingdom Metazoa; phylum Arthropoda; class Insecta; order Hymenoptera; family Ichneumonidae; genus Listrodromus; species Listrodromus nycthemerus. The sequence continues at coordinate 14,764,889 of OZ021684.1, forward strand.
CTTGTGCCTTGCACGATCAACCATTAAATCGGAAGAAGGAAAAAAAAAAAAAAAAATTCAATAAAGTATCAAAAAAAAAAAAAAAAAAATGAAACAAAAATGCGGAGAGAAAATGTTGTTCGTTTCGTGGCTTTTTGTCAGAGACACGTGGAAAAAAAAAGTAGGTCACGGAAATTTTCTCGAATCGATCGGTTCACTATACACATATATATATATATATATATGTGTGTGTAGATTTTTTTTTTTTGGAGTAATCAATTCGGAGTGCGGATTAGCGAGACGATTGAAAACCGATAAATGAATTTCTTCTTGTACGCTCGGGTTGCTCCAAGCGAGAGGGATGAAAAGGGTGAGTTAAGGGGGGTGGAGGGGGAGAGGGGGGGGGGGATTGAATCTAATGGAATCGGGACAGATCTATCGGTGTCGATTTATGGAAAACACTTTGGTTTCCGTCGTAATAAGCTTTCCCGCTCTCGCTAACATCTTCTTCACAGTTCACTTTCGACGATGGAAAAATTCGACGCTCGCTGTCTTTGCCGATTTATCTTCGGCGAATTTTCTTTTGTCACCGGTGATTTTTTCGCCATCACTTTTGGGTATCGCAGATGATCCGTGACGATTAGTTTGGCGTTGTGAAATTGTGACGAGAGACGATTAATCGTGACAAAGACACGAAAAAAATTAACGATCTTCGTTTTTGATTTTTAGTCGGGAATTAAAATTTCACGAGATTTTTCGCTTATGAATTTTCGTGTAAAATGTTACGTGTTTAATGTTCCATTTTGTCACGCCAGTCGCTACGTGACAGGGATGTCACGTGGGTGAAAAATCACGACGGATCAAAACGTTCCGACGATATAGAAATGATGTTGAAAAACCGAATGACGAAAAATGCTTTTTTCCGTGCAACGATTATCGCACAAAATTCCGACTCTCACTGCACTCGTATTTATATTTGTCAAATATTTTCCGATGGTACGATTAAAAAATTACAGAGCTAGGACAAAAACGGGCGTGTCGCACCGTCAAACAAAAATAACTCGTCCACGAAAATTTCGCAAAAATAAAACTGATCGTATGAATAAAAAAAAAAAAAAAAAAAAAAAAAAAAAAAAAAAAAAAAAATGTGACTTTGATAAGTCCAGCGAATTTTGTCGAGAATCGTCGTCGACCCCGCACGGTATTCGTCGCTCTCCCTTCAATCGAATTCGTTCTCGTTGATTTTAAAAAATAATTTACAAAAAAAAATGAAAAAAATAAAATAAAAAAAAATTCATCCATACACGTAGTAAAAAATTTTATGACGCGCAAGGCAAAGCGAAAAGGACTCGTTTCGCCTCGAGTAAACACGCTAAAAATACAGTTCTCCGGTTACCGTGACGGGACGGGTTTGTTTATAGAGCGAGCGAAAATTTTTAAATTGTACGTGTACGTATCGCCGATCGGAGTTGATACGGGTAAATGTCGCCCATGAAAAATGCATCGATCCCTCGCGCAACGCGTTGGCGGACGCGCGAACGCTCGACGACGATGCGCACGATCGGCCGGTCCGGGACTCTCGTTAATAAATCACCGGGAAGCGGGTTATGTCATTAATCGACAAGGGAAAAATAACGAGGGAAATAATCGATGGAGATCATTCGCGCGCCTATTAGCGCTCGATCGATTGCCCCGGACGGATCGAACGGTGGGTCACCGTTGCGCAATAATCACGGCGCGATGACTCCGATGTTTAATTAAGAGCGAAAAAAAAAAAAAAAAAGAATCGTCCATTTTCGTCCCGTCGAAGCTTTCCCGATCTTTCCGATTTAATTGACGAATGGACGAGCGTTGAAAAAAATCACCGGACGGTTTTTCGTGATGGGATAAAAAAAAAAAAGGGAAACAATAATTGAATTATCGTTCGGTCGTCACCGACGAATCCAGAAACGACAATGAGCATTTTCGGTGGGACAACGCGGCGCGCGTTCGTTTCGATAAGAATAGTATCGTTCGCTTCACTCACGAATCAACGTTTCGTCGGACCATTGTGAAACTTTTTTAATTTAAGAGAAATCGTTGTCGCGCGCCTCACCAAAGACCCCTGTGACCTTTCAAAGTTTCGCACAGACCGAGATCCCTCGATCCGAGATTCGACGGTGGATTTTTTCCGCTCTCCTTGCACGCGTGACAAAAAAAAATTGCGACAACGAAATGAACTCTTCGCGTCCGAAACTCTCAATGAGACTCCATTCCAGTGTTCAAAATAGCAAGGGCGAAAATAAAAAAAAAATATATATGTATATGTAACTGTCGAAATAGAAGAGGACGAGAAGCAACGAGGTGAAAGAAAATAAATGCGATCTAGTGCGAAGTTAAAAAACCGGTGCGTTTGATAGCCGAGTTCGTATGTATAAAAAAAAATAAAAAGAAAATCGGGACAAAACGGACTGCGTCGTACACAAAACGAAAATCGTGAAAAAAAAAACCACAATGGTCCATCTTGCCCCACTCATCCGACAGAGATAGCCGGCGACTCCGATTCCACTTGTTCGAGTTTCCGGCACCTTCCGCCCGTCGCGAAGTGGCCTACGGACGAAAAGTAAAGAATCGGGGGGCAAAACGGACCACTGTCCGACAACACACTTTTCTTAAGTTTCCCAAAAAGAAAAAACAACAAAAATAACAATAAGTAAGCATGGTCCATTTTGCCCCGCGTATCTAAGCCACACGGGTGACGACTCTTCATTCTACCTATCCGAGTTTTCACCGTTTTCGGCGGGACGGCAGGTACGGCAATACCGGAATCTACATAGAAGCACCGCTTCGATCGATCGCTCCTACCTTTTATACCAGCATTATATATATATATATATATATATATATATATATATATATATACACACACTGCCGTGGAGTATATCGAGGTTCGCTCGTTTCCACATACCTATACAGTTTGGCTATCAAGATTCGTAGGAGGGCGACTCGCCGCGAACGGTACGACGAGTAAAAAAAAAAAAGAGTGGCCATCCGAGCCAATAACTCGGGCTTCGCCACGATCGCGCGGCACCGTCGACCCCGACGTGGGGTTCGTGAAAAAAGCCCTCTCTTCTCTCGCCGCACTTTTCTTTGCCGAAGCATCCGCCGTGCCGTGATCCTCCAATCTAAAAAAAAAAAAAAAAAAAAAAATCCATTGATTCACTACTCCTCCAAAGCTCCCCCCGTTCCCACCGCCAATGGGTCTCTGTAGTTCCATTCCCGTTCCATCCTTTCGGCTCGCAACGTGAACGCCGCCTCTTCCCTTTATTGCCTCCCTTTTGCCGTGGAGAAACGCACGGCTCGTCGCCCGTGTCGCTAATTTACACGCGTGCGTCTCCGCCCGGGCCGAGAAACAAAACGACAAAACAACGGAATGTGAACGCGCGTCTGAGAAAGAAAAGATATATTGTTGATTGGATAAAAAAAAAAAAAAAAGCGAGACCGTCGACCATCCGGACAGTGTCTCGTTGCGGTGAGATTGCGCAACGCGGAATCTCGATGGTTTTCCGCAGGTATGAAAAAACAAAAAAAAGTTTCGTTGTAAAAGCCGTTTAAACGACGCTGGACGAATCCTTCTGTGATGTCGAGAAGAGCGGGGTGAAATGAAACAGTGTGACAAATGTTTCGATGAATTTTTTTTTTTTTTTTTTTCACGGTCCATTTTGCCCCATCGACGCTCTCGGATCCTCCGGAGCTGTTTCACCGAACAAACATTTATTCAGCTACGACAAATGTTCGATTCAATGAAATGAATATTCATTCGATTTGAATCGATAATTATTTCGGTCGATTTGAATATTTGTTTGACGGTAACGTTCGAATTTTAATCATTTTTTTTTTACTCCGACGGGTCATTAAAAAAATTTTCGGAAAATTGCGCCCTGCCTCACCGTCCCATTTTGCCCCACTCTCCGCTATCTGACAAAAGGATCTGCAAAAAAAAAAACGACGATAAATAAAACATCGGTAATTAGAAAAAGGCAATTCGGCTCGGAATACCGAGCGGTTTTACATTAAATCTCCGGCGACGTATTTCGAATAAATTTTTTGGTCCGAGCGAGCGTAAAGTGATTGCCGATAATGTGTATTTTATTTGTCGCGAGTCGCGAGCGCTCGGCGAGATTGGGAGATATTTTAGCGAGCGAGAAGGAGCGACAAGGGAACGTAGCTCGATCGATTTGGGGCGATAGACGAGGAACAACGTTGCGCGTACGTCGGGCCGGGACTTTGTACAACGGAGTTTAAACGAGGGAATGAAAACCCCTGTAATAGACCGAGAGATTCGAGGCTCTCTTCCCACGAGCCAGTGAAAGTTAGGTTTCTGTGTGCCGGGAGATTAGTTCACGTGCTGTGTACCGACACTTCGTATAGAGGGAAGGGATCGCCGCGAAGTTGCCTCGCCGCGCGCGGCGGATTCGCCAGCGTCGGCGAGAGCGCATCGAGATTGAAAAAAAAAAAAAAAAAAAAAAAAATTATCGGTAGGGATCGAGGCGCGATTGTGTTCAAGGTAGCCATTGTTCTTCGAGAGATAGCGAGAAGGGCGACGCTGCGCGACGCACTTTGAACAATTCTCGGTGATCGGTGACGTGGTCGCGTCGTCGATGCATCGCGCGTTTGCGCCAAAGGTCGTTCCAGAGACTTTGCCACGACTGAAATAAATCGATTGTTGCTTGCGAGAAAAAAAAAAGAACCAAAGATTTCCGACATATTTTGCAATTTTTAGTATAAAGCATTTTTAGTATAGAGCGAGAGGAATAAAAAAAACGTGAACCGTGGATAGTTCGTTCGAATGTAAAAAAGTTTGCACCGAGAAATTGGACAGGGAGGAAGTAAATTTTCTATGTTGGAAGAAAGGGTGAATATATGTTTAACGAGTTACGCGATTAGCTCGCGTGTCCTTCCGTCGTCCACGGCAAAGAAACAAGATTGAAGAAGAGAAAAGACTCGGAAGATAATAACGAGGCGATAAGAAAAAGTCCCCGGCTGAAGCTTCAGAGTTTCATATATATATATATATATATATATATATATATATATATATATATATTACATGCTGGAATTGCAGAACGCGCGTGTCCTTTACAAAGGTAGCGAGTACGTGTATACTTTGTGTGTAGAATCCACGAGTGTAATCTCGAGTCTTGACCTTAATGGGCTGGTCGTTGTCTTCGTAGCGGCGATCTTCTTTGCCGTGGCCGCACACAGCGAGGCTTTCCCGACGAGCCCAGCTGTAGACTCTCCCTATTTCTGGGCTATCTTACAGTCCGTTAGTTAGGTATTAAGGCTCGCTGCCGAGGCACCTTAGGACCATCTCGAGTCCCTTTCCTGCTCCACCGTTGCCAACTACCGTTACTTATTACACGAAAACGGTTGCGTGAATTAATTATCAATTTCGGTGGGGAATTCGCCGAATCCACGAGACGGCGCGAGAACGTCGCGATCTAATTGCGACGCCGCCTACGTTATTTCCGGTCGAGTAATCAAATAACGATTTAGCACACCGCGACAGACTAAAGCTCATCTCCGTTCGAGCCGGGAATCAAAGACGCATCAGCATTCTTGAGAACGTAACACCGAAATTAATGAAACAATGTCATTGGAATTTGTCGAGAAAAATTCCTCAAGTGAATCTTTGCACCTCGGTTTTGCTTAATTTTTTTTCTTTTTTGTTTTTTCTTTGGAAACGAGAATTTCCGTTCCGGCGTTTGATAAAGTTTCGTCATTTTCGTTTTTTTTTTTTTTTTCTAGAAGCATTTTTATTAAATTTTAATCGACCTGTATTTTTGTTGCTTTTTTTGTTTTTTTTTTTAAATATAAAAGTGTGTAAGATAAGAAGAAACGATGTAATGTAATTATCATGATTTTATACCGAGGTGTTGATGGAGTTTGTTTGTTTGTTTTTTTTTTTTTTTTTCGTTGCTTTTAATTTCGGAACGACGTTCTTCTAGTATCCTCGAAAGTTGCCACCGGGTCCGGGCGGTCGTTGAAGGTCGAGGCGAGGCGTCCCCTCGTAAGACACTTGGGCGCTGAATCCGTGTTTCCAGTCGGCTGTGTAACGTACGACTTGCGTCCGACCGTCGGGCATCTGGACTCTGTACTCGCCCCTGGTCACGTCCCCGTCGCTTATCGCGTTGTGCGAATAATCGTTGCCGAACGCGTCCTCCTTCACCGCGTAATTGAAGTCGAAAGGCATTCCCGGCTCGTGAACGTGATCGGGATGCTGTAACGGGCAAAACGTCCAAGATCAATTATTTTTCTTGCGTTGGCTCAGAGACAACTCCTGAAAAAAAAAATAATTAAATAGAATTTTTATTCGATTGAATTTTTTTATTTTTCATCCGGTGCGATTAATCGGGAGTTGAGTCGACAACCGTCGCTCGATAGTTCCGTTCAATATCGAAAGAATTTTCGCGAAGGCGCGCGCGAGAATGCGGCCGAGCCTCGCCCCTCTAATAATATTTCTCTCATAATTCACTCGTTCGGGCCATTAACGACTGCTGCGTTAAGAGCTCGCGATAGTTTCGTCCTATCGTCTCCCTTGTTCAATTGAAATTTCATTCGTCCATTAACCTTCGTCCTAGGCATTTATTCTCAACGATCGTATTACCTCATTTCCGATAATTCAATTTTTTTTTTTTTCGTTCAATGTCAGAGGCTCGAGTGTGGAAAAAAAATAATCAACGGGGACGATCTTCCTCTTTCGAGATTGATCACGTGATCACAGAGTCGAGTATTTAATGAAAACTAACAAAAAACAATGATTAAAATAATCCTCTTCTCCTTGGACTCGAGTTTGATTATTTTTTCAAAGGTAAGAAAAAAAAAAGGATCTACAAAAAATAATATTCAGCCACAAGAGCCAGATTCACAATGATCACAAAATAAAGAATAAAAAAATGCACACAATCCAGCATATAAAAAAAAAACTGTCCAAGACAAAAATATACAAACGAGTATGCTTGAAACATGCTTGGAAAAAAATAAATAAGTAAATGAAAAACCAAAGGAACGAATTTAAAAAATACAAGACAGTGATTCATTCGTTTATTTATTCTGCATTTAATCCTCGAGTGAGATTCTGTTTTCCGCGTCCATCGGTAGTTCCACCTCGTCGATCATCGTTCCGTCGGCCGTCGGGTCTCGTGCTCGTGGCTTCCAGCGAGTAAAGCCCGAGACGCGCGCGTGTCGTGTAATCGGACACTCGCTCTCCGCGGTGTGTAAACAAAGATTTCTTTACGAGCGTTTCGTTTCTGCCCGGCAATCACAGCGCCCGAGAACGGCGCGTCGTTCTAAGCCGCATGAACGCTCGTCTCAACGGTCGCGATGTGTCGGCAAAGAACTCGAACAATTTGCGAAGCGAGTCGACCCCGGTTCTCGGCGCGAATCCCATCCACGTGCAACAACACAATTTCCTCCTCGTGCGTCTCAAGACGAGTGGCAAAAGAGCCGAACGAACGACTCGACGATGCTTCATTCTCCGAGCGTCGAATTACCCGAGAAAGTATATGACGAATCGAACGATCTTGCCGTCGGCTCATCGCTTCTTCCTCGTTCGATATTTCGTCACCGACGCGGTTACGAATCCACGAAACAAAAACAAATCCAATCGCACCGAAAAAAATCAACCGGCAACCCATATAAAGACACAAATGAAGAATGAAAATTCATTCGAATAAAAACCGTCAAAAACCAAAAGTGAAAAAAAAAAAAAAAAAAAAAAAAAAAATGACAAGCTGTGACAATTTGAGATAAAAATATTGTCGAAGCACGTCGACCCACCGAGGATTTCATTCGAGATCTCGCAATATTTAATGGTGTCGTTTATGTCGAGAGACAAATCGTTGTCGAGCGTCGTTGGAAATCACCGCTGTTTCGCAACGTATCCAATTTTTAGCGAAAATTCGCTTCGTCGTATCGAGGACGGAGCTGTTGGGATCGGAAAAATGTATATATTTCGTTTTACAATGGATGGTTTACTCACGTCCGGTGGAAGTTTATGTCCGTTGTTGCCGGTCGGTTGTCCGGGGTAATCGGGGAACTTTGGTGTCGGCCTGGGTTCTTTGGGATAACCGCCGGGAGTCGGTCTCGGCGACGGAAAGCCCGGCGTGGGCCGTCCCGGAGTGGGATACGGCCGTCCGGGAGTCACGGGCGGTCGGCTCGGTCCCGGAGGCCTCGGTGTCACGCTCGGAAACGTGGGGGTCGGCCGGGGACCCGGTGGGAACGAAGGCGTCGGCCTTGGAAACGGCACGCTCGGGGTGTTGTAATTGTAGCCTTTGGTGGGCTCGGGCGGCAGATAGGTGTTGCGTCTCGTACCCGGCGGAAGATCGCCCAAGACGCAGCTCATCGTCGCCCAGCACAGCATCAGCGTCAACTGCGAATTTCGACATGAAAATTACCCACGATTTTTATTAATTTTTCCGAACGTTAATTAATCGTTTCGACCACTGGAAATTAAATCGGGGACGTTGATTAAAATTGGGCTCTCATTGAAATCATTGAAATACTATTATGAAATTATATGAGAATTATAATTACTCATTTTTAATAACGAGAAATTCCGTTAATTATATTGTATTTGTATTTATATTGATGCAGAGTCGGAAGGCAAATGTGATTTTGCGTTTCAAACGATTGTTTACGCAACAAATCGTTTTACACGCGTTTTCAATGACTTGTATATTTTCGAGATGAATTCTTTTATAGTGTGGGTCAATGGATTTATAAATAAATGCGTTGAGGCAACAAAAAAATTGCCAATAATTTTCGAGATTAATAATCTTTGAGTTGGGTGTTTTTTTTTTTTTTTTTCTGGTCATTTTCACTGTGAAGTATTATAGTCTGGTTTTATCGTCGCGTAGATTCTCGTCGGTTTGTGTGTATCTTTAATTAATTTTTGTTGTTTTTCATAAAATTCGTTCTCGTCTCTCGTCGTTCGACTATGTTATTCGAAAACGTTGAATCGCGTAAGGAGACCTCGAGGGCACGGACTGTCCCGTTAAAAAAAAAAGCTCGAATTTTTTTCTCGTTCCTTGCCGACATGTTTGTTTTTTCTTTCCATCGGTCTCACTCGCTATACCACCGGGGGAATGATGTCTCTCGCTCTACTCGCGTCTCGCACTATACGCGGGGGAATTGAACCGGCAAAACTTGCTAGATTATGAAAATTTTTCATAAATATTTAACAAGTTAATAAAGATAGCGAACGAAACTCCGTGCTACCTGGTTTCCTCGTTTTTTTTTTTTTTTTTTTTTTCTATCCGTAGATTTTATTTTTAACCCTCCCCACTCTATCTTTTACTCGCTATTCTTTCAGATAATTTTTTTTTTTTTTTTTTTTTTTCGTCCCTTTACGACGAAGCCCCACCTCGGCCCCGGACAAAACTTTTTCCCCGTCGGTAATCAGTGGCGTCAACTTTTGGAAAAAAAAAAAGGAAAAAAAAAAAAAAATCACAGTCTCCCTTGCTTATAGATACGGAGCAGGAGAATCGGGGTGAAATGAACCAGTCGCAATTTCGATCGAGATTCTTTATTTCCCGCGAGCAGTTCGATTAAAACAGAAAGAAAAACGTGGTTCATTTTGCCTCGGTTCCCCGATCGCTCGACCAGCATTTTTATCCACGAATAATCGTTTCTCACTTTCTCATGTCCGCTAAGAAAATTTATGAAAAATCATCCATTCAGTCAGCCCACATTTTTTTTTCCTGTTTTCTAAAGCCCTCACCAACAAAAATTGCACGGAAAAAATATTTTTATTCGCGAATTTCAATTTGAAAAAAAAAAAAAAAAAAAAAAAAAAAAAAAAAACACAATCTTCACCTCCATCGACTCACTTATTAGCGAAGACGCTATTTTACACGATAATGACTTTATCTCGCCAGTTTGTCTGTCAATATCACCACCGACTGTGCGTATATATATATATATATATATATATAGACCTACACGTCGAGTAGCTTTTATCGCGACGAGGCAGACTACAGCTGGTGCTAATGTTCATAATTCATCGGATATTTATCGCCGACGAAGGGGCCAATCGTAGTCCGCATCGTTCGCACTCTTGTGAGAACACACAGTTTGCGCGGAACGATGCACCGGGCACCGGGTACGGCTCCGCGTACGATCGTACATCGGCAATAATTTATTAACGGTACGATCGTAAACAACGCGTACGTACGGACGAGCGCGGCCCGGCAAAATGATATTTCTACGAAGCTTTTGTCGCAGACGGAACGTACGTTCCAGTCGCGGACTGCTAAGAACGGATATTCAATATACATGTATACATATATATATATTAATTTTTTTTTTTGTTTTTTTTTTTTTTTTTTTCATACATGAATTTACTTATAAAGAAATGTTTATCGTCGAATGTGTGCAGGACAGATTTGAGATATGCACCGATTCTTCATACCTCGAGCCAGCAGTGATTAATCTCGGCTTGCCCTTCATCGTTGACATCCATAAAACTCGCGCGGATAAAACTCCGAGCCGTTGCTACCCTCCGATATTTATTTTCCATATTCTACCGTCGCTGGGTGATTTTTTTTTTTTTTTTTTTTTTTTTTTTTTTAATTTCTTTCCTTCCGCCTCGAGCGTCACACGGTGGGACACTAACGTATTATCGTGGAGGTGGTAAATGACCGGACCGTAAAACCCGACGGCGCCGTCGAGCATCACGATAATACACACGGTCCGAAGCACGTGTAGCAAACATTTACAAAAACACATGGAAACAATGATTTGAGAGATGCTGGACAGACGGGGTTGGCGTATCAGCGAGAAACTCGCACGTAAAGACGTCTCGAGGGATGCGCGGGACTCGATTAACGTATCGCGGAGAACATTTGAAAAAATATTAATTTATGAATTAATAAAATTTATGAATAATTGAATTCTCGTGTTGCAAGTTAATTAACGTTACGATCGCACGTCTCGCGCAATATTTGGATAATTAAAAACGAGTCACGTGTTTATATTTTGACGAAAAAAAAATAAAAAATAAAAAATAAAAAATCCCCCCCCTAAAGAAGCCACAAAGGTTTCCACCCAGCACCACGAAAAGCCCCCGAATTATTTTTAAAAATCTCCTCCACCCCCCCCCCCCCCCCCCAAAAAAAACCATTCAACAATAAATATCACGGCTCCGTCAGCGAATTTTCTCGAGGTCCACGAAAAAAAAAAAAAAAAGGATTCACTCGAGCGCGAAGTTGGGGGGGGGGGGGGACGGTGAAATAATAAGGGCCGCGGCATGGAGGTGTCATTTGCGAATGGGAAACGTATCTCTCCGTGTCTCGGTAACCCGAGCACGCAATGCGAAACTCGGTCGCTGCATCGTCAATTTTTTTTTTTTTTTTTTTTTTTTTTTTTTTTTCCCCCTCGTCTCTCGCTTCCTCCAGTCCGAAGCGTTTAAATTCTCAGAGGGTCGTCGGTGGGGCACGGTTTGGTGGGGCAGGGGAAGCGTGTTACAGAGGAGAGTTTCTGCTCGAGCGGAGCGCGGAGTATGCGAGACCGGGTCGGAATAGGGAACCGGTGTGCGCGCCTCCGTGTCTCGTCTACGCGGTGCAAAACTCCGCGCCGTTGAATTGCATTGCAGTGCAGTCGGTAGTTAGATGTGACCTATCGGTCTCGCGAAACGATCGCTCTCTCGGAAAACACTCCTACTGTCTTCCAGCGTTGCCCTCTTCGTGTGCATCGCCCCCCCCCCCCCCCATCGCCCCTCCATGCCCCCCCTCGCCCTTCGCCCCCTTTGCCAACAATTTTTCCCACTCTTCGTTGCAGCCGAAGCTTCGCGATTTTGCCCCCCTCCAAGTTTTTTTTTTTTTTTCTGCTCCCGTCGCCCTTCGAGCTCTCGGCAATAAACCGGCCGAAGAAATGCAGGTGCAGCCACCATCCATCGATGCGTCGGGCGTGCGAGAGGTTTCCCCCCCTTCCCTTGTGACCGTTGCTATTAATATTTCACTATCTCGACAGCGACCGCGCGATAAACGACAGGAAAATCGTTCGACGGACATTAATTGCTATTTATCGGTGGGGGAGTCGATCTTCGATTGTGTGATTTATGGGGGGGGGGGGGGGGGGGATTTTTTTTTTCTTTTTCTCGCTCGTCTTCGATTGTCCTACCGATTCGGATGTCTCGGGACCGATCGAGGGGGAGGGGGGGGATGATTAATTTTTTTGTCGACAGTGGTAATCGATACTTATCGATGTAATTTTTTGTTTTGTTTTGTTTTTTTTTTTTCGTGGTGCAAAACATTTTTCTCGAATTGTATGATGTTGAAAAAAAAATGTTTGATTTTTTTTTCTTTCATTTCTTCGAATGTCGAGAGTCGTGGGATTTTTTGTATTTTTGTTTTTTTTTTTTTTTGTGGATTCTCGAGATCATTTTTTCTTTTTTTTTTGTTTCGTGGAGGGAGAAAAAATTCCCGGGTCCGCGGGAATCGGCAACGGACTGCCTGTCACACGGAAAACCGATTGAGAATGAAATTTATAAAGGGGGCGGAGGGGGCCGAAACGAAGTTCTCTTCATCCGCATTGCAATCTAAACCGTGGACACCCGTTTTGTCATTCGTGTGCGCATGTATATCTATACACAATATACATATTTTGTTCGTGAAATTCGTGTGTGCGTATGTGCGTGTGTGTGTGTTTGTATATGGGGCGCTCCACGTAAAATTGCGCGGTTCATGTCCATCGAGGACGTCGAGTGTATTTATTTTTTGAGCGTGACATTGTTACCAACTCGTCAAGGTCTCGGCATTAAAAAAAAAAAAAAAAAAAAAAAATTTCGCAGCACAAGTAAGATTTTTTAATCCTCGAAAAAAAAAACCAGTTACACGAGCGTTCTTAAAAAAAATCTTTGAAAATTCAAACTGAATGTACGACTTTGAATGTGATTTTCGGACGCTATACGATTGTTCGAATTCCAATTGGGAAAAGAATAAATATCGCGATGCCAATTACCGTTCGATTATTAAAAATCACAATTTGAATTGTGAAACTGGTGTTTTTTTTTATTTCTTTTTTTGGGAGGTTCTCCAAGGATTTCAAAGTTTCACTGGCGGTGAAAAGAATCTCCAAAAAAAAATTCTGCCATCCTCCCGGGTCGATAATAATATAAAAAAAAAAAAAAAAAAAAAAAATTGACCGGTCTCTCGTTTTTACGTGGAATGCCCCGTATGCGTTTTCCCGAAACGCGCATTTGGAGTCTT
>OZ021684.1:14780614-14790867 GCA_963978505.1 Listrodromus nycthemerus
AACTGAAATAATTGGGAGGAATTAATTGTCAGAATTACATTTTTTAAAAATTAAAAGTCGTTTGGTGAAAAAAAAAAAATTGTGATGAATTAGGTAAAAAAAATGTTTTTGGAAGTTAAGCCGAATTGGCAGTGTTCCATTTTGCCCCAGCCTCGGCTTCTTCAGGTTGGGGTATCGAAATTCCGGCAGGTTTGACGTGGCTCGTGAATTCGAGCTTTGTTCGTCGTTCTCGGACAATAAAAAATTGAAACTGTTCCATCTTGCCCCACGTGTGTTACCGCACTTCCAATACAAAAAAATCCAATAAAAAAAATGTTTAATTTACGTTTCTCAACCTTTTTGAGTGGTCCATTTTCCCCGCGCAGTCATCCTATTTTTTTTTTAACGTTCTACCAAGATTCCCAATTCTAATCGAAAGATCTTCCGCATTGCAGTTTCGCATTTTTTTCTCAGTCCAATACAAAAGATCCAATAAAAAAACATGTTTAATTAACGTTTCTCAACCTTTTTGAGTGGTCCATTTTTCCCCCGCGCGGTCATCCAATTTTTTTTTTTTTTTTTTTAACGTTCTACCAAGATTCCCAGTGGTTCGTTCAAGCCCCGCCGTCTCGAGCTTCCGAAAATGAACGTTTTCCCGGAATTTCCTCGTGGTCCATTTTACCCCGCGCCCGGAGTTTCCACTACGACCTCCGATTTTTCGTCGATTTTGTTCTATTTTTTTTCTCCTCTCTTCCCGAGCCACTGCGTGGTTCATTTCCGCTGTATCTTGTGTCAATCTGTTATCCCGTTCGTCGATAAGCGCCCGAGCAAAGCGGATAAGCGAGCGACTCGTCGTCGTCGAACTTTTCTAGGCGCAACGCGAGCCACCTCGTACGAGGCGCAACAGCGAGTCGTCGCGGTCCCACGGCGATTCCGGAGTGTCCCGCGCGACTCGGTCGGTAAACGGTAGTGGAAACTCCTCGACCGGGATGTAAAAGGGACGGTGAGAGAAATTGCGAAGAGCCCGAACGCCCCGGGGCGGGGGCGTCGGCGAAGTCGCGGGCGCGCCACTCGCAACTTCGCTGTCGCTCGCTCGCTGGCCAAACTTTGATAAAGCGACGTCGAGACGACGACGACGACGACGACGACGACGCGGTTCCGTAGCGAAAACTTTCTCGAGGGTTTCGGCGAAATACGAAACGTACGGCAACTGTACGTATCACTCGGACGGTGTAGAACAGCACGAGCTAACGGTAAACTACCACAAGGAACGGAGAGAATTTCGTTGCCGGAAAATCGGAACGAAGTGAGACTCGAGAGAGAATACCCAAAGCTGCAAAGAGAAATAGCCTCGTCGTGAGCTTTTCCCGTCGCATTCGCGGAAGCCCGGCAATGAAAATCCTCGAGAGCGTGAAGAGCTTGGTCCGAGTTTTTTTTTTTTTTTTTTTTTTTCCCGTCGGACAGATCGTCCCGAACGTGTCGACGTACATCGACGTTTGATCGACGAGATGAGGATTGAAGGGCGATCGGGTGGAGGAAGAGAGGAGATTCGCATTGCGAGCGTTAATCGTCGTCGGTTCAGCAGTCAGACAGAAGCGTTCGCTTTTCGTCGAGCTTCGACATTTCGCACTCCCCTGACCGCTCCGCCAGCTAAGCGACGAGAGGACTCGATTCGTTGCTAAAAAAAAAAAAAAAAAAAAAAAAACAAACTCCCGCGTACGTCGCGTCCTTCGAGGACTTTTATCCCCAAACATTTTGTGTCACTGGGGTGAAATAAAAATGTTATCTCGGCGACGTGTCACTTTTATTTCGAAAATTATCGAAATAATTGTTCGACGTTCGATGCTGGATTTTTTTTTCTAGGGATAACCGATAATAAATAATAACACAATTTTCTTAGGAATACACAATGATTCTTGTGACGCGAATCTTTGCGTATATAAAAATGTAAAAAAAAAAAACAAAACTGGTAGCAATGGTTCAGGGCGAACGCTCGCAATATCGGAGATCGTGGAACGAAGTCAAAAAAAAATTCTTCGACTATTCGATTATTTTCGAGTATAAAAGTTTAGATCAATTTTCCGATTTACTCAGATTTATCGAATAATTTTATTTTTCACATTTGTATAAAATTTTTTAATAACACTTAAAAATTATTATTACTATTATTATCATGTTCATTAATATTATTACAGTTCTGTCTGAGAATAAAAAATGAAGTTTCCGGTCACGATCGATCGCGGACTTCCGGCCCGGTGCCCGGAAAATATCCTGAGCCGTCGGAATCGTGAAATATGAATTCCATCGAATTCTCTTCGAACTTGTCAGCCTTTGATGAAGCCACGCGTGTCTGTCCGTGGCTGGCATTGCGAAGGACTTCGCCGAGACATCTCGTCATCGTGTAATATAATAATCGAGGGAGGGATCGTGGACGCCGCGAGGATGCCGCACGGCGAGACGCCGCGTTCATTTCATCTGCTGCATTGGCTTTTGCTGATGCTGTGGCAATCTCGTTACCAGTTGCACCCTCCGTCGTCGCTGCCGTTGCCGCTTCACACTTGCAGCACCGTAATTCGCGCCTCTCCCGACAGACTCACGGAATACTTCCTGAACAACGACGGACGAGTCGCCAATCGTCGAACGACGATTTCATTATTCCTCGTCTCGCAGATTAACTTTTAGAAAAAAAAATCCGATCACAGCTGGAGCAGCTTTATCGACTTCCGGGGAAAAAACGTGTCTTGTTTTTTTTTCCTCGTTTTAAGAAATATCGAATTAAAAAATTCTTCGGCACGGTTGTTCGGACGGTCTTGGGAAAAAAATTACTCTTTTTTTCCCGGCTGTACGAATAAGATGAATACAAGATACAAAAAATAATGAAGATAGATTCTTATTTGAAAAAAAAAAAATTTCAAATAAGAAAAAAAAATGAAATTCCAACAATTTTTATTCCGCGCACCGAAGGATTTTTCACACGCCTGGAAATACCCTTGCGAACGATCACACCTGTGCTATTTATCCTTGATGCGTTTTCGTTTTTAATCTTCAAAAAATAAATAACAAATATCTCTCGTCGCGAAAAATGAATGGATCAAATTTTGGATTAAAAAAAAAAAAATTCTTTACCATTCTGTCCGAAAACAAAAAAATACCTCGTGGTCGTTACGAGACCGGCACTTTTCTCCGTATCGTTTGCGGTCTCTCGGCGTTTTCGCCGACCGGTAACTCGCGGACACACGGCTACTTATTTCTGTGACTTCGTCAGGCGCAATTACCTCTCCGGGATCGTCTTCGTAATCGTCGAGTTCTATGCACGCCGTCCGCGAGTCTCCTCCGGAGGCTTTGCCGGCGAAACTTTCTTCCTTCGTAACTTCGACTTGGTCCGCGGCGACGCGCGCGGTTTACCCGGAGTTACTCGTGTTACTCAAACGCGCGTAAACTCGTGCAGTTATGTTCTCTGAATAAATTTCGCGAGTGCAAAACCCCATCGCGCCGAGACGTAAATTAATCGCGCAACGAGAATCGCATCCTTGGAATCGCGATAGAATTTAACCGAGTCCTGTGCCGCATAAAACGAGGCATAATAATTGCGAAAACGTTGCGGGTCGCCCACGGAAATTTTTCTTTTTTCCTGCATGAAAAAAAAAAAAAAAAAAAAAAAAAAAAAAAAAAAAAAAAATCATAATATTATTCTACCGAGTCGATCTGTGGGAGCGGAGGTCTGTTTGTGTAAACTCATCATCATTATCGTTCTCGTCAAAGGAGGCGAAAAAAATATCGAAGCGAGAGTGGCTGAGTACGTATTTAATCGCCGGTCTCACGTGCGATGTTACGCGCCGCGGTTTGCTAATATTATCATAGGCGACGAACGCGGAGGCGTCGCGACTCTCGCCCCCGTCTAGCTTTCCGCACTTTTATTTAATATTTCACCAAAGGGGAAAAATTATCGGAACGATTGCGACGACGCAGATTGTCCGAGAGTGCGGGAATCACCGCGGTCGATAACGAACATTGCAATTAATTGTTCTCACCTGTGTCGACCGGCGAGAGTCGGTAGAAAATTCTCGCCCGTAGCTGAATTAACATCCGCGGTATGCGACACGTTTTTTTTTTTTAATGAGAGCGTCATCCTCGCTTCAAAAAAACAAATAATTTATCGGGAGAAAATTGATGGACGAAATTTCGGTGAATCAAAAAAAATTCTAAAGAATTTTATCCAAAAAGTGAAAAAAAAAAAAAAAACAAACCGGATGTCAAAGAGTACAGAGAAGCCCGCAAAGAATTCCACAGAAGAAAAAAAGTCCAAACACGATATCACTAAAGATAACTAAATGTAACCGAACAAGCTCAAAGCCCTCAGCTTTAATTTTCAGCTTTAATTTTTTTCTTTTAATATTGCACAGTAAAAAAAAAAAACGAAATAAAAAATAAAAAAATAAAATGAACCCTTCTCATCGAAACAAATGGAATTATCCTATTTCAAATGGCCCTATCGATTACGATCGATCATCGTGAAAATAAATGCCTCGCGTCGATCGAACGACGGATCTCTCCGTCCCGTCTGTCGAGCTCTCGCCTACACGTCCTCTCCGCGTATAATGTTGCGACGTACGGATCAGCTACGGAACGGAGTTATTCCGAAAGGTCAAGGTTTAGGTGCGATCCCTTCGTGCCACGGGTTATATTTTACCCATGCATCTCGTTCGATTCTGTGGAGCACGCGCTACCGCGCAGCGTCCCTTCCCCCACTCCTGCGACTCGTGACGCTCGGGTTTCCCCCACTCCGCGGCCGCGTGCCCTCTGCGCGCGCGCTCTTCGCTCTCGAGGTCCCGAAGACGTGCCCCGTCGAGGACACGTGACTTTTATACGAATACAAAATAGTTGTGTACATTGAATTTGCTCGAGAGGAGTTAACGATAGAGTTACGGTCGAACAATGAGACGGCGGAGCTTTGCAGCTGGTATTGGGATCGTTCCACGACCCATATACATACATATATATATATATGTATGTATGTATATGTATAGCTATTAAATCTGTGGAAGAAGAAGGATGAGAAGAAGAAACGGGGGCTCGGTAAAGATCAGTTCTACGTTGAGGACGAAGCGAGGACGAGAGTTAACTCTTTCCGCCTCGGGGTCGCGAACTCGACCGAACTATTGCTTCTCTTTATATATCATTTATGTATATAGATATAGCTTCTATATATGGATGTGTGTGTGTGTATATTTGTGACCTTCTTTCTCACTCCCATCGTCTTTTATTCTGTATGACCTTTTTCGTTTCTGATGCTCTTCGATATTCTCTCATCGAGGATAAAGAGCTCAGAAGAGACAGACAGTTATATATATATGTGTATTAGTACATATATGGACGAATAGATGTATGGATGAACGAAGAGGAAAAATCGTTCGAGGGCAACGAAGATCCGGCGATTGACTCTATTCACTGTGCCAATCCGTTTGCCCCCCCCCCCCCCCTCTTAATGCTCCTTTTCTCTTTGGAAATCTTCCATTTCCCAAAGAACTTATCGTTGAGAGACCTTTTGTCTAACCATTATTTGCTTCACCTTCGAAAGAACCTCTGATAAAAAAATTTGCGATTTGGAATTGGGTCGGTTGTAAAATTTCTTTTGATTATTTTCCTCAGGATGATAGGAAGGTGGAAGTCAAGCGATCGACGAATCTGTCGACGATGCCAATGCGAAATGCATCAAATTTTCTTTTTAATTCGCGGAGATTTGAGAAAATTGGCCAATTTTTTTTTTTCGTAATTTAAGGATGAGAATTTCGACAATTTTCGTCGCTTTTCGACGCAATAATATAAAACCCGAGGTGCTTATCGTAATTCTATCGACAAAACGAAAAATCACAAATTTTTCCCAACATCGGTAATAAAAATCCCCGGAAATTAATTTCCATCAATCGTTGATTCCAGTACTTCGCTCAAGCTATTTTCCCCACTGATAGAGAATCCGCTTTACTTCATCGTCCGATGCCCAAACCCGCACAAAGCGAACGAAACGCTGTTTCGAAAATTAAACAAAAAATTCCGAGATTCATTGAATCTAAAAAAAAAAAAAAAAACAAAAAACAAAAACATCATCAAAACAAAGATGCGAGTGTCTTTTGTCCCTTTCAACGGGTATTCGTTCCCATCCATCTCGATTGTCCCGTTTGTCGCACAGTCGGACCATTGTCGTTTTTCTCGTAACAAAAAAAAAAACAAAAAAAAAAAAAAAAAAAAAAAGAAGAAAAAAAAAGGAAAAAAAAAAAATGGACCAAAGTACAAATGCGCCGGCACTTCGGGTCGGGAATCTCGGGCCTTTGACGAGCCGTCGCATCGCCGCTCGCACGGTGTTCGCCCGGGGGATAAAATTTTTGCCGTGCTTTCGGGACCCGCGCGTTGCTTCCACGAGTTTGTTCGTCGTCCCGTCGTTGCTTGTACTCGCACCTTGGCGGCACACACGCGCATAACCGAGAATGCATTCCCTGGCACGGGTACGGGACTAACGGGCGAGTGCGCGGAATGAAAGTGAAAAGTTTGCTCTGCTCGGAGATGACCTACTGTTTGCCCAAGAATCTAGGTGGCTCGGTGGAGAAGCTGCGGCGACGAAGTCGTCGTCTCCCGGTTCTTCGCCGTGTCAGCCTCCTCTCCCCGTTATCGTTCTTCGCCGAGAACAAACACACTCACGCACACAGACATAACGGAGAGACAGAAAGACACACGTACGTGCCGCGGGGACGCGCAGGGTCACAGGCGTGCTCGGTCATTCGGCTCGCTTCGCTTTAAATAAAGAGTACGGAATAATGAAGCGTCTTGTGTGTTGGTGTGTTGACTAAAAAAAAAAAAAAAAAGAGAACCGCATAATCTCGTGTAACGGTTCACGTAATAACAGAACGGATGGTACGGGGCTTGGATAATGCCAGTTTTTATGTAACGCGACCGCACGGACGATTGGCAATTAAATTTTCAGAGAGGAAAATAGTATTGACGGAGAAAAAAAATCGGGTTGAATTATCGTCGACGAATGAGTTGGCTCGTTTTTGGGTATTTGTAGCTTTTGGGTTTGAATTTCATCGCGGATCAGAGATTTTTTTTGTGTCGATGTTATTGAAAAGTGTGAGTAATAAAAAATCATGGACGAAGCGAATAAACCCGTGGAGAGGCGCGTGTAATAATCGGCATCGATGTTACCGACCGAGCCAGCGCCATTCGGTTTTTATTTAACGCAACCGCACGGACGATTGGGAATTAAATTTTGCGAGAGGAAAATAGTATTGACGGAGAAAAAAAATCGAGTTTAATTATCGTTGACGAATGAGTTGGCTCGTTTTTGGGTATTTGTAGCTTTTGGGCTTGAATTTCATCGCGGATCAGAGATTTTTTTTGTCTCGATGTTATTGAAAAGTGTGAGTAATAAAAAATCATGGACGAAGCGAATAAACCCGTGGAGAGGCGCGTGTAATAATCGGCATCGATGTTACCGACCGAGCCAGCGCCATTCGGTTTTTATTTAACGCAACCGCACGGACGATTGGGAATTAAATTTTGCGAGAGGAAAATAGTATTGACGGAGAAAAAAAATCGAGTTTAATTATCGTTGACGAATGAGTTGGCTCGTTTTTGGGTATTTGTAGCTTTTGGGCTTGAATTTCATCGCGGATCAGAGATTTTTTTTGTGTCGATGTTATTGAAAAGTGTGAGTAATAAAAAATCATGGACGAAGCGAATAAACCCGTGGAGAGGCGCGTGTAATAATCGGCATCGATGTTACCGACCGAGCCAACGCCATTCGGTTTTTATTTAACGCGACCGCACGGACGATTGGCAATTAAATTTTGAGAGAGGAAAATAGTATTGACGGAGAAAAAAAATCGGGTTGAATTATCGTTGACGAATGAGTTGGCTCGTTTTTGGGTCTTTGTAGCTTTTGTGCTTGAATTTCATCGTGGATCAGAGATTTTTTTTGCGTCGACGTTGTTGAAAAGTGTAAGTAATAAAAAATCATGGACGAAGCGAATAAACCCGTGGAGAGGCGCGTGTAATAATCGGCATCGATGTTACCGACCGAGCCAACGCCATTCGGTTTTTATTTAACGCAACCGCACGGACGATTGGCAATTAAATTCGAGAAAAAAAAAAAAAAAATGTATTGAATAGGCGAATGATGGAAAGGCTCGGCGATGTTGATCGGCGAATTCCGATCGACATCGTTGGCTCGTTGTAGACCCGGTGCTTGATCATTAAAATTTTTCCCCGTACCTTCGCTCGTTATCAAAGAATTAATTTTTTAACTTCTCTTTTTATTCCTATTTTTTTAAATACCCAACGGAAAATAGAAATGTTGAGAAAAGAATGCAACGAACAGGTGAAAGTTCATCGCGTCGCATGCGCGTCGAAAAATCAAAATCAACAATAAAATACGATTAACGTTTGCGCGTTTTTTTTTTTTTTTTCGTTTCCGTCCCGATTATTCCGTTACAAAATTTCTCGTTCAAATATGCGCGCGGCTTTTCAATCGGATTGACAACAATGGTCCCGGATCCAAATTCGTTTCGTTGCTCGGTCTCATTGACGCGCCGTCGATCCGCACAATGGGTTCCAAAGTGTGTGAAAAAAAAAAAAAAAAAAAAAAAAAAATCGAATTTCGTACACAAGAATTAGAGTCGTGGCCGAGCGATTCGATAACATTGCAATGACGATTGTTTATAATTCTTGTGCAAGCCGCCATTGTGGGTCACGAAAGGATTTCTCTTGCACATTCTGCACTCTAGTAGTGACGTTTTATTCCCCCCCCCCCCCCCCCCCCCCCCCTAAATCCTTTTTCCCACCTGCTCCACCATCGCCCACTCTGCGCAACAGACAGACCAGATCTAATCGCTTTTATAAATTTACCGGATATTTCGTAAAGTTTCTTTGTTCAATGACGAAATATTGGTGAACCGGAGAACATTTGAACCGCTGTTGGATCGGCTTGTTATGCGCCGCTACACCAAACATGACGATAATAATGACGACGATCAAGATGATATTTCGTCACGGTCGATGAGAACAATTTGATATTTCCACGTTCATCCCGCCGGATTGCTTGTACCAATGCCGCGAGACAATAATCCGTATTGCGTTACACGGAATCGAGGGGTTCGAATTTTTCGAGACGATCAAAAAAGTCTTTTGACCGGATCGCTCACTAGACAGGGATAAATCGCTTTTTTGTCATTGCGGGTCAATATTATTTTGACCAAATATTATTTTGGGCAAATATTATTTTTGGCAAATATTATTTTTGGCAAATATTATTTTTGGAAAATATTATTTTTGGCAAATATAATTTTGGGCAAATATAATTTTGGGCAAATATTATTTTGGGCAAATATTATTTTGGGCAAATATTATTTTGGGCAAATATTATTTTTGGCAAATATAATTTTGGGCAAATATAATTTTGGGCAAATATAATTTTGGGCAAATATAATTTTGGGCAAATATTATCGTAAGCCAATGTTATTTTAGGCCAATGTTATTTTGGGTAAACTTTATTTTTGGTCAATGTTATTTTTTCCAAAAAAGTTATTTTTTTAAATCTTATTTTAAGGTCAATTCTATTTTTTTTTAAATGTTTCAATAAGCGTGTGTTATTTTAATTTATTAGATCAATTATATCGTGTGTTTTTATTTGATTTATTAATTTATCATATTATTATAATTATTTTAGACCAATATTATTTCAGCCTAATATTATTTTGCGCTGATACTATTTCAGGCCAATATTGTTTTAAATTCGATTCTATTTTCTTTTATCGTTGCCATAAGCGTCATTTATTCTAACTTATCGTACTTTCCCACACTCTCATCTCGCCTCGCGCAATTTTTTTTCTCTAACTTCTAACGACAAACGAAAATTCGATCCTAAAAAAAAAAAAAAAAATCGGCAAAAATCATCGTCGCCGTTGCGCGGTACGGCATTGGAGTTTCGACAGATTCGGCACGAACGGCTCGCTTACACTTTTGACATACACAGTCACTGTGACGTATGACGGGTGCGACGATAAATATCGTCGGGTAAAAGGTAGCCGGAGCTCGTTACGGAGGCGGCCAAATGAAATCCGACGCGAACGCTCAATGCGAGCGAAATGTAAACGGGAACGTCGCAATAATTAATAATATATGATAAATCTCGAAACGAAAAATATCGAGACCGGCACGCGGTTTTTCCCAACGGAGTTTTCACCAACAAGTTTACCATTAAATCGAGACCGGTGTTGCGGTTG
>OZ021684.1:14791067-14806987 GCA_963978505.1 Listrodromus nycthemerus
CGGGGAACGGAGGAACCGAGAGAACGAACGATCCCCAACGAGGGCCAGCGCGAGCGATAACAAGATTCCCCGTCGGACGCTTTTCCTCCTCATCCCCCACCACCCCTGCACTACTCCATCTCCACCCAACGGAAGAGAAAAGAAAAGGTTTTCTCCTCAAACACACAATCGAACCTATCGATTGCCTCCTCTGTCCCGACACTCTTCCACTCGGCTTTCCTTCTTCATCCTCCGCACACCAACCTACCCAAACTCGCACCCCGTTACGCGAGAGGAAGAGAGCCTTAAACCAAACAATTCGTCTGTACGTGCCGCGACACTTCCATCTCTCGTTCCATCCCCTTCACGAACAAGCTCCCACCTACACAGTTTCTACACGTAACTATGTACTATGTAAGGTGGATGCTACCGATTCTCCGGCAGGTAATTGATTCCGAGAACGACGCTTCTCGTTGCTATATACCGTTTTCACCCTATATATTATATATATATATATATATATATATATATATATATATATATATATATATATATATATATATATATATATATATATATATATATAGGGAATGATGAGAAAGAAAATACATTTTCAGTTTCGACACAAGGTTCCCTTTCTTTTTCTTTTTTTTTTCTTTTATTATTCTTCTTCTTTTACTTGTTTCTTTGTTGGGCTGGAAGTTTGATATTCTTTGAAAATGGTGAATTTACGGCGATGGCCGAGTCTTTCCGATAGTCGCATTTACATTCGCACCGGGGTAATGGGTTCCCCTGCGGATGGAAGCTATGTGCCGGAAAGACGAGGACGCAGGGGTTGTACGGAGAGTAGATATGCGAAGCCCAGAAGTTAACTTGGCTTCGCTCCTAATCGGAATTTCCTCGTTCCTCGTCATCGGCGATAGTTCGACGCGAAATCGGGGATGCGGCGCCGGGTGCAGGGGTGGTTTCAGTTTCACATCGCCCTCCGTCGGATTCGGGGACGACGGCGCAACCCGCCCGAAACGCTGCGGCTAAGTTAGGAATTTCATTGGTTCGAGGCTTAAGTCGTGTGTCAGACGAGAATCTCCAACCGATCGATCCAATGAACTGAATATTTACGGTATGGATTCGCGGTGTATGCGAGACCGACTCGGTGTCCGTACGCGCGTACGCTGGCACAGATGCATATGCATGTGTGTGACGCGCCCAACGTTCCATGGACGTATGGTGTATTCGTGGCCAATTTGTACATCGGCCAACGCTGGGTACCGCGACGTTAATTGCCCGGGAACGTAATTTGTGACAATTACTGTGGCAATCAGGCTGCATGCATAGTTAAGGACCATCTAATCGTGCCCACACATGGAGTATTAAGCAGTCGGCAGTGGCAATAGTGCCGGGCTGCGGTTTGAACTACACAACCGGATGCGTCCTCCGCGGCTTCGTCGAGTACCGATAATCACAATTTCTCGGAGCACTTCTCTCCGGAAAATGACGACCGCAGTGAGTTGACTTTGAACTTTTTTGTATTTTCCGGTAGGTTGAATTTTATTCAATTTTCTCGGATGAAGTGTCGTCTCAATACGTTGTTATGACATTTGCTATGCGGTCCATCGGCGATTCGACCAAACGACCGTTCGGTAATCGAGCCATTCCGTCACACGACCGTTCGGCCATGCAATCACTTTGGCGTCCCGACAACGCCACCAATGTATTCCATCGTTACGCCATTAAAACAGCTATATCGCTAGTCCAAAAAGACAGTCAACAGTTTACCTAAAGATGCTTTCCAAACTCAAGCGCAAGAAACGAAAAAACACCACGGATGGTTGCGAACCGAAAGAGCCGGAAAAATGTCTACGTACACTTTGCCGAGAAAAGGTCGTTTCTGTGAATTCATTGGAACGAATCACGCGAATGTCACGGAAGCAGAAAAAGGGAGTTCAGATTCGCGTGAATGTTTCACAACCGTCATGAAGCGATTCGTCGAAGAATCTTCCTTGGGAACTCGGTCCCGATAATTCGTCCCGCAAAACGAATAGCGAAATTGTGATATCAGCCTTGGAACGATGGTTGGTTACCGAGACACGTGACAAGACGCAGAGTCGGCACCGGCGGAATTCGAGGAGCTTCATGCCGGATCGCGCGACCGACAGAGTCGTGTAACACAATCTGTCCAAGTTAGTCGGGTTATCCTCGCCGTGTAATGTATTCGTGTAATAGGCAAAGCTGTGTATAGGAGGGTTCGATGCTGTGTACAGCACAGCTAAGTTTCGCCGGATACATTGAGACGGAGCGTGTATATGCAAATGGGCGATTATGCCGGCTGTTGTGCGCGATGAAACGTTGAGACTCCGAAGTTTCGCGAGCCGACGAGCAGGTGGATTGTCGAGTCCATCTCCAACCACCTCTTCGACGTCAACCGCGTCTGGGCGCGACGTTCCCTCTCTTCGTCTTTCATCTTCTGCCGTTTTGCCTCTCGGCTAACCCTTCGCTCGGTCTAACGTCAATCGCCCGAGTTAACCACGTGACGTCCTCGTATACGTGCCCATTCGACTGGCAATAAGTTACAATCCGTCGTCAAACTTGGCTCAACGGCTTTATGTGTTTCCACTCTCCACGTCTGAGCTCTGCTCTTGCCTATCGATAAATTGCATCTCGATTGCATCTCATAAAGATGATCTTATTTTTTTTTCTTCAAATTGTTGTACTCTTTGTATTTGTTGCAGTTGCAGTTTTCGCAGTTTTTTTTTTTTTGCAGTTTTTGTAGCTGTTACAATTTTTTTGGAGTTTTTTGGAGTTTACGTCGTTGCGTTTTTTGTTGCTTTTTCCTCCAAACGTATTTTCCAGATATATTAATCGACGTTAATCGACGTCTCAATGCCATTGATTCGTTCGTACGATGAGACATCGAAGAACCATTGTTCTTGGACATTCGCGGCCACGATCCTCGATTATGTAATTGATTTTTCAATTAGCTTTCGTAACGAACGAATAGCCGGCGAGAGATGGAGAGTTTAAACGAACGGCCGTCGATTATCGTAGGTGATTGATGGGAGTCGGCGGGGCACGAACGACCGTCTGACATTGATTCGTGTATCTTCGGACTTTATCGATATTCGATCGACACGGCGTTTTTTTTTTTTTTTTTTTTTTTTTTTTTATTCCGTCTTTTTATCGATCATTATCTCACGATAATTTGTTCGGCTACCAGTGTTGGCAGCATTGTAATGGATTATCGACGATGCCGTGGCAATACAGAAACGCCGACGGTCGGTCACTGTTACGCGGTACATTAATTTTATCGGGGTGAATCGAGAGGCAAGAAGACACGGCTATCTCGTCGTTTATCTTGATCAAGCCATTTTCGGTCGTTACTTACGCGAGTGGCGAAAAAAAAAAAAACAAAAAAAATTATTCACGACGGTAAGAGACAGAAATTCACGACGATTTTCGTGTCGCACCTGTGACACGCCGTTCGGCGAGCAGCGAATCAACCAAAAATACATCTTTGCCAATTTCCTTTTTTTTTCGTTTTTTTTTTTTTTTTAGAATTTTTTTTTGAATCTTCAAAAAAATTTCTCGACACCAAAAGTCCTCGATGTATTTTCCGTTCCCGTGCACCGGTGATTCAAAAAATTAAACAAGATTATTTTCATTCTCACTAACGTTAAGAAAAAAAAATATTTTATACTTTCAAATCCCCATCTCACAAAATCCACCGAGTTCAAGCAGTGTCTTTTTGTGTCCCGCGTCGGTGTCCTTTTTTTTTTGTTTTTGTCCCGTCGATAATGGAGCAACACCTTGACTCTGACACGTGCCGACCAATAATCTCGTTACATTGTGCTCGTCGATCGGCGTAACGAGAGGATTTCTCGAACGAGTACCCAAAAAAAAAAAAAAAAAAAACGAGGCGCGAAATGCACGAACGATCGTTCGAGTATCCGACGGAATAATGTGTATTGTAACGCGACGAGTGAAGCGACGCCCCGTGAGAAAAGAATGATTTCTTTGTGCTGAAAGGCAGCGCTATCTCCGTGTCTGTAGTCGGCCGAGTCCTGAAGCGGCCTCCTTAAAATAAGACGTTCGACTGGAATGTTGTGTGCCCCATCGGGCTTCTCGTCGGGAGTTCAGCGATAGAGAACGAGACGGGTACAGCGCTCGCGCTTCTGGCAGTACAAAGAGTGCTCAATCTCCGTTGAGCATGTAACCTTTTGAGGTGTACCTGGTCGCTTGGCTCTCGGGTGACTGCAACGATTCCATCGCATACACACACACACACACACACACACAGAGAGGTGTATAAATATATATATATATATATATGTATATGGAATGTATAAAATAAATTTGTACAACGTGCCAGATTGCGGTATCGAAGCGGCGAACGGCTCCAATAATAATCGGGCTAATGCACTATGCTGGTAAATCCTCGCTTCGTACACGAAGGATTACCCCTTGAATCACGGTAAAACCATCGCCGTGAAACTTCTACGCCGACTACTTTTGCCGGCTGCGATAATCCGTTGAAACAGGAAAGATCGTTTTGTTAATTGTAACGGGGTGAGATGGAAATTTTGCCAGGTCGATCAACAGCTGCGCCGGAGGATTTCTGGACTTGGGCGGAGGGGAATTTGGCTCGGTGGTTTCGCGCTTCGTCCGACCGTTTCCTTGCCGCTCGGCGAAAGAGTCTCGACCGGAAATCGCGGATTCTCTTGCGGTCCGGACGCGAAACGATCACTTTGACTTTTGCATCTTTGGTACGAGGTTTTTTTTTTTTTTTTTTTTTTTTTTTTTTTTTTTTTTTTTTTTAGTGGACAGCGATGGGAAAATTGTGAACTTTGACCTGGCAACACGTTACATCGGAGCTGCGACTAGCGATACGCTGAAGCACGGTCTCTGAAGGTCTCGAGGACATTTCTGAATCACGATTTTGCAGACGTCTCCGAACCAACAATAAGTCATATCCGAATTCGGAGTTCGAAGTACCGAAACCGGTACCCAAAATAATTCTCCGAGCAACCGGTCTATTTTCCACATTATTCCACTTCCGAGCCATCGTCGACAACTAAATTTCTCCGCAACGGACATTTCTTTTTTCAATGTCCTGGAATTCCAAAAAAAAGGATTTTTTTTTCCATTTTCGGTTCGTCCGCTTCGAAAGCCGAGTCATCGAGAATACTTGGTGGATCACTCGAACGTTTTGCGAGGACGATCCTGGGACCGTGTCGAGCGAATGACCCGTCCTTAGGGCTTCGTTGACGCAAGTCGCCCGCCCGCAGTCTCCAATGTGGTTTCCGCCGCGGACGAGCAAATTGGCCAACTTGCACATCGGGTCCGGGTATCTCCGTTTCGAAAGGCGAAAGGCAGAGACGCGAAGGTGACGGCTGGAGCTGAGGGTTCCGTCTACCGTGGGCCGTGTTAACTGCTCCGGCGCACTCGAACTCCGAGGGCTCTCGTGGTCCCCGGACCACCTATTCACCTTGACTCACGGCGGAGGAATATTCTTTGCGAGGTTGTAAACCGGCAATGGTCGCTCCTTTCCCTCACCGAGGATCCCACCGAAATTCCTCGACAACTCGAGGCGACATTGGTCCGCGCAGTCACCGTTTATGGCGCTCGAACTCGGCTAGAACTATCGTCGCGTCGTTAGGTATCCCGGTAACCAACAGCCGCAGAGACTGGCCGCTTGGTGGCGCTAGCGACGCGGCTCACCCGAAGAAAGGCGCGACGCTCGAACTCGAGTTCCCGCTGTGTCGCATAGTTCATGGTTTCAAGGAAAAAAAACACACACACACACACACACACAAATTAATGGCTGTAAGGTCAGGGTTGATGATGGGAATTTTCCAGCGTTACGTCGGAGCCGGATCAGATTCTGGTCGGGAGAATGGTGAGCGAGTTTGATCGAAGGAAGACGCTTTAGGACGGCGTACTCTGCAAAACGAGAGTCGAAGCGACTCACGAGACGCGGTTGGTGTCGAGTCGAACCAATTGCATTGATGAATCGCGTGTTGGACGACTCGCGTTTTGGTGAAGACACTTGCATTGCGTCTTTCCTGGACCACGCATTGGCACAGGGTTGATCAACAGCGCACATGTGGACAATTTTTCAACAGCTTTCCGGATGTGTAACGCTCGTTAATTTCTATCGATGACTGCGGCGAAAGGATCGCGTTTGTGGCGCAACCTTGTTACGGTATCCAACAGGGGTCCTTGACGAAAGGACCGCAGTCCTTGACGGACGAAGATTCCGTTCAGATTGCGCATTGTGCAACGCGATCATCGGGAAGAATCTTCGCCAATGGGCTTTACCGTACTGGGATGAAATCAATGGCGCGCGCACACTGGCCATGATCCGGCCAGTTTTTGCGCTACGTTACGCATCCTGGATGGACGAGGAAGGACATGGATAATCGACGCGCGTTACCGCGAGCTTGACGCACGGTACTTGCGGTACAGTTATGCCGATAAATTGCACGCAAGTCATGGAAATTATTTACACGTATTAACGATGTTTCTCGTCAACGGAATTACGCGATTGTTTCTTTGTCGATTTGATTGTATTTTTTTTTTTTTTTTTTGTGGCACTGTAAAATTGGTGAGAAATAAGATTGTGAATTGACGGCAATGGAAAAATGTAAAATCGACGAGGAATAAAATTAAAAATGCATTTTTAGAAAATGACGGAATTACCGAAAAAAATAATCTCGATGACCTCTTCGCTCGAGAAATGTTTCGTCGATGATGCTTTTATTTTTCTCGGTTTATGGAGCGACCCACAAACCGAGGGTTCCTTTCGGGTCTTCCCTCTCCACGTTCGCCAATGACGCGAGCATTTTCCATCGGGAACGATCGGCCGTTCCGAAATTTCGTATCGGCGATACAATTTGAAAGTTGCCGGATGGAACGGGCTGGAATTAGTTTCTGGCGCAAGGCTACGCGCCTCACCGAATTTGACGGAAACGAGGCCACCGGCGGTAAATAAAAGATGATCCGAGCCAAAATGGGATCTCGAAATGCCACGAGGATACAACAGAGCCTATCCTACGCTCTCAAGACGTCACTCTTAATAGGTCGATCTGGAAAAATGTCGACAGCTCTATTTCTACCTCTTCCACGACCATTAATCATTTTTCGTTTCTGCTCATTCTCATTTTTTATTACACATCTCTTTTAACCCTTCTCAATTATGTCATCGTTTATTTAAGCCTTGGGGGGCAGCGATCCGAGAACTATTAAAAGGTAGTTTTCAGGCGGGCAAAGCTCGACGTCCAAGGAATCCTCTAATTTCTCAAAGTAACATCTCCCTCCATTATTTATCTCTTTTGCTTCATCTTTATCCTCCTCCTCCTCCTCGTCTTCTCCTTCATCGTCCCCCTCCCCCCTAAGTCTGCAGTTAATTCGCGGAAGGGTTTCCCGTTCGTCGTTCACTATGTATAAGCAGGTGAAACGCGGAACGACGGTGGAAGATACGAATATTCTCATTCGTTCTCTCTCGCGCGGTCCTCGCTCTCACCGGTCGCCAGCCGGAATGACTAATTGCAGAGTCAGAGGTCTCATTGCTGAGCTCACGCCCGGTCTCCCCTCGACCTTTCACCCCAAAAGTCCCCCCCCCCCTCCCCTCTGTCTCTCTTTTAGCTTTCTCTCCGTCACACACCGCTCACGGCCCATGTTCGTTCAAAGTTATTGTTCAACGACTGCAGCTAATTTATTCAGGATGTTTCCTCTCCGTGGAGAACCGGTAAAGGAAGAGAAGGGGGGGGGGGGGCGAGGAAGAGATAACCGGCGGGGCCGGAATCACTAAAGGACGAATTTTCGTCGAGATAATGGACCGCCTAGTACTCGCTCGGGAAACACTTTGCGATGACAGGGTTCGGGGAGTCGGGAAGTTAAACTCCCTAAACCACCCCCGCCCCCCACTCCTGCTCCATCTTTCTCGACTCCTCGGTTCAGTGACAGTGGAAGCGTCGTAAGGAATAAAATAATCGTCGTCGCGTGAGTGTTTGGTCGTCGAAGAAAAATTCATTGGATGGCGAACCGTTGAAGTTGGGGTGGGTTTTTTTTTTTTTTTTTTTTTTGGAGGACGTCGGCCGTCGGATGGGGCAAAATGGATAACGGACCATTTTGCCCCGTCAATTCGATTGTCGTTAAACCCCGAACGTATAGTTTCGCATACGCGACACAATCGTCGAGGCGCGAGTGATTGGTCGTCGTGTAAATTCACCGGAAAACAAAGTTCCGAGTTCGCGGGGTGTTTTTGGGATACGAGGTGTGGAGCGGGGCAAAATGGACCAGGGACGAAACGAAAGGAGGGGACAAAGGAAATTTCGATGAACAGGGCGGCGGACCATTTTGCCCCACTCAGATATTTTACCTTGCGCAGGTCCCTGAACGAGTTTAACGTGGACGATAATCGTCCGGACGCGAATGTTCATCGCTGGGAAAATTAATTGTAGCCAAAACCGTTTTAGTCGGGGAGGTATTTCGGGGATACGTAACGTAGTGCGGGGTAAAATGGACCGGGGCGAGAATGGAAGAAACGAAGGAAAGCACGTGAGGTTTAGCGAGACACCGGACCATTTTGCCCCGGCCAGCTTCGCCTCACTAACGCAAACGTTCCAGGCTCCTCTGAGGAATAAAATTATCGTCGGTACGGGAATCTTCGTCGTCGAGCAAATTCATGAGAGAGAATCAGAGAAGCTAACGAAAGATAGGAGAGAGAGAGAGAGAGAGAGGAGAGACAGCTGTGTGGAGTTGGAGAATGGAATATATATGAGGATAACGGGGTGAAATGGAGCAGAGTGCGGAAAGGACAATTTTTAGATATTTATTCACAGGCGTCAAAGAACGAACTCGCTTCGAACGGGGCTACCGGTCCATCTTTCCCCACTAGCCCGACCTGCCACAGCGTATGTGTTTTCGAAGGTCGGCGGGAGCAACGAAGCCGGATTCAAACTATCCCACGGAATATTTTATGGGATTATATATATATATATATATATATATATATATATATATATATATATATATATAATTATATAACTATGAGAGGCGAAGGAGGTGGAGGAAGTGGAGTTAAATTCTATATCCGTGGAGAGCCGGAATAGGCGAGCTATATGGAGTGGATGTATGCGGGAGCAAAGTTCGCTGGGACTGGAGGGCGAGAGGTAAAGAGATGAAAGTGAGTTAAAGAAGTCCGCTGGTTTAACCACCGTCTAGCCGCGATGACGCGACCAAAAGGGAAAAAGGTTCGCAGGGAGAGAAACGGAGAACCAAAGAATTCAATTACGTTCCAGTTGATTTTTTGCCACGACGAAGCCCAAACTTCCACTCGTCAATTAGCTTCCAAATGTGCAGACTTCTCCGGCGAGATGGAAGCCTGATCAATTATTGATCGGCTCAAAGATTCGAACGACGGAAAAATTTGGATGCACCTCGAGTCGTCTCGGATTTGGGACCTCGAAAGTGCAAAAATAATTTATCTGAAAATAACGGTGTTTGAGGAATTAATAAGTTCCCGACGCGTCGCCCGACTGTATTTAGTGAATTAACGAGGAAACTCCGGCGCGTTATCGCCACGCTGAAACAATAATAATGTGAAAGCCGTGAAATGCCGAATGAGTGAATTATTAAAAATCGCATTGAGTCGAAGGAAGATGGCTGTTCAATAAAATTATTGTTTCACCCTCAAAATCCAGACATTGCATTATTGGTTATTTCGCAACCCAACGCTCGGTCCCGTTTCTTGTCTATATTTACCATTTCCCTCGTGAGCCACGAACTCTCTGAACACAATAATAATAATAATAATAATAATAATAATACTGACGCTGATAACGCGAAACAGCGAATTATTTAATTATCAAAGAGGCAAGTTTCTAACTATGTATGAATATTCTGCTTTGACTCGTCCGTGTATCTTTATTGCTCTTGCCTCGCACTCCCGTTCTCCAAGAAATATCTCGGAAAACTTTACCCGTCTATGCGTCTTACGGTTGATGGTGAATGCACGCTCACGACTGGAGTTGGCTCGCTGGAAAGGAAGGAAGGAAAGAAGAATGCGAAGATCGCGGCGCAACGATATTGTCATTCTTCGACTATCATCGTACGTTCATTCTCGTGAGTGATTTCGTCAGCAGATCCTTTGATTAGTATTACTTTTGAAAATGACTTGCATAATCGCGATGCAACTGCAGCGATAAGATAAACCAATTTATTATTATCGGTGGAATCTTAGCCGGAGAAAAATCTCTTCGCTTAAATATACAATTTTTTTGAATGAACTTTTTTAAATAAACAAAATAAAAATAGTATTTTCGTTGCAAGCTGCGCAGCAGATCGGCCGAAACGACAACACTGGAAATAAATTTAAAAAAAAAATTGAAATACGAAGAGAGAAGATAAAAGTAGAAAAAACTACTTATTGGCAGACGCGAGTGAGCGGCAATGGGAAATTATTGAGTCGGCGCTCGCGTGCGTGAGCATTACGGATGCTACTCTCTTAACACAATGGGTAAATCCCACCCACAAAGGACATTCTTGTCGAGTCGGATCCCGAGGCGCGGCGCAACCTCCCCGAGCTCTCTGACTCTGATTCTCATCGTTCGTTTCTCTCTCATGGTGGCGCGGATCTCTCGGCTGGCCCAGTCCGAGCCGTTGCTCCTCTCAGTCTCTGTATCTCACGATATTATACATATGGGGCATTCCTCGCCGTTTCGACTCGGCTCTAACTCTCCGCACCACGGACAGAGATAACGATTATTAATTGGACTTGACTGACTCTCATAAACACTCGAATAAAAGAAAAAAAAAATTCAATGCTTATAATCATCTGTGACAATTAAAAAAAAAAAAATTAAAAAAAAAATTTCATTTTTTTTTTTCACTTTGCGGCATGTACAAAAAATATTGAAATTTTTTCGGAGCGGAGCAGAGCTTCGCTTCCTATATTTTCTCATTTTTATTCCCCGGAAAAAAAGGGACATTAATCGGTAGAAAAAACAATTATTCCACAAAGGACTATCGCTCGATCATTCTCACGGACACCGGTGCATATTCGTGATTTGCTTTCAGATTCCGAAAAAAAATTTTCCAAATTTTTTTTAAACTTCCCAAATTGTCGCTACCGATCGATTCATTATCATTGATCACGAATAATTGCAGAAAAATCCGAATGCTCTCAAGCTTAGTTCACTCATATAAAAAAGTTGCGATCAGAATCCAAGATGTGGAGAGTTCGATCCAGGTTGAAATGGTAAGGAGAGCGCCATATAACTGCACACATCGATTGCGTAACCATAAAAGAGCACATTTCCCATACTGAAGCATACGAGTTATATCCTCTTATTTCTCCTCAATATATACATACATATATATATATATATATATATATATTGGCTGCACCGATATCGTTCCCGATTCGAGAAGTTCTCTCATGCATCTCACAGAGTCGTGTCGCTTGTGGCACGGAGAGTGCATTCGCCTGGCCACAGCATCCCGCAGTTTCCTCTCTCGGTCCAGCGGTACCGGCCGTCGTCCGGCCGTGAGGGAGGGTCGCTGAAACGTCCTTCTCTCGTCGATGGACTAAATACACACAAGTGCCGAAACGGTCGGAAGGCGCTCCTCCAAACTCGACGAACTGCGAGGACCAAGAAACATTTACGAGTTTCGTTATTCGAGATGCCAAATGAAAGTCAACATGCGCATGTGCGCGACGATTCGCCGCCGCGGTTGTTCACCCAAAAATCACGACCGACAACCATTAATTTCCCACCCCCGGTCAATAATTGGGACATTCACCTTATTCCTAGAAATGTACTTTTTTGGCAGGGCGAACGGTCGAACCTTTTTATTTTTTTTTCGTAGATCGCTTTTACTCTGAGATGAATGACCGGAAGGGGAGATCCGCGGAATCGCGACGGGAGAAGCCGGTTCGTTATTTATTATATTCGCCGGTATTCGCGTATAAGCTTCGCGCTTCCGCGGATCGAGAGACGCCGCTTCGAGCAACATCCCAAGATGGATGCATCGAGGCGGACCGAGTAATTTCATTTTGTGTACAAAGGAGGATAAAACGCGAACGGACTGAGAGG
Source organism: Listrodromus nycthemerus (assembly GCA_963978505.1). NCBI lineage: Eukaryota > Metazoa > Arthropoda > Insecta > Hymenoptera > Ichneumonidae > Listrodromus > Listrodromus nycthemerus. The sequence continues at coordinate 14,803,142 of OZ021684.1, forward strand.
GGGGTAAAATGGTCTTCCGAGACCGTACAACGAGAATTCTAGCTAGTCGGAGACTTCCGAAATGCGCCCGAACGCTTTGGGCTTCTCGAAGCTCCAAAGCCCGCTCGATGCAACTCATCAGCCCGGGATAATTTCCGCGGGGGGGGGGGGGGGGGGCGGATGGGGCAAAACGGAACATCGGAGCGAGAAACGAGTTTTTCCTTTAATTATGGATGACTTATTCGTTGTAGATGGTTTCTCAGCATGTTTCTCGACGGGGTTTCGAAATAAAATCGAGTGGGGCAAAATGGACCGCCTTTAAAGATGAGAATTTTTTTCGTGAGTTATCGTCTTGCGATTTTTTGGTTAAGCGGAAATTCGACGGGAAAAATTAATCTCTGCTTCCGATTAACTGTCGTTCGATAAATTTTTAGCAATATTCAATACGATTTAATTAATTTTTTATGTATTCGTGTCTTCTAATAGTTCTTATTTTAAATTCCACTATTTAGCGATTCTGCACGAATAATCGTTATTGTTCCGATTATTCGGCAATTTTGAAAAAAAAAAAAAAAAAAAAAAAAAAACGATTTACGAAAATCCGTAAAAAAAAAATATTGTTGAGAAAAAAAAAAAAATGAACAGTCCGTTTTGCCCCGTTGTCGTCGTAAGTCTCGTCGGCTCTGATGAGGAAAATTGATAGGAATTTGTATGGGCGAGACTCGTTGGGGTTTTCAACGAGGCTCGATGACCGAGAATCCAGTCTCGCTCCTCGATGCACTTGTGCATCAAACAATTTTTTTTTTCTCTCCTCAGCAATGCAATGCAACATAGAAGATGCGACTGCGAAACCTTCGGAGGTGCCTTGGCCGTTCGCCATAAAAAAAAAAAATATATATATATATATATATATAAAAAAAATCAACGATATTATACAGTCGGAGTGACGATGAGAGGAACTTATCTTCGGAGTCGCGTTATTGTTTCCAGTGGGAAAAAGAATTTTTTTTACGCCTCACCGACATTCGCGAGTCGCCCGGACTCGGTTCGCGCGTTTCCCCTTGACACTTTAAACATCCCCGCACGTCGCACCGCGTGCATATACGAGGATGCATACGCGGCGGGTTTCGTTATCTCGATGCAACTCGTACATTTTACTATTTATGCTTTATCGCAACGGAGCCGATCTTCGCGAACGGGCGAATATTTTTAAGTATGGGTAATTTTTTTTTATTCGCATTTTTTTCGCTGGCACGTGCGGAGAGGCGTTTTCTTCTGGCACATCGATGGACTTTAATATATGAGGCGTTTCGCGTTAAACCGGTATTTTCTCTTACGAGGGTAACCGTGTGAGTCGGCTGATTTTTTTTTTTTTTTTTTTTTTTTTTTTTTTTTTTTTTTTTTTGAAAGGAAAATCCGAATGTCAGTGGACGCCGACACGTTTCACAATCTTTTTTAATCGCCCTACGGTGAACAAATAATTTTTTCACGAGAAAACCATCGAACGGAGAAAAAAAAATTGTCAACGCAAAATGCACTTCGGCGTGTGCGGTATGCGTTGAATTTTTTTGCAACGTTGTCTACCGAGAGATTTGGGAAGAATCGACGATACCGTTCACCTTTTAAATTTCTCGCCATGTCCCAGTTGAAATACATTTTTTCTGTGAATTTTGACTGTTTGATTCGATAAAAAATGAAAAAAAAAAAAAAAAAAAAAAAACATTGAATAAAAATAAGTCGTTTGGAAAATTTTTGATTTTCATCGGCAAGCGTGAAATGCTCGATGGAAAAATTTATCGGGGGATTTCGAGGAATGAATTTTGCATGGAAACACCCCGAGTGAAATTCGTCCGCGAACCGTTGTGGCCGCGCAAAATATTTTGGAATACGCATTCTCGAAACGTGAATGCGCGCGGTTCAGCCAAAATCCCCGAATAATAACAAAAAAAAAATTGTCACGAAGACCGATAAAGTAAATTTCTTTTCGCAAACCACCGAATAAAACAGGCGATGGAAAAAAAAAAAAAAAAAAACCACCGAAAGCGCAAAATGCAAACCAAAACTCCTGAGTACTCGAAAAAAAAAAAACGAAAAAAAAAATAAAAAAAAAATATCAAGTATCATCAATAAAAAAAAAAATCGAAATGAAAAACATTCTCCTTAAAGCCATTAAACAATCAAAAAAAAAAAAAAAAAAAAAAAAAAAACAACACAACATGTCCCAAACTCCATCCGCAACTGCTCCGCGGTAATAATCATGAAAAGTAACGTTAAAAAAAAAAAAAAAAAAAAAAAAAAAAAAGTTAATTTCAACCCCCATTTTTCATTCCGCGACTCGTCCATCGGCAATTTTCTTAACGGTGCGTGCGCCGAGGGGGTCGCGAGACAACCGCGACGAAAAAAAAATCCATCGTCGGCCCTCGCGATCCGCAAGAAGGGCACGGACAAACCCAAGGTACCGTTTATTTCAAAATTTTTATCATCATTATTCCTCCGTAATACGATATATCGAATCGAAGGGGCCGAGCGAAAAATCCGACTGGGCTTGCTCCACTAACGCGATCCACTCGGGGCCCCCCGCCCCCCCCCCCCCTGGCCCCCTCTCGTGGCACCGCTTTGCCGCATGAACCGAGTCGCGATATTCCATACCGTGACATTAAGGGGGCACACCTTAGATCTGGCACAAGCGTATCGTTCGCGATCGCGCTGATCCAGTCCCTTGGCCAGAGTTCGCACGGGAACGACTCGTTTCTTCGTGTGGCTTGCCGAAGTCGCGCCGAGCACCGCGTCCGACACCAACGAACTTACACACCGACACACTGTCGGAGGAGGGAGACGAATAAATAGCGAAGCGATGGAAACGCGAGAATGAGCCCAGTAGTAAAAGCAGAAGCCGGTATAATACTTTCCAGCAGCCGTGTACCGAGACCGTCCGACGATCGTCGTGGATCGAGCTCCGGCAATTCCCCACCGAGTCCACCTGTTCGAACGCCGGTTCTCCTCCGGTACTCGCGCCTCTTTCTTTGCCCCGGCTATTTGTCCGACTCTCTTGTTACAAGACTTGTCGATGGAGGCTTTAACCTTCCTTCGCTCCAGACCTTACGGTCTTGTGTCGAATGGGGTTGGTGGGGGGGGGGGGGGGGGGGGGAAGGATTGGGTGAGGGGGGAGGGAGGGGGAGGGAGGGGGCGAGGGGAGAGTAAGAATAATTCGCGACGGTTCCCCGGATAGGCGAGAATACGGCAAGGTCTTTGGGTGAATAGTTGGATGGAATAGTTGGATCGCATATGTTGTATATATGTGTGTATGTGTGTGTGTGTACAGAAAATTATTTATTTGACGAAAGATGTATTATTAAAAATGGAAACGAATTTTTTTAAATATATTATTTTTATTATTATTTTTATTGTTAGTGGGATTGAGGCGATGGTTTGTTTGTCCGGTTAGGTGGTTGCAATAGTTTTTACGGATTTTTTTTTTTTTTTTTTTTTTTTTTTTTTGTAGACGAGTCGTACGATTAATTTGAAGAATGAAATTGTCACGACAGAACGATGTGCAGTCGAGTTATTGAGTCGCCAGGGAATCTCGAGATTTCGGTAACCGGCGCTGGATCGTTGGCGAAAAAAAAAACAAGGGAAAAAAAGGAAATGAAAAAATAAATAGAGAATGGATTTTTGACGATCGGTCAGACCCGGTCAGACCCGACGTTTTTATCTCGATCACTCGCGATTTCGGTACGAGAAAAAAAAACGGCGATAAAAAAAAAAAATTGTAAATTTGAAAAAAAAATTAAAAAAAAAAAAAGTACTTTCGCGAAATCGTGAGAGAGCGTGGATGGAACATGAAAATCCGACGTCGAAAATCGTAAC
>OZ021684.1:14807187-14824813 GCA_963978505.1 Listrodromus nycthemerus
CAACGGATACAACAACAATAATAATGGATACAACAACAACAATAATGGTTACAACAACAATAATGGTTACAACAACAACAATGGATACAACAGTAACAATAATGGTTATAACAACAACAACAACAATAACGGTTATAAAAATAACAACGGTTACAACAATAACAATGGCTACAGCAACAACAATTTTGGAGGATACGACTCGAACAACGGCGTCAACAATTACAATCGAGGTGAGAGCGCAGTAACGGCGAAAAAAGTAATTTTCATATTTTTCGAAAATCATCGTGCGGATCGAAAAATAATTTCGAGAAAAAAATTCTCAAAGACAGTCGACGATACTGTTACTGATGTGGAACAAAATCGTGAATTTTTAGTGCGCGAGAAAAAAAATTATTATCCATTAACGTCGAGTCCAAAGTAAATTGTTGACAATTATCGAGGCTTTCGCGCCCGTTCGAATTGACCCGAAATTTTTTCCGTCCCCGAAGAAAAAGAATTTCACGATGACGTCGAATTAATGATAACGTCTTCCCTTTTTGATAGGCAATCAGGGCGGTTACAATTACAACGGCAACAGCGGGAATTACAATTCCGGTGGTAACAATTATCAGTACAGCGGTTCAAACACGATCGACAACTACAACGGCGGTTACACCGGAAGTTCCGGCGGTTCTTTTGGCTCGAGTGGCTCGAGCTCAACCTACGGGACACCGAACTTTCACTAGACTCGCTCGAGGACTCTCCGGGGAGAGAAGACTTTGCCGGGCGGAGGATTGTGGGGGGGAATGGGGAGAGGAATTTTGGATGGGACAGGTAGGGAGAAGGTAGCAGGGTACGGTTGAACTCTCGAAAAGCTCGTGACGCCCCCGGTAGAGCCATCAGCTGGAAATGCTCGAGAGGAAAACTCACGGTTTGTGTCCCTCCTGTGCGCGAGCCTCGCGGACGACGAGGGAAGCGAACGGCCGCGAAGGAGGAGCGAAGAAAAAAAAAAAAAAAAAATCTATCTCGGCGCGAGATGACGGCGAAGATAGAGGTGGACGAGCGAGGACACTTTGCCGGACGAAAAAACGACCGCGCGTCCGCGAACCGATGACCGTCGAGAGCGGAAGGAACAAAAAAAAAAAAAACCATCGTCGTGCTGTCTCTTCGTTTTTTTTTTTTTTTCTTCCATTTCTTTTTTTTTTTTAATCTACGAATTCACGCGAAGAGCGATCAGGGATTGATGGATCCACGGAAGTAGTTGTGTGTACAGACTTATTTTTTTTTTTTAAATTTTTTCCGCATACAAATATACACATATATATATATATATATATATATATATATATATATACATATACGCATATATGTTTACTCATTGTTTTTAAAATAAACGAAAAGTTCGAAAAAAAAAAAAAAATAAAATAAAAAAACATAAAAAAGCAAAAGGAAGCAGCGAAAATCTTTGAATTTCCTCGTGGAATTCACGTATTCGAGTGCTCGGGTATTTGATTTCGTCTCGGGGGGAAGTCTTACTTGATGCGAAGCGATTTCGTGCGAGGGGCTCGTTAATGCAATTTAACCGACCTTTAACCAGACTCCATCGCCGATGCGCTGGGAAAAGAACGATAACGAGATCTCTCACGTACATCAAAAGCTTCATCTCGCCTGTCCAAGAAATGTTCTTCACTCTCTGTCTTTCTGTATATATATATATATATATATATATATATATATATATATATATCGTTACGGGCAAGACACGCCAGACACGCGGACCAGATTACTCACAATTGCGTCGACGATCTTATTAATCTTATTCCGATGCTCGAACTGCAACCGGGCTAATTGTACGTTGCATTGGATGCGGCTACCAGTCGGGTCACGGAGATTCGTTCGTGGATTCGTTGTCGGTTACCTCATCGGAATCGTGCAGTAAAATTCAACGAACTGAGACCGTCCGATATTCGTATCTGGATCACTGGATATTCGTATCCCGATCGATCGCGTTCGTCATCGATCGACTTCAATCGACGAGCTGATCGATTAAAAATATATTATTGGAGCTATTAATTAATTCGTTACGTTATTATGTAAGGATTTTTTTTTTTTTTTTTTTTTTTTTCAACAAAAATATAATGTACAATTTAATTAAGAAAAAACGAACGCTGCGAATTAATTACGATCAATCGAGATTGCGATCTTAATTGCGATTGGGATGTGAATTCGGCGCGGGAGTTTCAGAAATGCGAACTGACGATTGGCGTGGCAAACGATTCTTGATGACGATTATCGTTCGCCAGTTAATTAACGTCTCAATTAAACGAGACGTATCAAGATAGCAGAGACGAAAAGCTTCTCGCGATATAATAAATCTCGATGGACGGTGATTGAAGAACGTATAAAAAAATTTTAATGAGGTGAAAAAAAAATAAAAAATGCGCAAAATCGAGGAAGTACTTTGCTCCACAAATGATAATCCACGATCGCCCAATAAAAGTCGCAACCCACTGGAAAAAAAAAAAAAAAAAAAAAAAAAAAAAAAATCACCACACCACAAAAATAATTTTACTCCATCGATGATCGACAAATATTTCCCGAAGATCCAATTTCAGCGAGGGATATTCGTGGATGGACAATTAAAAAAATATTGAAAAAAAAAAAAATCAAAAAACAATTTTTTTTTTTTTTTTTAATCGTCGATCAATACCAATCCAAAATTCATGTTGATTGGAAAAATCGTGAATCGTGTTTCGGCCGAATATCGACGAGACACGAGTCTTCGGAAGCAGTGAGGAAAGATTATGTGTGTCAATAACGCTGGAATCTCGGTAATAACGGCCGGTATCCTTAAGGAGTTGTTACTCTAAATATCTCTCATGAGCTTTCACTCTCTCGCGGCGCGCACGTTTTGCAATACGCGCATCAGAGAGCATCAGCCGAGAAGCCCCGCCGCGTCGTAACTAACGCTCTCATTAATTGCACAATTGTGTAGGAGATCCTTCGTCGGATCTCCGGAGGTTTCCGTACACACGAGAAATCGTCGTTGCGTCTGTGTACACGTCCGCGCACACAATTACCCGATACAAACCCGCTATGAGCACAGCAGTCGTATAATCTGTTATGGCCCACGATCTCATGGCGCATCCACGAGGAGGATTCGAGTTGCGGCATTCGTGGCTCCCATTAAAGCGAAATTAGCCACGTTTGCTTGATCTTACTTGCGCTCCCGTTCCCTCGCCCTCTTAATATCCCACGTACTCCAATTATTACTCATACACGGCTAAACATCTGCCCGTCACCGTTGCACATACCGAGTGGGACGAATCGATCGTCGATCGACGATTTTTTTTCACCCGACGGAAAATGATCTTGACGATATGCTAGAAAAAAAAAAAAAAAAAAAAAAAAAAAAACACCCGCGGAAAAATGAGCCCTCTCGTCGAGAAATTTCATTGTATTATTTTTTGTGAAGATCTTACTGTAGATTTTTTTTTTTTTTTTTTTTCAATTTTTGATATATTTTTAATTACAATTTACTGGGAAAAATTTGTCGTAAGATTCCGATGCGAAATATTGGAGCGTTTCGTAGATGTTGAAACGGGTAAATAAAGAAAGGTCCCGTGAAAAATGGTCCATCGTGAGTCTCTTAAACGCATCGCTATCGATGAGATAAAATCCTATCAATAAAATAATGAAAAATTGATGAATCGCTCGAAGAGTAATAATAATTTACAAAAGATAATAATAATGGTAAGAATAAAAAAAAAATTCAGAGATTCCCTCTTCACACAATTCTCGAATAAATGTCAATGTTACGAATGAAAATACGGGAATATTTACGTTCAGTAATAACAGATACGTAAATCAAAATCCCACGTGAAATACCATTTAAAATTAATCAAACCCCTAAAAAAAAAATAAAAAAAATAAAAAAAAAAAAATCCCGTCTCTCCCGATGATTCGAGGATAAATTTCTCCAGATCTGTCTGCCGAGTTATTAAAACGATGCTCCGTAATTATATAGACTCGTTGTAAAAAAAAAAAAAAAAAAAAAAAAAGGTACACACACACACACACACACACACGTATAAAATTTCCGTGGAGAATTGCATTCGCCTGGAACTAAATGTAGTTGCATCGTCTACGGTTGCGAAACGAGCGTGAAATATTTTCTAATCGTGAGAGCCGCGCAGCTGGATTCGGACGCGAGCGAGATGGCGATCGTGAGTGTAACGGGGGTGTTAAAAGCGGGACGGCCGATTTGTTAATACAGTCCGCGAGGGAACGACACGTGTGTGACCTAGGACGGAGAGCTTTAAAATCTCGGTTGCCTTCCCGCCTCGCACACCAGTCGACGACACGTGAACCCTTTCGTTCGATGGCGAAAACACGAAAGCCAACACGTGTGCACACATGTGTGTATACGTGTGCAGAACCGCAGGTCGGTTTCCTCGCCCGTACACCCACGAACGATGAAAATCCTCCCGCGCACACGCAACGCCCACGATAACCATTACCTACGCTATAACTATACTGTAGTACGTGCCGTGTAGCTTACACTGACTATGTACCATCGGATTTATACACGTTGAGCTTACCTGTAGCCTCCGCGTCGATGCGGTAACGCTAATATAATTTAACGTATCGTTTCATTCCCATAATACCCGTATCATTTCATTATGTATCATCGTCATTTCTCCCACCCTTCCAGACTCGTGGTCATCGCAAATTCCACGTACGAATCACGAGTCAAATCACTCGGTGACACTTTTATTTATTTAATTTATTTTATTTATTTTATTTATTTCATTTATTTCATTTGTTTAATTTATTTAATTTATTTCATTTATTTCATTTATTTCATTTATTTCATTTATTTCATTTATTTCATTTATTTCATTTATTTCATTTATTTCATTTATTTCATTTATTTCATTTATTTCATTTATTTCATTTATTTCATTTATTTCATTTATTTCATTTATTTCATTTATTTCATTTATTTCATTTATTTCATTTATTTCATTTATTTCATTTATTTCATTTATTTCATTTATTTCATTTATTTCATTTATTTCATTTATTTCATTTATTTCATTTATTTCATTTATTTCATTTATTTCATTTATTTCATTTATTTCATTTATTTCATTTATTTCATTTATTTCATTTATTTCATTTATTTCATTTATTTTATTTATTTTATTTAAAAATCTCGCCGATTGTGTGATTTTTTTATTATATTTGAAATTTCGGGTAGAGATATTAATTTTTTTTTTTTTCGAATTTTGAGAATCAATATTTTGGGTACTCACGAATTTGGCGATACGATAATTAGTCGGTCTTTTATTTTTATTGTCGTTTTCAGGATTTAATTTTCAATGTTGCGTGATTATTTAATGATGTGTCGAATTTTTGACGTAAATAGGTAGAAAAAAAAAAAACATGGAGTGGAGATTGAGAAATATAAAGGGGCGGTGATGGCCGAGATTGAATTTCCGGAAAATGCGACGATGCACTCTGTTTTGATGTTCAAACGAACCCGCATATATAACCGTGCATGACTGAAAGCTATTTACTTTGCGCTCACGAGCGGAACTAATTATTAATCGTTAATTTGCTACTTCTCAAAATTGTACGATTCGTTGATGTGTCATTTTTTTTCAACTTATCGACAAACATTTCACGCCGAGTAAAATTTAATGAGATTGATTATTTTTTTTTTTTAATCAATACTCGCTGCAACACATTTTTACGTTGCACAATTTGTCGACATAATTTTGCGAAACGATTTTCCCCATTTCGAGTCGAATCGATACTAGTTCGAGCTAATAAATGTCATTTTATTTCGTGACAGTGAAATATAATATAATTAAAATTCGCTTCACATCCGGACAACGAGTACGACGATGGAAAATGGAAAAAGTTCTTCGGCTCTTTATGCCTGGCCCGATTTTCCACCCCTTTGTCGCTCAGAGTGCAGCAGTCGGGAAATATCTCGCTTCAAAGATCCGTGAAAACTGTTCAATGAAAAGAGCTTTTAGTATCACGACGAGACGAAGAAGGAAAGAGGAAGCTTAATATATTTTTAATTAACGGAGCAACGTGAAAAAGTTGCGACTGGGTGGATAAAAGAAATCATCGCTCTCTCACTTCCCGATGTAAAAGACACATTTTTATACGCACCGTTGAAAATTCATACCCGATCGTGAAAATGACGAAGGAACGTCAATAAAAATGTTCGATCAATTTTTTTTGCGATCAATAATCCGAGAAAGAAATTTTTTTTTTTTCTATCGTAGAAAATAATTATCAGTTTCGAGCTTTTATATTAAAAATTAAATTGTCTAATTTTTTTTATATAATTTATAAATATCTTTACATTATTTCCGAAATTAATAATAATGATCATTGTTGTTATTGTTTCGAAACAAATATATATATTTTTTTTTTATAGAAATATTCGAACTCCCATCCTTAAGAAATAACGATTGAATCGTTCACGAACATTCATCGACTTTTCTGCGCTGTCTCGCGGAGCGAAGAAGTTGCAAACGCCCCATTTGCGAAGTGCTCGCTCACGAGGATAAAATTAGGGGTTACGTGAAAAATTACGTAAACTGTAGTTTATCCTCTCGATAACGCGTTCGAGAAAGGAGCGTAAACGAATGGGTTTGGAATGGGGCATGCGGAAGCGTGAATTCCCCAATGGTTGACTATTAATGATAATAATTTTTAATTCAATTTATTTCTTCAACGAATTCCTGTGCAATCACTGTAAAATAAATCACGACTCCAGAGCTCCGAATCGCTAAATACAATTTTCATAAACACATGAAATTAGAACCATTGAATTTTTTTTGGACTAATGACACGTAACAAGAGAACGCTTCGAAAAAAAAAGTTCGAAATTCATTGCCGAGCACTCGCTTCACAGTCTGGCATTATAATAATAATTAAAACAGTTGGTAAAACAATTCACAATCAACAATTATTATCGGCACAACTAATAATATTGCCGTCGTTGTTCCTTCGATATCAGTACACATATTTCTCAACCAAAACAACCGAACTCTTTTTTTGAGAAATAATCATCAAATTATTGACCATCACTGGAAAAAAAAAAAAAAAAAAAAAAAAAAAAAATTGGGTCACGTAAAAAAACTTCTCCCGATTATACGCTATAATAATAATAATAATAATAACCAAAACAGTTATCATCGCAGTTAAAAACCCTTTTCATTTTTATTCCTCGAACGAGCGAACGTCCCACAAAAAAAAAAAAAAAAAAAAAAAAAAAAAAAAAAAAAAAAAAAAAAAAAAAGTAAATCCTTCACCAAAATTAATGTTTCCACGTGAAAAAAATTCGGGGCATTACGTGAGAGAAATTGCATGAACGGTCGGTCGCTCTCACCGATAACGCGTTCGACGCGTATATACTCGAGACCTTCTCTCGTCCGGAAACAATACAAACGAGCCAAATCGAATGGCGTCGAACGGATCGCCGAGGTAAATTCGCCGAGGACGGCAAGGAAAATTCACCGACTGGGACGTGTGTGTCTTCTCGTTGGGCGCCCAGCGGGATGACGCACAGATCGCTTATAGTTGGCAGAAGTTTCGGGTGATAGACGATACTCGCGGCGGTTTCAGTACAGCGAAGGAGCCAGCAGCATCGCTCACGGTGCCGAATAGGGCAGACGTTGATTATCGCGGATTCTACCGAGCATCCATATAGTATACTTTACTCGTAAGACTACGCTGTTTATTACCGGTGGTTGTGAAGGGGTCGAAGAGGGGGGAGGGGGGAGGGGGGGGGGCGAAGGAGGAAAACGAGAAGGAATGAGGAATAGCCGGAGAATAGTGAAGCCAATCCGTTCGAAGTAGCGCTTCTCGAGCTCGAAACTCTCAAAGTCTCGAATAATTAGTCGCTATTCCGTGCACGGGAAGCGAGCCGTACGGTTCGGCCAGTAAATAGACGCGCACAGAAGCGCCGTGAGGTAAACCCGCGGGACGAAGGTGTGCAACACAAGATACTATGCTAGCGCATTTACGTATGTAACTCATGTGTATATATATATATATATATATATATATATATATATATATGTATATATATATATGTATATATATGTGTGTGTAGCTGAGTATGGAGCAGTAATTGCACGTTTCATTCGGTAATGGAAAGCCCAGAGATGCGCAAACCCGAGTGGTCCATTTTGCCCCCTCGCCCCTCCCGGGTACCATTTTACCCCCACCCATGACCCATCGTTATAACGAGTGCCCGCGCACAAGATATTTCTGCACCGCGGTCCGAATTTAATATTGAACGTCGGAGCTCTAATAATGAGCGCGATATGAGATTGCGTGTTTTTTTTTTTCTTTTCGATTTTTTTTTTTTTTTTTTTCTTTTTTTTCGAACGGAAACACAACGAACGAGACCGACACGGGAATAGAAGCTGCGGCATCAGCAGAAATTCACAGCGGTAACGGGGAGGCGGTGAGGTTGGAGCGGGTTCTCCGGGGCAGAAGCTATTCATCAGACGGAGTTCGAGCGGAGCGTCGAGCGGAGCGTCGGGCGCGCACAGAGCGGAGGAGCAACACACAATTTACGTAATCGAATGGGATCATAATTGGCGAACTTTGTATGTATTTCCGTGGGGGGGGTCAGCGGCGAGCGAGCTCGGGAATACAACGAAAACAGTTGGAAAACGAGATGGTGAGCGTGGGAGGCGGGGCCGGTGCTGGCGTGGGTCCGGCCGCGGTACGGCCGGACTCCGGGGCCAATACGACAAACCCGCGTTCAATTTATTATACAGAACGGCGAGCCCGACGAACAATTGCACGGTTTCCGTTACAATGCTTAACTTTCACCGTGATGCCATTCGGTTTTGCTATATTTTCGGTTATGTATCCGTCTCTCCGTCTCTTCGCATCAGTTCCCAACGAACGAGAGCTCTCCGTTACGCCGACGCTATTGGCCGTGTATGCCGCGAAACGTACGGACACCCGACGCTCCACCGACCGGTGCAAAACCGTGCGGAGATTTTATGCGAGCTATAAATTTGTCGAAACTCTGCCGGTTGTCCCGCGGTGCTGCTTTTCCCCGGACCTACCGTGCCGACCGTTCTCTCCGCCGCCTCGTCTCGTCCCGCCACTCGACCGGCAACTGGCAGCGAACGCACGCTTGACAAATGTCCATTGAAGCCTTCCACCCCCCCCCCCCCCCTACTGTACTGCAATCTCGGACACGTGTATCGGTGTGGACGATGTGTGTGATGTACGGTATGCGAATTTTCGCCGAAACGATAGCGATATTCTATTTATATTGTTTATATTTTCAGCGCGGCGCGGACGGGCGAGCTGCCAATGTTTCCATTTCGCTGATAAGCTTCGATAAATAAAATATAATAGGGCGATTTTTTTTTTTTTTTTTTTTTTTTTTTTTTTTTTTTTTTTTTTGGACGTCGCGACTAATTTTTCCGGACGCTTCGTGGACGTGATTCGGAGATCGGTAAGACGAGGTACGGGATCGTTGACGTCGGAATTTATTTTTTTCTTGCGGATGTGGGGGTTTTATGGAAAAAAATTATGTAGCACAAGTGGAGTGTGGGGAGGGGGGGAGGGGGGTGCCGTGGGAAAAATAATTTATTTTAGGGGCGCAGGCGTGTAAAAATTTTTTTTTGGTAACGATAATTACGCCAATTTATCGAAATATATATCGATTCGAATTAAATGAATCTTCATTCGCGGGGCTCTCGTCTGATGTATTATTTTTCCGGGATTTAATTTCCGCCGATGAATCGTCGTGAAATGCGAAAGAAAATTTATTCGCCAACAGTGTCGCGATACACAATTTAATACGAAAAATCATTAACCCGTCATATTTTACTCAACGAAAAATCAAGAACAAAAAAAAAAAAAAAAAAAAAAAGTGAGACTCGTGGCGTTCGAGGCTTCCCGAATTTCCCCGCCGATTTTTATAATAAATGCATACATCCGCAGTCGTCCCGGCCGCGCGATTTCATGCACCGCGCCGGGGTTTCGTCGCTCGGTGAAACGGAATCTTCCTCAACCCCGGCCGCGCTCTCGCACGCGGAGAACTGCACGGATAGGCAAATAGACTTCCCCCTCGCCCCTCCTTTCTCAACCCCCACTCCTTCCCTTTCCTCCCCGCGATCTTACATAACTGAAAATCTATAATGAGAAGGAAGTCGAATATCGATTGGCTCGTGCGGCACACGCGGCTGCAGCTGCATGCAGCCCGGTTGCATCTAATCCTACCGCCCGCTTTTTCGCGTTTCTCGAGCACCGTATATATATATATATATATATATATATATATATATATATAATATATATCTCGGGGAGATATTTATCCGCACGCGACCAGACTCGAGAATTTCTCGGCGTCGATCAAAAACCCATGTTACCCTCGGCTATTTTGCCTTGGTCTCTACGGACATTAAATATGCCCGCACAGATCGTTGCACACAGGCACGTGTGTCAAACGTAAACGAGAGGGGCAAATAAAACCACAAAAAAAAAAAAAAAAAAAAAAAAAAATGTTTTAAAATTGAACTCAGATTAATGAAAAAAAAAAAACAAAAAAAAACCGGGCAGAGAGAGAAAAAAAATATATTATTTTAGAAATTAATATTATTTTTTAAGAGATATTATTTTTAAAAAAATATTATTCTTTTAGAAAAAAAAAAAAAAAAAAAAAAACGCATTCATTCCAAACTAAGGTGAATTGATTTCAACGTTTGATTGATTTCAACAAAAAATATATATGAAAAAAATAAAAATAAAAAGCAACGAAAAAAAAAAAAAAAAACAACAACAACAACAACAGCAACAACAAAAATTGGGTAACAGCCGGCGCGAGTCGGACGTGTGTGGTACATTAATTATTCGACACCGTTCGGCATATAAACACTCGCGGAGATTTTGGAGCGTCCATTAATTCGTCACTTTCCGACCGCATTGAATAATACCGTGCAAGAGTACTCGTACCCGACTCGTGACTCCCGGTATCGGCGTCGAAGCTTCGAAAATCAATTTGGACAAGTGCGAAGCTTATCGGTAACGGGCTATGTTTCTCTCCTCCGCCCCCCCCCCTCCCCCCTCCGCCCCCCTCCCCCTCAACTCCCCATTTCGACCGCCATGCCCATATTTCAATATAAAGTATTGCACTGGCTCGATGCACTCGAACAGGTGTAATTTCACCGGAATACGAGAGAGCTCACGGGCATCCAGTTTGAGTCCCAGCTCTGCCCCCCTCTGCCCCCCTCTGCCCCCCCCACCCGCCCATCTATGCCTCTCGCAGCATCCCCCATCGCCAAACGTATTCCAGTGGAGCAGACGGAGAACGTCGAGCAACATACCGCTGATCTCGAATCCAAAGTTGCAACGGGAAATTCGCATATTTCGATGTTCGAAAAATTGCCCGAATTGGGATGATGGTGAGAGGGGGGGGGGGGGGGGGAGATTTAAAATATTTCGATAACGGATCGAATTTCTGCGGAAACAATGGGAATATCCCGGAGATATCGAGAGAACAATGGGAGATTTTTGAAATCGAACGAACTGCCCCGTTAGTCACTGAATGTTACGAATTACGGTGAGAATTCGTACAGCTCGATGTTCCCGAAGATTTTTTCGGGGTGTTTTTTGAAAAAAAAAAAAAAAAAAAAATCGGATATTCCGGTGGTCGGAGGAATTTTTTTTTTTTTTTTTTTTTTTTTGGTACAATGAGACTATTGGTGATTTTGATGAAGAGGAGGAATGGAAATTACCTCGAGACAATGAAGTCTCATAATGCGATTCTGCGACGTGATTTTTTTTTTTTTCATTTTATGAAGGGGTTTTGATTTGCAAGGGGGAAAAAAACATAAATAAAATAATTTTCTATGATTCGATTCGACGCTCGAACGTAAGGAACGGAGTGAAGACGGGGGGGGGGGGGGGGGGAGAGAATATCGGTGCCGGTAATGAGTATCGCAAGCGGGTGCACGCACGACCGATTAAAATCCATCGAGGAGCGTGATGCGGGATTCATGGTTCGGCATGATGGCTTCAACTCGGGGCGCCTATAACTCATCCGCTCGCTTTTATGAATCTTTCGAGACCAGCGGGACGAGTGAAGGGAATAAATATTCGCCGCATTTCCTCGCCGCGAGCTTCTTCTTCGTTCTTACCTTCTGCATCTCGACCACCACCACCACCGCCGCCGCCACCACCGGCCGCGTCCTCGCGTTACTCCCACAGCGGATCATCACCGGCATCGTATCCTAATGCATTCGTCTTGTACACACAAACACCACCAATACCCACCAAAACGTTAACGTAACCATGCTCGCGGATAAACTGTAACAAAGAATCGTAAGAGTATATAAGCCGAACGACGCTTCATATTCTCAGTTCGCTCGGACTCCTCTTTGGACATACAGCAATATGAATCACATTCAGGTGAGATAGACTCATTTTTTTTTTTTTTTTCATTTTTTTTTCCCCTGGTCAAAGGGAAGTGGAGTATTGATGGACCGATGGATTTTTTGATTTTTTTCACTGAATTTATGAGCTCGCTCATCGGGAGTGTGTTGGTCTTGATTGGAATTCATTTTCATGGATAAAGGGGGGTTCGATGTTGGGAGTAATAAGATTGCGGATTGTGAATTTACCCGGGCATTGATAGACTGATTCGTATTTCATTTTTTCACTGAATTTCTTAGCTCGCTCATCGGGAGTGTGTTGGTCTTGATTGGAATTCATTTTCATGGATAAAGGGGGGTTCAATGTTGGGAGTAATAAGATTCCGGATTGTGAATTTACCCGGGCATTGATAGACTGATTCGTATTTCATTTTTTCACTGAATTTCTGAGCTCGCTCATCGGGAGTGTATTGGTCTTGATTGGAATTCATTTTCATGGATAAAGGGGGGTTCAATGTTGGGAGTAATAAGATTGCGGATTGTGAATTTACCCGGGCATTGATAGACTGATTCGTATTTCATTTTTTCACTGAATTTCTTAGCTCGCTCATCGGGAGTGTGTTGGTCTTGATTGGAATTCATTTTCATGGATAAAGGGGGGTTCAATGTTGGGAGTAATAAGATTCCGGATTGTGAATTTACCTGGGCATTGATAGACTGATTCGTATTTCATTTTTTCACTGAATTTCTGAGCTCGCTCATCGGGAGTGTGTTGGTCTTGATTGGAATTCATTTTCATGGATAAAGGGGGGTTCGATGTTGGGAGTAATAAGATTGCGGATTGTGAATTTACCCGGGCATTGATAGACTGATTCGTATTTCATTTTTTCACTGAATTTCTTAGCTCGCTCATCCGGAGTGTGTTGGTCTTGATTGGAATTCATTTTCATGGATAAAGGGGGGTTCGATGTTGGGAGTAATAAGATTGCGGATTGTGAATTTACCTGGGCATTGATAGACTGATTCGTATTTCATTTTGTCACTGAATTTCTTAGCTCGCTCACCAGAAGTGTGTTACTTTTGATCGCAATTCTTAAGAACAATAAAGCGCAGAACAGACGAAGTCGCCATAGGCGAAGTTCAGAAATCTCGGAAATTCGTTTTTGACACTGAAACCAAGTCTGGCCTCGCAACGCGGTAGGGTTGGGAATGAAAACTGCCCCACCAGAAGGGAACAGAATCTTGAATCGTGTGGAGTATGACGCATCATCACTTATTTCTATTCTACACCATTCTCACCTCTCCAAACTTTTGTCCTCACAATAACCACCGTACAATGACGTCTCCCGGTAGCCCAATAAGCATTCGGAACATTGTGTCTCATGAACTCCATTTTTCTTTCCCACACTGACCCGAACCTTCCCTCGAGATACCTTCGGATCTCCGCGAACGCGGTCTTTGGGCGTCTCTCGTGGATAAAAATTCACGGTCTCGACATTCTTGTCTCTTCGCACAGCAGAAATGTTCTGACAATTTCCCGTCAAACAGTACAAAGTGACTCAATCGCTGCAGACCCAATGTCCGGATTTGATGTCCCAATTTTTTCTTCCTCTGTCTTCGCCCAGTACGTCGGGATTTTATTGGCCTGCATCGGAGGTTCGGCGATAGCGGGACTTCTGCCGGATGGCGGTGCGAATGGTTACCAGTACAACAGACCGAGCGGTCAGGACTTTGTTGGGAGCGGCGGTGGTAATCTGGACGGAGGTAGGCGAGGCTTCGGGACTGATCGATTCGGTGGATTCGGTGGAAACGGATTTGGTGCAAGACCCTCGACCGCTTACGGCACTCCAACTTTCGGCAACAACGCCGGTGTCGGCGGCGCCGCTGGTTACAACACCGGAAGTTCGGGCTTCGGTAATCGACCCTCCGGAAACTACGGGACACCTGGCGGTTTCACCGGGGGAGCTCAGACGGGCTACCAGCAGCCCGGAGGATTCGGCAACGGTTATCAAGGAAACGGCGCCGGTGACGGATATTATCAAGGCGGGGGCGCCACAGGCGGCTACAACGGCGACAATGGCAGGGTGAGTTAATCCTGGTGACATCAATAATTTTACTCATTTTACATGGTAACTATCGACTGGGGCAAAATGGGACAGTTGGACTAAAAGGAAATTTCCCGATAACCTTTGGATGGTGGCGTTTGTGCCGAGTGGAGCGAAGGGAGATTCGAAATCCGGACGAGTTTTTCAGTCCGAATGAAACATTATAAAATTATGGAAAAATTTTATTCCACCTCCCCGATGTTCCGTTTTACCCCGCTTTACCCCCCCAGTCATTAATTATAATATCGATTTCTTCATCGATTCTAGAGCGATCGGTAGATTCGTTGTAACGATGGTAGGGCAAGGTGGGGGGGGGGCAAAACGGACCGGGCCTTTACTCGGTACCGGGTCGTTCGTTACAAAGTTCCGGGACAAAAATACGTCAAAACTGTCCGTTTCGCCTCTTTGCGTTGCCGAGGTTCTCTCATCGTTACAAAACGGTTTGCAACGACTGATATTCGCTGATCGATATCCCAAAGTTTCTTGCGGCCATTAAAAAGTTTTTATCGAAAGTTCGGTTAACAAGGCGGGTCATTAGGGTTTTCCCTCAGGTGTCCAATGCGGAACAGCGCCGTTCTACGCGCACAGCGCACTGGAATATTTAATCACGGACGAAACGTCACCGATCACCCGATTGATTATTAATAATTTGTCCATCGATAATGCGCATCGGTGATATTTCATAATGTCGAATCGCCAAATCGGCAAGAACTGTGTCGAAACGCGGTGATAATAATCCCTCGAACGGCAAACTCTCGGCGATTGTGCGCCCGCGGCTGTTACGTATTTTAGTTCCAAACACCTGCCGTAAAAGCCCCCATGCTCCATGAGCTATTTCGACGAGAGTGGGGCAATACGGACCACCGAAAAAAAAAAAAAAAAAAAAAAAAAACGGTTCATCAAACTAACATCGAACGGTTCGTTCCTTGCTTCTCGCGAAAAAATATCGGGTTGGTCCGTTTTGCCCCCCCCCCCCCCCACACACACACACACACGGTGCCAAAATATTTGCCAATGGTTCATTCAATCGCTCGGGACGATAAAAAAACGTTTGCTCCAATCGAAGCCCGGAAATGAAGAGAACACCGGAAGTGTACGTGTTGCGCAACGATTTAATTGTTTTTTTCCTACCGCGAAACTTTGCCGCTCCCGAGAATTAACTGATTAATCTGAAAGAACGTTTTTGGTTCCCTGGTACAGCAATATTTATTTGTATCGATAATTCTTCCAATAAACGACACATCAATATGTTTCGAGGAGGAAAATACAATAATTTTTCGGCTCGCCAATTAAGCCTCTTTCCGGGTGCTCTCATTACTAATATTATTATTGTTATTTTTCCTCACGTTGGTATGATAACCCGTTAACGAAATTTCACGTTTTAGTGAGCTCATTTGATTATCAAATATTTCGCTCGATCGACCGTGCAACGAACCGGTGTACCGTGAAAATAATTCGCTCGGTGCCAAAACTCGCCGACACTCGCGCTATGCTCTTGTGCAATAATAACATCAATAATACAGCATTCGATCTGGACAGAGCTCCGCGACGCCTCCGTTTTCGCACACTCGTGCGGAATCGATCCCGTTGCTCCGACGAAGCGGCACGTGGATAAAAAACAAAAAGACTCGTCAGGGAAAGCCTGAAAATACCAGGGAATTTTTTGAGTGTCGAGGAATCGAGGAAAATGTCAAGAAATTCCAAATCAATCGTATCGTTAACGTACGAAATATCAAATTGAGAAAGCAAAATGTTTTGGCGAACATTTGTTTTTCTTTTTTTTTCTTTTTTTTTTTTTTTTTTGGGTAAATAAAAAACATAAATCGAAAATCCGCAATAAAAATTACAAATTCATTGTGAGAATTATATTTTTTGTAATTCGATAATTTAAATATTGTTCATTAAACTATTCCGAAAAATCGGATATTCTAATTTCTGTTGAATCGACGAACATGAATAAACGCATTGGTGCACTCGAATTCGAAAAATTCAAAGAAGATCTTCCCAATGAAACGGAGTCGAGGGAAGCAAACTAATTTTTCTTCGACTTCATTTATTTCTTTTGAAAATACAATTTAATTTAAAAAAATATCGAACGATAAATGATACCAAAAATGAGCGATGTTTCTGCAACATTAATTTTTCTTCACGATTCTGCACGGCTCGTCAAGAAAATTTGTGAAAATACAGGAAAATTGAGAATTTTCCCGCACAGAGAATTTGTATCGGCCGATTTTTTCGATCTCTCCGAGCCTCAAAAGAGCACCGCGAGTGGGTAAATTTATTTTTTTTTACAACATTACACGACGTAAGTTTCGCGCAAAACGCCCGTAAATTTTCCGATCGACAAAATTGCGAAGAATTTTTTGAACCGCCGTGAATCGTTTCGCACGCGTCCGATACGCGATTTATTCACCGCGTGAATTTTAATCGGATTTAGGAAAAAAAAAATTCGACGGGTCTTAAATTCTCAGCGGTGCTCGATCGAATTTTTTTTTAAACATAAAAAAAAACCTTTTTCCAAACGATCCCACGGACGAGGCGAGTGTTCCCTCGCGTTCGGCAACCAACTCCGAGAGATCGCTCGGACGAGTTTCGTGATTTCGTGGCCGATTCGGTGTAGATTTTTAGGGTGCGCGAGTCGGTGAATTTTTGTTCGCCGCTTTTCTATCGGTTCCGTTCGACGATGGACGGGGGTGGAGCTCGCAGAGCGGAAGCGGCGTGGGCGAAGCGGAAAGAGGTAACGGAAACGTAGCCACGATTTATCAGGGAGGAATCGAGAATCACCAAAGATTTTTCAACCTCGTTTCGTCCCATCCCTTTTTCTCTCTTTTTAAGTTTCTCACTATTGCTCTAGCTTCACCTCGCTCTATTCTTCAACCACAATTTCATTTATATATATATATATATATATATACAGGGTGTCTCAGAAGTCGTAGAAGAAACTGTTAGGGTTGATAGAGAAAAAAATTCTGAATCGAAAGTTCCTGAGTCAAAAATTTTGTTGGGCCATAGAAAATTAGTTATTAATTAAAAACGGTAGCCAATCAGGAGCGCGCTACAAGACCGCTCTCACTCTCGCATCTCCGCTACTTCCCCCGCTCATTC
>OZ021684.1:14825013-14909272 GCA_963978505.1 Listrodromus nycthemerus
CTCGTATCTGACGTCCGCGTGAAAGCCGGTTCTCCAGTCAGCGGTGTAAGACACTATCTGGACCCTTCCGTCCGGAAGCTGGACCCGGTACTCACCCCTCACCGTCTCACCGTCGCTGGTCTCGCTCCTGCCAAAGTCGTTTCCGGTCGCCATGTCCTTTACCGCGTAACCGAACTCGTACGACTTTGGCTTTAAAAAAAAAAAATTACAAATTCATGCTGAATAAAGGACAATAAAAAAAAAAAAAGTTTCTTTTTTAATGACACTCAAATCCAATCTCTCTATACGTTTTATTATTATTATTATTATTATTATTATTATTATTATTAGTGCCGCGCGTACAAATGCGCGGACGTTTTATGGAAAAGAATCACGTTGTTTTTGGGTAAAATCTCGATTCAAACCGGAACGAACGGTACGGCGCACGAAGATATCGTTCTCGGCGGTTGCTTTTCTCCGCACGAACGGGAACGAGCGCACCGGAAAGTGGGCAATGGGGGTTCGTCGGGTGGGTTGTGCGCGCCATGCATACAAGTGCCCATTGCCCGTTCCCTCCCTGCCGAAGCGGGCGTAATGCGGGCATTCAGATTCCCCGGGACGATTAGCGGAGCGGCGATAAATGTCGCCGGATCTCTCCGCGTCGCGCCGGTTCCTCGGTCTTTTTCTCTGTTTCCCGGCAAAAATTGAACGCGCGAGAAGAAGAGGAAACGAGGCGCACGGTGAACCCGCTGCTATTATCCATGGTGCGCGGCGTTCGTGGAGCGACGCTCCTCTCACCGAACACGGCGAACGACCGGCTCGCGCCACGTCGCGATTCGCTCCGTCGTTCGAGGTAGGAATAACATTTTTTTTTTTTTTTTTTTTTTTTTTTCATTTTTTGTTCATTTTCAATTTAAAAAATGCTTTTAACGAAAACGGGACCGTTCGGCGGGGCCGGAAGTGGGAGTTTGCGGAAAGAGAGGTACCGTTGGTTCGTACGCTCTTGGCAATGACGCGGACCACGGCGAACTCCGCGACGCACTCGAAACGACATACCGATACGGTTTATTGTACCGTCGCGTAGAATCCCCGGTAACCATCCGCGTTATTATCATTGGCATCGAACCAACCCTCCTCGTCCGCCACTGCCGATTTCCCCTGTCGCTTAACCCGGTTGCATTGTTGCCTTCGTTCCGTTTGTTTATCGCACCAACGTCTCGTGAGATAATTGCTTTACCGGAGATAGACCGAAGAAGGGCGTTAGATATGTATCGCAGTTCCGCGACACTGCGACACGTCACAGTCCCAATTTTGTTTTCTCGCGCAGAGGGAGACGACAGCGGGGCAAAATGGCACGGCGAAGCGGAGCCGTACGAGGCGAGAATCCGGAAATCCGGGGCAAGATGTAACAGCGACGAAAAAAAAAAAAAAAAAAAAAAAAAGGGGGGGAATATCGATCACCGGGGAAACAATGGAAATGCGGGGTGAAATGGACCACGGGGGGAAAATGTATAATCGTGTCAGCATGGCATATCGGGGTAAAGACTCGGAGCCACATGCGTAATTCCGAAGCGAAACGGACCAATTTTTAATGCGATTTTTTTTTTTTTTTTTTCGAAAAAATGCAGTGAACGGAGATTTTAATTTTTTTTTTTTGGGCCCGGAAGTCCTTTTTGCCCCGCGCTGTCCTGCTATTTCCGGGGTTTGCCGAGAACCAGAATCATTCGATACCTGACTGTCGATGTAATCTTGGTCCCCGTTGTGACCGTCGCCAGTCGGACCACCACCATAGCCGTTTGTTATTCCGGGACCAGCGCCGTTTCCGCCTCCGTGAGATGAAACGTGATGGTTATTGTTGTTATCGCCGCCTGCTCCTGGAAAATTGCCCGGTGGTCCGTACTGATTGCTCAACGGAGGCTCGCAGCGAACCGTCCCAAGAATCAACGCCAAACTCCCTAATATCTGCGGAAACAATGTTTCATTGATAAACGACGCGAGATCGCTCGGACAATTGGATTTCGCAAGGATATTTCTCGACACTCGAGTTCCCGAGCGAATCTTTTCGCAGTTACCAAAATCGAGTGCACCGAAAATACTCAATTATGAATATCGTGTATGTCAAAAAAAAAAATTAATAATTTTCTTTTGAATTTTCCGAAACGTTTTTTCTAGAGTTTGAAAATTGTCAAGAATAATAATGGAAAATTTATTTTGCGCAGATTCATTTTTGGATTATTCGTCACTGAGAAACAAAATTTGTCCGTGTTGAAGAATCATCATCGAACGGATGATGACGAAACGTAGTACTTAGGGGTGATCTTTTTTCTGATTAAATTTTTTTCTCATTAAATTTGATTTCTCCTTCTGATAGCTCAATTTAAATCCTCGAAAAAATAAATAAATAAATTAAAAAAATGATTTCTCCCTGCACATGCGCACTGCACCAACTCCGAGACTCCTCGAGGGCTCAGGCGCGTTACAGAATCACCGGATTGCGCGACTGACGAAAGCTCTCCCGACACATCATCCCCTCGATCCTCTACAAATTAATCGCCCTCGCAGTCCAGACAACGAATACCAACAACAATCCACACCGCTTGCTTATTACCATTTCTCAAAAAAAAAAAAAAAAAAAAAAAAAAAAAATCAAACGTCAGAATAAAAACCACCCCGTTCTGTCGATCCAATTCGTCACACTCGTCCCAATATAAAAAAAACCATCTTACGCCCGTCACAAAAAAAAAAAAAAAACCCCCCCCCCGCCCCCCAAAAAATTCCCAATCCCAGACGAAATAAATTTACCTGAAGCACTGTATTTTCCATCTCGTTAGAAAAAAAAATAAATAAATAAATAAAACCCAAAACAAAAAAATAAAAAAAAATACGAGAACAGAAAAAAAAAATCAACGAATATCGTCGAGCACTGAGGAACCGATGTGGATCAACCGGGGACCCCTCGAAACGTTAAATCGTCTTAATGCGGACTCGTGGATAATTCCGCGCTCTCTTATATAGCCGCTCGACTTTTAAACTTCCATCCGCGGTCGTGCGTGTGTGTTTTCGAACGCACGTACGACGAGAAGGAGGAGCAGGAGCAGGAGGGGGAGAGGGGGCAAACCCGGGCTTTCCACGCGTTTCCTGTGACGTGACGAGATCGCATCCAGCGGCTTTCTCAGTCGCGCTGCCTCCTCGGGACAACCGGACGGATTGTACGAGTCGCGGACGCGAGAGACGGATAGATCGCTCGTCGAGGAGAACCGAGAAGGAACGCGGGAACTCCCGCTCGTCGCTTCAGCGAGCATTCCCGCCTCTCGACTCGTCACGTGTTGGTACACATCCGAATTGTGTATCGCAACGCGCGAAGACGCGTGTCCGTGGATGCTTCGTTTGCGCGCTCCGAAAGGTGGAGAAGGACCAGCCGGGAGCAAACACCCTCGTCTCGTACGCGAGCTCGCGATTTATTATTCCATTTAGATTGTATGCGTGTGTGTATGACTGTGTGTGTATGTATGTGTGTGTAGACCATTTCGCCGTGGAGTTCACACGGGAGACGAGAGAGCGTCAAACTCGAGCATCGAGAGCCGCGGTTTGTGTCGCAAGCTTACGCTTTATTCGTCCATTGTTTCGCGACCGGCGAGACCTCGATTATTTCGGCTCTCCGGTAATCGAGACTTTCCGCGGAGATTTTTTTTTCTACGGCGTTTACTTGCATGTGTGTGTGTGTAATTTGGGGGAGGGCGGGAGGGGGAGTGGAGAGAGGAGGGGAAGATTCACGGAGTCGAAGCGACTGGAAGAGAGCGCAGGATTCTCGTGGATATGGGTTAGTTGAAATGGAGTGGCGGAGGAACCGCGACGAGGCGGAATAAGTTTCGGTGGTGGGGATTCGTATACGTGCGTCAGTCATTCTGTGTAATGAAACGAATTTATCGTGGATCGTGTACGCACCGCCGCGACGGTGAAAGCTGACGCGCTCCAGAATATTACCTAACAACGTGGGATAATCCGCAATATCTCGCGATATTTTTTTTTGTTATTTCTACGTTTTATTTTAATTTTTTTTTTTTTTCTTTCTTCTCCTCTCGGGTGAATACTAATTGGGTAATTAAGGCGGGCACGACGCTCGGTCCATCGTTCGCACAATGAAACTTTCCGCCGATCGTTAGCATTCTCGATTCACCAAATAACGTCGAGTTTCAATAAATTTTCGAGTACAATAAATAATAATAAAAAAGATTACTAATAACAATAATTATTATATTGATTAAAAAAATTATGATATTAATATTGATTAATTATTATAATGATAAATATAAAATTGCGTTGACACTCGTCATCGTCCATTGACCATTGTCCATTGTGATTTCCATCATTCAAATTTTCGAGTACAATAAATAATAATAAAAAAAATTACCAATAACAATAATTATTATATTGATTAAAAAAATTATGATATTAATATTGATTAATTATTATAATGATAAATATAGAATTGCGTTGACACTCGTCATCGTCCATTGACCATTGTCCATTGTGATTTCCATCATTCTCTCTCGTAGCGAACGAGCGTTAGTCTGCCGTCTCGTTGTGCACACACGCTGACGTTGAGCGTTACAGAGGAGATCTCTGTGTACCTGCCTGTTTCTATGTCGCGTATTCTCCACGTGCACCTGCATCTGTGCGTAGCCCGCGATGCGCCAAGTTGATCGTCCGGAATCTCGAGACGTGACTCCGCATGATTTTCCACTCTCGTAGCGGGCCGCACTCGTGCGGGAGATCCGCCGCACCGAGAGAGTGAAGTTTGCGTCTGACCTATTATTTAACGTCTCATGGGAACACTCGTTATGGTATTATGCGCCAGATCCATATATATATATATATATATATATTCATACATGTACATATATATATATATATATATAATTTTTTTTTCTTTTATCCTCGAGATACGAATCCTTCGGTTCTCTTATTTCTTATTTCGTCATAATTCTCACGATGATTCCCAACTAGACAAATTGGTCGATTATGCACGGCGATAAGGCACCGAGAAAAATCGTATCATCAGATATCGAGTATACAGAGAGGTTTTGTTGTTGTTGTTGTTTTTTTTTTTTTTTTTTTTTTTTTAATTTTTACTTTTCAAATAATTTTTTTCTTCGTCAGTTTGGTTTATTCGCTGCGAGCGAACCATCGAAATCCGTGCCTCGACTCGAAGGTAGGAATATCGCGAGGATTTTCACGTAACGTTACCTATGTGGGAGTTTATTATATAGCTCGTTCTACATGCGTTACACGCTCGCTGGTAATCGGTTTCGGGGGGAGGAAGGGGGCGAGCGAAAACGGCGAGGTCTGGCTGAAAACCCGACGGAGGATCACACAGACGCACACGAACACAATCTGATTAATTGCTCGACGGGCTACTTTGCTACCCGCTGTGTTTAACTAGGGGCACTTTTGGCCGGATCTTTGCGTACGATCTAAGGGACCGTCTCGCGTGTGAAGCAATTAAGGCTTCCTTTCGGAAATGCTCCATTTATTCGTGTAATATCGGAGCGACGTTACCTCGCTTTTACTCCGCGGCTGGGTGCACGATGGGCGAACAGGGTCGCGGGGTGAGTCGGGTCGTGACGAAAAGAAACCAGCGATTCGACGATCGCCCGAAACATCTCGAAGAACATTTTTCAATTGGACAAATGAAAAATTAATTCACGCGTCGACACGGTCGCGTTTGAAACTCGGTGTTCGCGCGAACGGTGAATTGCAAAAAATTAAAGGCAACTCCCCCATTCAATCCCCCTTAAATTTTTTCCTCCAAATATTGATTCTCAAATTAATCGCTTAAAAAAAAAAAATTGTTACGTAAGATTCAATTTTGTTTTGAAAAAAAAATAATAATAATAAAATTAAATTGGTCCCAAATTTTTCGATAATTCACGGTCGTTCGGTTAACTTTTTTGGTTTGCCGGTCTCGTCGCTCCATCGTGATTTGATCGTCGAACCGAACGACCGGGCAACGTGAAATGTACGCTCTAACTATCGGTATCACCGGTCAGTCCCACTCTCGCGTACTTTTCCCTCGGTGAAGCCCGCGAAGGGCTGACATGGCCAACGACCGGCGAGAACTTTCAACCCTCGTTCTCGCACCCTTTCATTTCCTGTGCACTTACCGGCGAACACCGACGCGGGCTCGCACGTATTTACGCGACGACCCTTATGGCTCTTTTCCGTACAATGGGCATGACCCTTGACCCGCACTCGGTCGGGCATGTTACTACTCTTCCCGACCCCTTTCCGCCCCATCATCGTAACTGTTAAAGGCCGCGAACGTAAGAACAGTCTTTGAGTATCGTTGTCGAAGGGATTTCGCCAAATCGGCGTGAATTTTCATTCTATAGAGAATTTTTTTTTTTTTTTAATTAGATTTTTTTTTTAATTAGATTTTTTTTTTAATTAGATTTTTTTTTTAATTAGATTTTTTTTTTAATTAGATTTTTTTTGTTTAATTAGATTTTTTTTTAATTAAATTTTTTTAAGTAAAATTAGATATTCAAACGGCAAGTATTTTCAGTACAATGTTACTTCCGGTGGCAAATGAGAATTCTGAAAATTTGTGGGAAAGTTGTTTTTTTTTCATTTTCATATTTTTTTATTTTTCATTTATTTTCGATTCGGAAAAATTAATTTGTCGACGGATAATTGCGTTTTGCTGGAAATCGTCACTTCCGATTCGGAATTAATTGGATAGATCGATAAATTGGATATTTGCCGATTACTTTGGTCGAAGAAGGAAAGTTTGGGAAATCTTCGATAATATAAATTCGAGGTCTCGAAATTTTGTAATCTCGAACAAAAGTAGCGAAACGGCCGATTCGAAACATCCTTTTTTTGTTTGTTTTTAATCAATAAAATACTTCAACGCGCTGAGTTAGAAAATTGTGGACGAAAACTATAGAATGTCTCCACGTCATGTCACGATGAGCGAGATGGTTTAAAAGACACGTGCATAATAAAGACGAAAGGGGAACAGGACGACGATATAAAATGTACATAACAGATGCACATAAAAAATCGATTGGATTTAGGAATAGGAGCGAATAACAAATTGAATGCACTGAAAAATAATAATAATTCATTAGTCGATCGATCAACATTTTTGCTCCAAAAATATATCGTCCCCTCGACGGCGTTGAAAGACGTAAATAATTTGATGAAAATTCGTGGATGAGTAAATTATCAGTGTCACGAAATAAAATTAGCGTAAGGACATTTTGACAAGAAAAAAAACATCTATTTGTTGCATTCAAATAATGTATTTATTGTACAAAAAAAAAAAAAAAAAAAAAAAATTTAAATTTATTCGATAAAACATTGAAATATGGATGAATCGACGAGCGAAGTATCGTTATTCGGATGGTCGTTTCTCAACGAAATTGACGTAATTTATAACGAGACGAGAGTTTCCGAGACCGACGCACACCTCGCGAATTGCAGATCGCGCATCTCCGGCATTCGATCGTATAACATCTCAATTGACTCTCGCTCCACCTCGTCGGCATTCCCAATCCATTATCCACTTGAAATTTTCGCCATTTCGCCGATTCCACCGTCAAACCCAAAGTTCACCAAGTTGGACAACAAACGCTTCCTCCGCGGAGGAGAAATTGCCTCACTCGATCCGGCTTCCCTGCGCCGCCATAGTTGGCTCCTTTTGACCCCTGCCTACCCCTTTCTGACTCCGGCTCGTCTATACGTCTTAAATATGTCGGTCCATTAAAAGTTCGCGGACTGCAAGACTAGCACTTCGGCACCGAGGAATCGTTGAATCGTTCTATAACCGATTTCCCATTCCGCCAATTCCACCTTTCCGAGTTCGATAAACTTTTTAACGATTTTTTAAAATATATATATATATATATATATAAATGAGTAGCTGGTCGTATAAATTCAGCGAGACTCCGTATTCCTGTATAGCACAATGGCCCGGACTAATGATTGGTATAACTTTGAGCCACCATTTAATACTCCACCCACAGTTCGATCGAACCTTAAACCCTTTACAATATCTCATTAAATTCTGGAGCTTTACCTTACGTTCGTACAAAAAAAAAAAAAAACAAAAAACAAAAAAAATTCAACACATTTTTTCCAAGTCCCATTCACATCGCCCCAAGCCCGTTGTCCCGAAAAACCTCCAAATTTCAATACCTCAATTCTTCGTTCCCACCGCAGACTCGTTCGTTATTTAAATTGTAATTTTTTTGTGACTCAAAAAAAAAAAAAATTTTTTTTTTTTTTTTAATTCCATTATTACAATTATTATCGTTATTATTTATTCGTTAGGGTAAATCGACGCGGTGTGTCGGATACTTTGGGCAGCGACAACTTCATTGTACGCTAATGACGCTCGGAGCTTTAACTCCGCAAGCTCAATTAATATCCTGATCCCCCCCCTGCGACTGTCCAAGTATCCTTGAATTTCGAGTCCCCCATCTGCCACAATCCGCCCTCTCGTCGTCTTCTAACTGACACAAATCCTCCATCGGATCCTCAAGATTAAACAATTTGCAGCTTATACACTGTACCGTCAGTGGTTTGGAGTGTGCACGCCAGAAAATGCCCCCCTCGACCGTCTCGCCGAGGCCGCCCTCCGTACTACTACGGCGAAACAGCCGAGATGATACCTACGGGCTATATTCCACCTATATCTACCTCTTGCACAGCTCGTCAGCTCACGCGAGGGATCTCCTAACTAATTTCTCTAGTTACGAGGCCGCGCAGCAGAAGCAGCAGAAGCAGCAGCAGCAGCAGCAGCAGCAGCAGCAGCAGGAGCGAAGTATTAACGTGTATGCTCCTTGCTACAGTATATACACACCTTGTTTTCTCACCTCCTCCCCTCTCGGCCCCGTTCCACCCCCTTCTGTGTTTCATAACAATTCTGTTCGCCGGTGCGCTCGTTCTCTCCCCCGTCGGATCCCTCGGACCTCCGGCATTTCCCCGGCTCCTATTCGTTACAGATGAGACCCCCCCCCCCTCGTACACACGCCGCCAGGCTCCCAGAGATACGGGCATGTAACGCCTAAATGGACGGTAACACGGAGCGTTGTAAAATTCACGAATTTCATGCCGGTATCCCCATCGGACGCAACTCTGATGATTTTGTGGGACGGGTTTTTTTTTTTTTTTTTTTTTTTTTTTTTTTTTTTTAATATGATGTTTGAGAAGGGAAATTCGTGATGGGTTGTGTTGGGATTTCAGAGTGGGATTATTGGATCTGGGTCGTTTGGGGGAAAAAAAAAGAGAGACGAAGGGATTTTTTTTTTTTTTTTTTTAATGAAAAGTGAGAATTTAATTGATATTACTTTATGGGGAATGGATTTTGCATTTTATGGAGTCAATTATTCAATGAGACTGACGGTGATAGCGTTGAATTAAATGTAGATGAGTGTTGTGGTAATTATGATGGGAAATTTGAGATTGGTGGGTTTCATTTGATTATGACAGTGGTTGGTGGTTTTTTTTTTTTTTTTTATTAAAAAAAATTCTATACAATACGAGAAGCCTGGATAACGCTTAACCCTACGGAACTTAATTGCGAAAAGTACTTGAGAATAACTCAAATTACTCGTGAAACTATGTACTCTGTACTTGAAATATTTTCGAAATATTCATTATATCGGAGCGTTCCCATGATAATGAGTAACCTATTTTATGTACAAAAAGTATTTTCTACTTTTATTATTTCAAGTGTTCTTTAGTATTCTTCCTAACTCTGACAAACACACATGTGAATCAACATCGTAATGTCTTCCCATCATAATTAATATATTTTCTATTAAAAAAAAAAATATATATATTTTCTATCGCCGGTATTTAAAGTGTCATTTATGCAATAATTTCCATCTCTGCAACCCACACATATCGAACGCAACAGCTACAAAATAAGCGATCTCAAATGAACTCCATTAGAGCTTTCCCATCATAATTAATATATTTTCTATGAAAAAAAAAAAATCCCTCCATCTCCAGTATTCAAAGTGTCATTTATGCAATAATTTCCACCTCTGAAACACACACATATCGAACGCAGCAGCTACAAAATAAGCGATCTCAAATGAACTCCGTTAGAGCTTTCCCATCATAATTAATATATTTTCTATAAAAAAAAAAAAAAATCGTTCCATCTCCAGTATTCAAAGTGTCATTTATGCAATAATTTCCACCTCTGAAACACACACATATCGAACGCAGCAGCTACAAAATAAGCGATCTCAAATGAACTCCATTAGAGCTTTCCCATCATAATTAATATATTTTCTATGAAAAAAAAAAAATCCCTCCATCTCCAGTATTCAAAGTGTCATTTATGCAATAATTTCCACCTCTGAAACACACACATATCGAACGCAGCAGCTACAAAATAAGCGATCTCAAATGAACTCCGTTAGAGCTTTCCTATCATAATTAATATATTTTCTATGAAAAAAAAAAAAAAAAAATCGTTCCATCTCCAGTATTCAAAGTGTCATTTATGCAATAATTTCCACCTCTGAAACACACACATATCGAACGCAGCAGCTACAAAATAAGCGATCTCAAATGAACTCCATTAGAGCTTTCCCATCATAATTAATATATTTTCTATGAAAAAAAAAAAATCCCTCCATCTCCAGTATTCAAAGTGTCATTTATGCAATAATTTCCACCTCTGAAACACACACATATCGAACGCAGCAGCTACAAAATAAGCGATCTCAAATGAACTCCGTTAGAGCTTTCCTATCATAATTAATATATTTTCTATGAAAAAAAAAAAAAAAAAATCGTTCCATCTCCAGTATTCAAAGTGTCATTTATGCAATAATTTCCACCTCTGAAACACACACATATCGAACGCAGCAGCTACAAAATAAGCGATCTCAAATGAACTCCGTTAGAGCTTTCCCATCATAATTAATATATTTTCTATGAAAAAAAAAAAATCCCTCCATCTCCAGTATTCAAAGTGTCATTTATGCAATAATTTCCACCTCTGAAACACACACATATCGAACGCAGCAGCTACAAAATAAGCGATCTCAAATGAACTCCGTTAGAGCTTTCCCATCATAATTAATATATTTTCTATGAAAAAAAAAAAAAAAAAATTGTTCCATCTCCAGTATTCAAAGTGTCATTTATGCAATAATTTCCACCTCTGAAACACACACATATCGAACGCAGCAGCTACAAAATAAGCGATCTCAAATGAACTCCGTTAGAGCTTTCCCATCATAATTAATATATTTTCTATGAAAAAAAAAAAAAAAAATCGTTCCATCTCCAGTATTCAAAGTGTCATTTATGCAATAATTTCCACCTCTGAAACACACACATATCGAACGCAGCAGCTACAAAATAAGCGATCTCAAATGAACTCCGTTAGAGCTTTCCCATCATAATTAATATATTTTCTATGAAAAAAAAAAAAAAAAAAATCGTTCCATCTCCAGTATTCAAAGTGTCATTTATGCAATAATTTCCACCTCTGAAACACACACATATCGAACGCAGCAGCTACAAAATAAGCGATCTCAAATGAACTCCGTTAGAGCTTTCCCATCATAATTAATACATTTTCTATAAAAAAAAAAAAAAATCGTTCCATCTCCAGTATTCAAAGTGTCATTTATGCAATAATTTCCACCTTTAAAACACACACATATTGAACGCAGCAGCTACAAAATAAGCGATCTCAAATGAACGCCTACGTTACCGTCTTCCCATGATAATAAGCTGCGCGGATGGGTCCGCGAGTCGGTGCAATGGGAGTGCGTGCCCGCGGGATAGTGCAACGTGTGCACATAGGTAGAGCCAGGAGTAAATTACGCGACGGAGGGAGAGTAACGGGCTCGAGGTATGTACGAGCCTCTCCGGTGGTTTCGTGTCTCGATTCGGTTCGCTCCTTCTCACGCCAGCTCGCTCCGGCACAAGAGTACAACGGCGAGGATTTCTGTGTTACGTGTTACGAAATTATCGCCGCATCGTGTTACGAGAAACGGCTGTGAGAGATATGCCATTTTTTTTTTTTTTTTTTTTTCCCCCCTCGTCGACTGCCGGCAAAGCACTTCTTTATTCTCTCGTTCGCACTTCATTGACGCGAGTTGCGGTGAACGATCTGGCGTTTTTTTTTTTTTTTTTTTTTTTTTTTTTTTTTTTTTTTTTTTTTTAAATATGAGACCCGCGCACATGCGCAACCTACCGAGTGCCATGTTATTCGCACACGACGTTATATCACAAAAGCGTTGATGCGCCGTTACGCAGCGTTAGTAAACATCCCGGGTCACGCCGAGATCCTCGGGGACGCGTTGTCATTCCGCGTTGTCCAAGCGATAAGAAACACGGGCGTGATAACCCCCCGTGTCGACGTGATAATCCACCTCCTGGATCCTACCGTCCGGAAGTTTGACGTGATACTTCCCCGTCGTCACGCCCTTCTTCCGGGTCTCCCGATGGCCGAAATTGTTTCTCGACTCGTAATCCATCACCCGATAGCCGAAGGAGTAATTCGCCGCGTAACGTTCCTGTCGATCGGACGAAACACGTGGTTTAATTATCTTTTTCTTTTTTTTTTTTTTTTTTTTTTGATCCTCGATTTCTCGCGGAGAAAGGTGAGTGAGGATTAGTCGGAATCGAGTGGACAATATTTGGAAACAATGTCAGAATCAATGAGACAATAATGCACTCTCGATGAAACTGTCAATATCGATCTTATCGAGCGATCATCGATTATCGCAACAGCTTGATTCATTTTTTTTTTTTTTTTAATTCATATAAAAATAAAAAGTGTCCGGAGAACCCTTGATCATTCGATGGGAATTTGAGCCGAAAAATGGGGTCAGAAATAACCGTCATGGAAATAAATGTTGATTATTTTGAGAATAAAAAAAAAAAAAAAAAAAAAAAAAATTTTATATACTCACATTATAATTTTCGTTGTCCCCGCGCCACTTGTAATCGCCATTGTCGTACGTTTCGTCGTTCGATTTCGCGGGCGATTGTGCTCGGCCACGAACCGCAGGCGTGTACGATTCGGGATTCACATATTCATCAGCAATTCCCCCGATAACGGCCGAATGATCGACGTTCCCTGACCTACTTTCGTCCGGGCTACGAAACGTGCTCACCGAGTTGTCATAACTCGATCCGGCGAAGCCACGATGATGCACCGACGTTCCAACGTCGATGGGCGATTCCTGATTCACACGAGAATCCTCATCCCCCTCGACACGTTGACGCTTCCTCTCCTTCGTCGCCGTCTCCTTGCCACCGATTTCTCTATCACCGCCCCTATAACGGTATATCTCGTCCGACTCGGCGTGATCTTCGGGTGGTTGATTCACTCGAATCGAAACTTCGCCGTTCCCTCCCTCGGCATCGCGATAAGGCGGTAAGGGCGTCACGAAGTTGAGCGTGTCCGTGATTGACGTCTCGGAATTCTCGCTAACTGGAATCGCTGAAAAGCACCGAGTTGCCGGTGTTGCAACGAGGTTTACATCTTTAATCGAATCGATCCGACTACCCGACGAATTAGCGTAAGGATGAAGCGGTTTGTTGGAATCAATTTTGCTGGTTTTCGTTAGATAGCTAAGGACAAAAGTTGATAGTGACTGAGTTTCGTTCTTGCCGAATGGTGTCACCAGGAAGGAGCCTTTGATTGGTTAAAGTTAGGTTTTAATCTTGAATCCATCGGTTTTTTTTCTTTTTTTTTTGATGAATCGCGAACGACGGTTCTGGATTGTCACCAAATCCGGATCAGTTGAGAAGCAGACAGTTTATTTGATGCTGCAATGAGAATCGCGTCAGGAATGTCGTACGAATTGAACTGGAAGAAACGATCTGATTCAATGAAGTTTGATTGTTTTTTTTTTTTGAAGATTACCCAAACTCAGTAATTCAGGAATTCAGTAAGGACGTTATTCAATCATGAGCATTGATCGGTGCAGCGAATCAATGCTGGGGATTTAGTTCGAATCAAAGAATTCCCTTGTCAGGACTACGATTCTTACCTTCCCTGTTGTCCAATTTCTCCTCGTGCTTCTGATCGAACAAGCCGCTCATTTCCGACCCAGGCTTGACCATGTTTCCTCCGTTAAGGCTGTCCAGATTCGCGTTAACTCCAGCAAAGTTGGCCCCAGGAAACGGAAAGTACGGTGCATAGGAGGAAGGAGCCGGCAAGATTTTGGTGTCGTAGACCAATCTCGGTGGAGCGACGAATATATGTTTGGGTCGAATGGTCCTTACGTTGGGCAATTCGTTGACCTTCCCTGCCCATCCAAAATTGTACTTGTCGAAGACCCCTTTTATGCTCTCCAGCTGACCGGCGTCGAATCTCGGTAGCTTGACGAAAGTCCTGGGATTCGGTTCACCATTGGGATAAAACAACGAGGCCTCGTTCCCGTTCTCCCGTCGAATCAATGATTCCGGGTTGAAAGTTCGTTGGTCGTCATCGTCGACCAGGATTTTTTTGCGGAACCCCGGAGAACGACGATTGTCGGCCGGTATGAATCGCAGCTGCGATTCGTACCGGTGTTTCCGGTCGCCGGCGTCATCGAGGATCATCATAGTCGATGCCTCGGACTCGTTGCTATCCTCGTAAAATCCAGCCGATCTCCCGTACATGAGCTCATCGAATGACAACGTCTGCCGATCGATTTTCCTGCGAAGATGCTGGGCGATGATTTTGGGTTTGGTGTTCCTTGATTGCTGATGAAGCCTCTTGTGATCCGGATTGGTCGGCCTACTCCTCGTCGAA
This sequence comes from Listrodromus nycthemerus, assembly GCA_963978505.1. NCBI lineage: Eukaryota > Metazoa > Arthropoda > Insecta > Hymenoptera > Ichneumonidae > Listrodromus > Listrodromus nycthemerus. The sequence goes on from OZ021684.1 coordinate 14,839,781, forward strand.
CCAGGTTGTTCCATGAGCTTTAAGGCGGTCGCCGATCGATTGGACGACCCACTGGCCCGGTGATCGTCCTTTCCCTTCTTCCGTGGCTGTTTCGCCTCGGCTTTTCGAACCCCGCCATCCAATCCTCCAAAGCCCGACGTGTCCATTCCTCGCTCCCTGTTCCGATACCGCCCTCTTCCAACCCTCGAATCGGTAACATCGGACCCGTCAAAAGAGCTAACGACGCTTTCCTTGTTATTCGATTCCACCGAACCGGTCGCCTTTGCGCGTTCGCTCGTCTCTTCATCGACACCACTCGATACGTCTTCGCTTCTTTTGCCTCGGTGCCTCGTCGACGACGCTCCGTCCCATTCAAAACGGGACCCTCGAACCAACGGCGAAGAGTTCGACTTTCCAATTAGTCCGGAATCCATGGCGATCGCTTCTCGAATCGACGATTTAATTCTACCGTCCGCCCGCCGTCTTTCTTCCACCTGCGACTCCATCCTCGACTCCATCCTCGACTCCATCCTCGACTCCATCCTCGACTCCATCCTCGGACCATTTCCTACCCGCGTTTCGGTACCGCGGTTCGATGCACGGCTATCAAAAGGTGGTTTCCCCATGGATTCTCGAATGCCTCCGGTATATTTTTCCTCGTTACGATTCGCGTATTCGTCGGGTCGCTCCGAAAGGGCGGGCGTGACGAGTGAGGGTCGTAGTTCATTAGCGAAGCCTGCCTGATTAGAGGAGCGTTTAACAACGGGTATGTTCAGCGGAGCGTCCGTCGGCGATCCATTCACTTCAGCCGCGATACGAACACCGGTAGCGGCGGGAGGCGGAGAAACGTTTCGAGTACCGGTACTGGCGTGCCAGTGATACGTTATCAGGAGGCACAACGTTACCTAGAATAATCGTGGATCGTTAGTTTAAACCACCTAGACACACAGTGAGGCAGGATGAGATAGGTGGGGAAGCCGCAAAAATCCCCGACCTGGGAAAATATAGAGACGGAGGACGCGACGGGAGTGGGAAAGCGCGGTTGGGGGAGAAAGAAAAATCGGAAATCCGATTTCTCTAATGACCGTCGGCAGGGATGGGGCGAAAGAATGGCAAGAGGTCCCGTGAGAACGTCGGAGGAGGACGGCTTGAAAAGGGAAGGCGATAATAAATTCGATTCCGCGAGGAAAATGGAATAGGCGGTAGAGAGACAGTCGTTCGGATGAAAATATTGTCGAGATAATTCATCCGGGGAATTCCCTCGCGTATTATCATGGAGGCGTTAATGGAAGAGATTATTCCGCCGTGAGCGAGGCGACCGAGCGAGACTTTGCGTCTACGATAATTGAGGTACGAGGTGGTTGACGACGTTCGACGAGTCGTCGACTGTCGAACCATTGACTCCGCCGCAGAACGACTGTAAAAATTGTCGAGTCTACACGAACAAAGGTGTCAAAGAATCGGCAATAAAAATCGCTCAAAGCGCAACCGTGAACCGGTTGACCCGAAGTGAATAATCGGCGTCTCGGTCATCGAGACAGTTTCGCGTGGAGTTACCGAAAAATACGTCACGACGTGGACATTGAATTTTTTCACTCTCAACAAATAAAATATATCATTCCATCATAATATATTTTTTGAAAATCATTCATGCTAAATTGTCGAAAAAAAATTATACATTTTATCGGCGGAAATGAAAAATTTTATGCTATTGAACTTTCGTCGTGTCGCATCATTTTTTTAATTATTTTCATTATTAACAATATAATTTTTTTTTCTATCGTACAAACCCTACGACCTCTACAGAAGACCTCGGGACGAAATAAGGCATCAAAAAATTATTAGAAAATTAAGTTTTATTATGCTGTCCCATTTTGCCCCATTGAGCTTCTCACGGCTATCAGTACGCAACTTCCTGCCTGTACATTAGATGGACACGTTTAATCAATGGACCACTCGTCCGTTCTCGGTGGATGAAGAAATCGCAAAATGTCACTGAACAACCCCTAAAAGCAACAAGGAAACCGGTGGTTTGGTTTGCGTCGCGCGCGCGCGCGACTTCGCGACGAATGTCGTTAAATCGCTAAAGTCGAGGGACTTTTTGGTTCTCGTAGTTGACATCCGATTATTGCCCTCGGCTTCGAAATCCGACTTGCGAGATCGCGCGACGATCGCTTCGAGGACTCTCGCCGATCGCTTCGCTTCGCCCATTCGAGACCGTCCCGGTCGTCGATGAGCAAACCCGCGACATCATTAATTAATTATATTCCGACGAGGTCGAGGATGATTAATCGCTCCGGATAAAATTTCTCGGTTACGTACTTCCGCGACGGTGAATGGTAAATGACGAATGGTCTCGAAGGTGAGAAGATCGAATCGTCGTATTTCACGCGAATGATCGAAGCTCGCTGCGACGTCGGACGAAACCGTTCAGGAGACGAAGAACGAACAACCCGGACGATCCAAATGAGCTCAATCGGGAAATGCCACGGCAAGCCCATTACCGGGAGGGAGAAACCCGTCGGTATAACTCCGACGGACACGCAATTACATACTTTTTCGCATTAAAAACGAGAATTCGACCATCGCCCAAACTCCCCGACGCGCTGTCTCGGCGGACCGATTCGCCGTCGCTCGTTTCACCCCTGAAACATCCCGACTGACCTCCGGTAAATTAACGGATCGCCCGAACGCGATCCACCCTCATCCGACACATAATTCCGAGTTCGAGCGAAAATTCGGACGCGGATGGAATATAAATATATTACCGTGTCAAAAAAAAAAAAAAAAACAATCAATACGATTTTCAAATATCGCGAAACGTGCGAGAGATCGAAAAAAAAAAATCTTTCGCGATTTTTTAAAATTCGCCCATCTCGACGGTATTTTCGCTTCTCGAGATTTCGCGTTTCATCCATAATAAACAGCGTTCTCGAACGGGAAAACGCGAGCCGGGGGCAAAAGTGGCATTAACAGTGTAACGAGAAGTAAACGAGAAACTTTTCGAGACAAGGAGATGAGGAGGAGAAAAAAAAAAAAAAAAAAAAAAAAAAAAAAACAAGGGAGCGCTCGAAGTGGGCAAATTGGAGTTTTTTTCCTTCGGCGTGGAAGGGAGAAACTTTATGAAGCGAAATAGACAGGGGGGCGGTAGCCAGGGGGGTGGGAGAGGGAAGGGGTGGAAAGTGACGCACTGGCAAATGAACGGAAAGCAGCAGTTTTCGTGCGGGAAATCATGGTCCGTGCTCTAATCAATGGGTTCCAACGGATAACGAGCGAAATAGATAGACGGGAGCGTCCTGGTTCGAGGACGAAAGAGATGATGCGTTGTGCGGTGGTGCGAAGCGCACAATGCAACTTCATTAACGCCGCGGCGTTGTGATACTGCTGGTTCGTCTACCAATCTAGAGGGAGGAGAGACAGATAGAGAGCCCCGAACGCTGAATCGTCTCTATCTGTATCGCCGTATGCACCGAACTGCAACTATACAAATACGGGAAACTATCCATACGTATGCGGATGGGATACACAGGGTAATTCAGAATAAATTGACTACGAGGTAGGAGCGAGTCAACTAAAATGTGAGTGCAAGTTGAATGGAATTTGAATACGAGTCGAATACAAGGTAAATCACGAGTTGAATAAAAGTTTAATTCGAATTGAATACGAGTCGAATCGAAACTGAATAGAAATCGAGTGGAAATTTAATGAAAGTTTAATTCAAGTTTAATTCGAATTGAATCGAAACTGAATAGAAATTGATTGGAAGTTGAATAAAATTCGAATTCAAATTGAGTTCGAATTGAATCGAAACTGAATAGAAATTGAATGAAAGTTGAATTCAAGTTGAATACGAGTCGAATCGAAACTGAATAGAAATTGAGTAGAAGTTGAATAAAAGTTGAATTCAATTTGAATACGAGTTGGCTACAAATTAATTCAAAGTTCAGTACGAATTAATAATAAATTGAAAAAAAAAAAAAAAAACAAAAACAAAAAACAAATAATATATCACAAAAATAAATAAAAAATATGTCAATGAGACGTCGTCAATAATCCGTTCATGTCGGAAGCACGTGTCGTCAAAAAACTTCAACAAAGTCACGAAAAAAAAAAAAAAAAAAAAAAAAAAAAAAAAAAAAAAAAAAAAAAACCGGGCAATTGTCCTCGGATGACACGAGGGTCCAATTTAGTCCATGTTTGTTCTGGACCGTCCTGTATGCCCACGGTGGATTGAACAATCCGAGCTATGATTTAACGAGAGGGCGATGGGCACTCGAGGGAATGTGCGTATCCTTGAAACTCGGTGCCACGGTTTCGTACCAAAATTCAATACAGAGTGCACTTCGCCGCACGCACATGTCCACACGTATCGTGAACAATTATTGTTCTACGTTTCATATACACACATATATATATATGTATAGGACTGCTATTGTACTCTGAGAATATTTGGGACGGGGGAGGAAATATGTTTCTCTCTCGACATAATTCCAATTCTCTTTCGCACTTGCGTCGCACGAATGTTGACACTTGGCATTATTGACTGATTGCGAATTCACACGTGTTAATTAATTAACCAGTCCGCCGAGTGAGCTTGTGTTTGTCCGTGTCCCACTGGCAATCCCCCGTCCTCGTTATTCAATCTCTGCTGTGGGTTATGGGAGACTCGTTTACAGTAGGGTAGCCCACGCTCGCGGGTACTCGTCAATTATACCATTAGCTGTTTCAACGATGCAAACCGATGAATATAACAATCGCCGGTTCCGCGCTCCGATTTATCGTTCGACTGTGCGCGCTCGTCTATTATAGACACACATTGCGCTAATCAAACTCCGTCAGTACGAAATATACTCACGTGTCGTGCGTTCAACATCGCGCTCGGCCTGCAACGCAGCCGCGCCACTCGAACGATTCTTCGTCACCCACACAGGACACACAACGACGACGACAATTATCTTTCAATAATTCACGGCGAACTCCGAATTATTTTCATTGGTTTATGAAAAAAAAAAAAAAAAAAAAATAATTATTTTCAAACCGACGAGACGGAAATATCGACTCGCAGGAAAGAATTTTTTATCTAATTTTTTCTTGATTAATTTTACGATAGGATCTCTTTTTTTTTTTTTTTTTTTTTTTTTTTCTGTGGATTTAAAAAAATCGGCCACGTCGGACGAGGCGAACTGTGATCGTCTCGTCTCGTTTCGGGACCCGAGCTCGCACTAACTAATCGAGCGGTAAGTCCCGTGATATTAAGACGCTTCTCTACGGTTGCGATCGTTCCCGGCAAACCGGACGGACGAACCCGACGAGCTACCAACACAATATTTCGGGGGACTTTCATCTTCGGCTCTCCCGAGACCCGCATCTTTTTATTTTCTTTTTCATCCTTTTTTTTTTTTTTTTTAATCATAGCATGCTCGTGTACATATATATATATATATATATATATATATATTTCTTTTTTTTTTTTCTCCAGGTCGACGACGAGGATTCGCCGATACCGATTCAAAAGCGAGACTCGTCGCGGTTATTGGCCACACTCGGACACTCCTGACTTCCGCTTTCACGGGACGAGAACACATCTCCCGTGTATCTTTTCGTCTCTCCTTTCACTCTCGCTCCGTCTTTGCGTCCCGCTCTTTCTCGTTACCGCGCTCGATCGTTCTTCCTCGATCTCTCGACCGCGGCGAACGTGCGCGCCCGGCTGTTGATCTCCGTTGAGCGCCTTCACGGATACATTCTTGTGTGCCACCTCGCAGCACGCCTCCTCCCCCCCCCCCCCCCTTCCCGACAGGTGCGTAAATTAAGAAAGACTGTGGAAGCGGAGTTTGATTTGGGAATTAAAAAAAAAAAAAAAAAAAAAAAATTCTACACGAAAATTCGTAGGAATTATCACGGTGAGGAAGTGGCGAAACTTTTTTGTTTTCGTGCCGGACGTAAAGTAATTTTTGATTTTTCGAAATGATTCGACTATCGTGTCCGTGGCACGGAAATTAACTGGTGAATTTAATTATTCCCCCCCTTAGGCCTTCCCGACAGGTGCGTAAATTAAGAAAGACTCTGGAAGCGGAATTTGGCTTGGGAAAAAAAAAAAAAAAAAAATTGTACATGAAAATTCGTAGGAAATATCACGGTGAGGAAGTGGCGAAACTTTTTTGTTTTCGTGCCGGACGTAAAGTAATTTTTGATTTTTCGAAATGATTCGACTATCGTGTCCGTGGCACGGAAATTAAATTGTGAATTTAATTATTCCCCCCCTCCCCCCCCCCTTAGCCCTTCCCGACAGGTGCGTAAATTAAGAAAGACTCGTGAAATGGGTTTCGATTTGGAAATAAAAAAAAATAATTGTACGTGAAAATTCGTAGGAAATATTAGTGTAAGAAAATGGAGCAACTTTTTTGATTTTCTGCCAGTCGTAAAATAATTTTCGACTGTTCGTATCGATTCGACATTCCTGTCGATCGCTTGCACGTGTCGCAGCTTCCACGGAACTAAAAATTTAATGCACACACAACGTATCCTCGATTACCGTTTCGTTGGTAAATTTTTGAAAATTTTCTAGAGCCCGACGATACCGAAAAATTTCACGAAGATTCAGCTACCAAAAATTCACGATAGAATGCGAAGAACCACGAGAATTCCGCGTGTAATCACGTTTTTTTTTTTTTTTTTGCTCCGAAGGCGAATTCCCGCGACGACTCCGAAACCGCTCTGCGCATCCCGAAAAAAAAAAAAAAAAAAAAATCCAAAAAGCTTCCACAAAACTAATTCCCATTCCGAGAAAAATTTTCTCACGGCTCCCCATCCAAGTATTCTCAAACTCAATTCAATTTCCAAAGCATAGATAACTTTCTCAAAAAACACGAAAAAAAAAAAATATATATATATACATATATATTAATAATAAAATTAAGAAATAGGAAGAAACAGGCTGGTCGAGAGCGCCGCGAAGATTTCTCTTCCGACGGAATGAGCGAGTCTCCGGAGGACGCGTAATAAGAGAGAGACCGAGAGACGGAGAGCGAAAGACAGAGACGCACACGCACGGACAGAGAGAGAGAGAGAGAGAGAGAGAGAGAGAAAATGAGAGAGAGAGAGATTGCGCGATATTAGCTCAGGAGGAATGTACGGTGAGAGAGCTCGGAGTTTCCGAGAGAACGCACAACGGGGCCCCGAGTTGGTCGGCTGAGATGAGAAGAGAAGAGCAGCCGAGCAGCAATGGGACCTTGGAGTTGAAACAGACCTTTATTAATATTTATGATCTTTCGCTGCTTACTGCTATTTGCAATGGTAATACATCTCTCTCTCTCTCTCTCTCTGGCCCGTGGAAAATGAGCTCGCTCGTGAGACGAAACGCGACCAAAAGATCCTATATTTATTCTTACAATACCTGCGTGCCTTTATCTTTGTAACTCCACCTCCACATGTGTGTATGTGTGTGTGTGTGTTTTTCCATATATTGCATACAATATTTATACAATATTTATTTATACAATATATATACAATATTTATTTATACAATATTTATACAATATATATTGTTATAATACGCTTTAGCAATTTAGTATATAAAAAGGATGGGAGGAGGGGGGGTGAATAATTAAACGAGAGTATTGCGCATGCGCGCGAGACGAAAGGAAAAGGGTAAAGGAGCTTTGCCTTTGTTTGCCGGTCTCCTTGGTTCATTTGTACTGATGAATATTTTCTTGCTCGCTGGTTGGGACAATATGTCGCTGCGATGTCGCAACAATAACGCAGCGATATAATTTTGTCCCGTAGCTGAGCGCAGTGGAAATTAATAAAGTCGTGAGTCGGCGGGGAGCCCGACTGCGAATCTCGGCTGACAACTGCCCGGTCTTTTTTTACATTGAGATTTTGACGACGTGTCCATTGAATCAAAGGAGACGACGAATTTTTATTAAAAGATTTCACGGTTTAAAGGCGCCCTTTTATTTTATTTGTTTGTTTATTTTTTATTTTTTTTTCATTTTTTTTATTTTTTTTTTATTTTTTATTTTTTTTTTCTGGTTTCGCGCCTCGTTTTACCGCTCGATACGTCATTTACCGTTCGAACATTTTCACTGCCTGATGCGATGACGAGATTGAGGAATTTTCCGACACATGATTTTCGGTTGAAAAATTACATTTTTTTAAGCCGCGAGTAAAACATTTTTTTTTTTTTTTTATGTTCGTTTAATGACGAAAACATGTTCTGTTTCGATTGCCGTACGTAGAGACGGAGATGTGACCGGTTTTTGAATTTTAATACACCATGGTAAAACCGAGACGTTTCCAAGGCGCAAAGACCTGCAACTAATATATATATATATATATATATATATATATATATATATATATATATATATATATATTTATTATCGAAGTTCATGGCCATGTGAGAGTAGAGGAGTCGTAACTTTCTTCGACACCTTTCTACTCACTCATTCGTCGTCGATACAAGTGCGTCTCGCGAGAAAAAAAAAAAACGGGTTTCCAGACACAATTTTTTCGTACGGAAGTGGAAGAGAGTCGGGCAAGGTTGCTTTTTTTTTTTTTTTTTTTTTTTTTTTGTATTGACGTAACGAAAAATCTGAATTGAATTGAAGGACACGGGTACGTTTTGCTTCGCCGTCGCAACACTGCACGAGACACACTCGACGAATGCGTCGAGTGAACATTTAATTTTTTTTTTTTTTTTTTTTTTTTTTTTTTTTTTTCGCCACTGCTCTCTCTGTGTCGAGGATAAATTGAACGAGATTGTGTCTGCGTTCGCACCGTCTACCTGTGGTCTCTGCAGACTCCTCAATGGGGTTCTCCGGCGTTTACGCGCGCAAGCGCGAACCTCCTCGTGTTAACCCACTTTCGTTATACCGGTCTCGAATTTCACTTGTTACGCGTAAAGCAATCGGTGAATCCGATCCACGATCGCCCACCGATCTGTCGCCCTTCCGGGAACGCTTCGAGTTCTTCGCCGGAGAATCGTTGTCCGATATCGATACGAAAGAGACTTTCGCTTTCTCACTCGTAAATCCCTTTTGGACTCATCGACTTTATTCGTTTTCGACTTTCTAATTGACCGAAAAAAATAAAAATAATAATAACGATAATCGCAGTGTAATTCTCCAGAGATTTTTTTTGCACGACGTATCGTGTCAATTTTCGAAAATTTTTTTTTCATAATCGACGAACGATAGAGCAAGTTTCATTGGTGTCGATGAAATCGCACCTTAAGCTCATCTCTGGCACACTCGCATCGAATACGTCTTACCTGATGTAGTTTTTTTTTTTTTTTTCATGTTTCAGAACATTCTAAAAATGACGAGGCTGAAATGATTTTCGAGACCGAAGAGGGAATAAAATATTATAAATTTTTATCATTGTTATTCTTTATTGAATTGAGTTTAATGAGCAATTGTTCGAGAATGTGTAAAAATTTCGATTGGAAATCAATTTTCTAGGTTGATATCAAAAAATGAAAAAAAATGAAAAAAAAAAAAAAAAAAAAAAAAAAACTATGTAATCTTAAACTTGAGGTCGTGCATTGTTGCCAGAATGAGATTCGTACAGAGCGAAGTTCATCCACCAAACATCACCAATATTTCCATCGAAATTATAACTTATTTTCCAACTCTTTTTTTAACCTCACACGGACAAACGCAAATGAATTAATTCGTAAAAAAGGATTTACATGAAAATGTGGAAAAAATAATTGTCCGCGAACAGGAACGAATCGTGAGCCACACAATGGCCCATACGAACCGGATATCCCGTACACGATGCGCGAAACTTTACCGTTAATTAACAAAAATGTTCTTCTCGGTTTCCGCTTAGAATCCGCCGAATTGTACGAACCGAACGAAAAACGAGACTGTTAATATTGTCGGATCCGTTGCGGAGTTTCTCCGCTCTCGCCGCCACCCTCAAACCGGAAACGGGGGAGTACATTTGGAAGAGAGGAAACGCCGGTGCAGCAGCTGCGCTCGCCGGTTTAAACAGACTGTTAATTTCCTGTAAATTTTCCTACTCGGACAAGCGTGCGGAGGTAAAGGTTAACTTGTCGTCGTCGTTCCTTCGTTTTCTCCTCTCCATCGTCGCGGCTTTTCCCTCGTCGTTCCTCGAAGGAAAAACACCCAAAGGAAGTAGAATTAAAAAAAATAAAAAAAAAAAAAAAAAAAGCTCACCCACGAGCGTGTCTTCAGCTTCGCGTCTCTCGTGACCAACGCGGCGGTTCTTGCAATCGTGAAACTCGGGCACTCTCCTGTTTCCTTTCTTGCGACGCGAGGTCCTCGGCGATCTTGTCTTTCCGGAAGGTGGTCCGTGTTCGAACCTCGAGGGCGTACATACTTCAATTAGACTTCCTCATCGGGCTTCCTCATCCCACAGACCTTTATCGTGAAAAACAACGATGTAACACCACTCTCTCGGTCCCCTTTGAGCAAACAACGACAGCTTTACGTGTCCCGACTTCGTCCACGGGAAAGAAAGTCCGACGAGGGGATTTCTTTTTCCCGAATCACGGACGTGGCTCTGGTCGGGGGGGAAGGTCGAACGGAGCGCCCGCTGCTTGGAAAGAACACAGAACGTCAAAGGTTCCGGATATTCCTCGGAGGCCCACGATGGCAAGAAGCACTTCCGTTTTTTTTTTTTTTTTTTTTTTTTTTTTTTTTTTTTTTTTTTTTTTTTTTTTAGCACCCTCAACCGAACCGTCTTGGCAAGCGTGTCTCTCGCCTCGTCGACAACAGCCGCGGACCGAGGGGGCGATGAGGACAGTAGAAACTGAACGTACAGCTCGGACAATGGTTATTTACCTAACGGAGTACTTCTCACGGAAAACCTTTGCTCGTGACGCCCTCCCTCGTCTCGTTCCTTTCTCTCTTCCGCATCCGCGATTCGACACAAACGGTTAAGAAAAACAGGCACCGGGAATCGAGAAGCTCGCTCCACGAGGCTTGCTCCCGGCTCGCCGCTGACGGAAAACTCTCGGCGCCCACGGGGAGATGAGGTGAAACGTATGCGTGGCCTCGAGAGAATCGTCGAAACACGAGCAGTTTTGTCAGGTGCGAGCTTTCGCTACCACCGACAGTGACTCGACGGAGCAAACCACTGAATCATCCAACGGTAAATAAACCGAAGCGATGGAATGCGGCGGAGATTTTCCAAAGATTTGTTTACACGGATGTTTTTTGTTGGGTCGCTGCAAGGTTCGAGATAATTTGAAGAAGTGCTTTTTCACAAAATATATTTATGTTTATTATGGTGTTTTAAAAAAGGGATTACATTTTTTCTCCCCCCCCGCCCCCCTTTTCGAAGTATGGATTCCGAGATAAAATTCTCTCAAAGTGTCCCCTAAAAATAATAAACCATTATGTAAAATTTGTTGAAAAAAAAAATAATTCTTTTATTATTACCGTACGTGAATGAATATGTTAAGATTTAAATCCGTTGACGCTTCGCACACTCCATTGCATCTCGGGAGGAATGCAGAAATTGGAAAATCCGCGCCTGTACGCGTGTTTCCACGCGAGCGTTAACCAACGTCTGGTTGCCGTCCGACCGGCTCCGCGGATATTCTCGGTGATTATTAGTAAAAAAAAAAAAAAAAAAATTAAACAAAATTTAATCCGTTCATTTCAAACCGAAAGTGACGTTTCTTTTGGATGACGTAACCCACAGTGAATGGTTTAAAGGCTGAACGTTGTCAAAATAATAATAATATTAATTTAAAAAAAATTATATTAAAAAATAATAATAAGAATAAATTAATAATAATAAATAATTATATTTAAAAAATAAATAATAATAATAATAATAATATCAGAGATAACAGAAACAATTTACAAAGCTTTGCCTATAAAATCTCTCGTCAATGGATATTTCGACATTGCGAAGTAACAAAAACAATTTATAAAATGCTCGTGCGATGGGGCGTTCAAGAGTGATTCGGGGCAGCGATTCGTCACGTAATCGGAGCGATCGGTGAGAGTTCGCCGTTGATTTAAAATTCACCTGCCAATGACAGAGGAGAGCTCGACGGTCACGCGAACGAAAAAGTTTTCCCGATGGGAAGGTCTCTCTCAACGCCGCCGAGATAAAAAAAAAAGGGTGGCGTGCGTGAAACAAATAAAAAAAATTGGAATGAACAAAAAAAAAAAAAGTCGATGAACTTTGCCGCATCGATCATTTAGTTCGGAGAAATTTTTTTGTGATTTATTCGGACGTATAATGCGGAAAATAGATGGATATTTGCTCAGTGAAAATCAAACCTTATATCAACGGAAATAAATATCCACCCCACTACCTGAACTTCGATTTTATTTTCTATATATATATATATATAGAAATTAAAAATAGAAATTAAAAAATAAAAATTTTCTATATATATATATAGAAAATTTTTTTTTGGAAGTAACATTTACGTTCGGGGATGTTGCGCCGAGGATAAAATATTTTTGCCGAAGTAACCGCTGTCTTCATTCTATCTTCGATACTTCGAATTTCTCTATCCGAGGCAGACGAGGTCGTAAAAAAAAAAAAAAAAAAAAAAAAAAAAAAAAAAAAAAAAAAAAAAAAAAAAAAAACCGGAGTATAAATAAAAAAATGCGCCAGCTTTCGCGCACGAGGACGGACGGATGTTGAATATTGAAACAGCGATATTCCCCGAGAAATACACCGTCAGATATAGTTTTATAAAAAAAAAAATGATAAAAATAGAGGACACGGGCATCGTACGATAAATCAGCGAAGCTGTTCTAGAAATAACAGATTGTTCGAGGCTAAAGTCCGCGGTGGAATGTGATATAAAAATATAGACGTCCTCATCCTCCCCCGGTCCCGCCCTTCCGAGTTTATACGTTTGACGGAGGCGACACTTTTTTTTTGCCATCAAGCTATAAATAAACTGTCGTATCGACTTGAGTGGGGAGTGTAAAAAAAATAAAAATAAAAAAAAACACACACACACACACACACACGCAAATAAAATCGAAAGTCAAAAGCCAATTCGTGGCGTCTCGATAAATCAAACATAGAGGCATCAAAGCTTTGCTCCGGCTGTCCGGCAATACGGCTCGTCCGTGTGACTATACAGTGCGGTATGAAGAATAGGAAAAAAAAAAAAAAAAAAAAAAAAAAAAAAAAAAAAATGGTCGAGCAGAAAAACGTAACAAATAAAATTAAAAAAAAAATCAATAAAGAATGAAACCTCGATTGTTCTCGTATAAACTAAATTGGAGTGTACGAGAGTCGGATAAAAAACGAATCTATCGGATTTCCAAGTATTTCGGATTATTCGACTCGTGTAAAAAAAAAAAAGAAAAAAAAAAGAAAAAAAAAATTTGCCCGAAGTCTGCACATGCTTCGCGTTGATCCGGTCAAAAATGTCCAATGAGATATTTTGCGATTACGATCGTCACTGGAGAAGCTCGACCGCAACGAGAAGTTAATTCGGAGCTGAAACCGCTGAGATACCATGTTCGCTCCATTCCACTAAATGTCTCATAAATTCATAATTAATTAACCCCGAAGCAGGTAATTATTTACTAAAAGATTTGGGGAAAGGACTAATGCAGGATAATTGTGAAAGACAGGAACGACGAAGCGGGGACCTACTTCCGCCGCAGTTAATTAAATGATGCAAGCTGCGACCGGGGAACACGACTCACCGAGGCGCGCGCGCGCGCGCGTTCCCTTTGAGCCGCAGTGGATTACGGAAATTCACGTTTTAATCCACTTCGTGCATGTGCAAAAGTGGAGAGTTGATACGGAACCGAATTTTTGGTTACACTACGGCTATTCGCGTGACCGTTTCGTTCCGACCGTGACTGTTAAAAATCGCCGAACAATTTGCCAATCATTTTGACTCTCGACGCTCGAATTTATTCTCAACGACGCGACACGTCGTTGCGGCCCGTCCAAAATAATTCTCCGACCGAAAAACCCCGTCAAATTTCGCCCCTACTCGCCTACAATGACCTCTTCTTTTGAATCGAAAAAAAAAAAAAAGCGTACAGATCTCGAACACTCGCTGTCCATAGCAGCGAAAAAAAAAATGATATTTATTGTCACGACTCACAATCGTAAATGTACGAGTGTGCGAGAAAAAAAAAAAGTTACATTAATCAAGGTGTGTTTCCGCGCATCTGAAAACTCTCCATTAAATAATTTAAAAAATTGACTGAATTTTATCCCCGACAATTTTATCGCCGACACCCTCCACGAATGTCCTCAAAAAAATACATGCGAAAAAAAAATAATTAACAAAAAAACTGATGAAAAAAAAAAGAAAAAAAAAAAAAAACCAACTACCCATCGAGGACCTTTCGATGTCGAGCGCCATTAAAGTTCCTGCCGGGGACTTGCGAAAATTTTTAATGCCGCCAGACGCGATTCGACATCGGTACAGCAATCACTCGATCGGCCCCGAATTTTTTACGATACTGTTTCCGGGCTTGGAGGGTGGCGGAAGAGGAAGAGAGATGAGCCCCCCCCCCCCCCGCCCGGGTGAGACTGTTAGTCTCGGAGGCACCGGACGATCCTCGGGTTGACGGGTTATTTTATTTTATTTTATTTTATTTTATTTTTTTGTACAACTCCCGCACCTTCCGGTACTGCTGGAGCAGCACGTTTCGAGTGTGTCGTCGTGAGTTTAATGGACGCGGAATGCCGCCCTCGGTATAGCGGGAGCTGTAAACCTCGAACGAAGGCCCGGGGAGGGGGGGGGGGGGGGGTCTGAAGGTTTGAGCTTAACGTGTGCGAGAGAGCTCCTCGAGGAGTTGCCGGGTGCTGTGTCTTCTCCGTGGAAATAAAACGAGAAAGAGAAGAGGGAGTAAAGTGAAGGGGGATGAAAAAAAAAAAAAAAAAAAAAAAAAAAAAAAAAAAAAAAAAGAGAGAGACCGGGAGGTGAAACGAAAGAGGATGGATATAAAAGGTCTCGGTGGGGTAGCAAGACGGGACCCCAGACACATCATCGGGCACGGACCTTAGTCTAACGCCTCTTTGGTCGCCGGTACCGGTAATACTGTCGGAGACCGGGGCAAAACGAACCACCCGACACTACTTTCAGTCTCCGGTCGTTCCGGGAAAAATTTCCGCGAAAGGATCTCAACGCTCGGCGGTACTCCGAGTACCGAGTACTTTCTCGACACTTCGTGCCGGAAACGAGGATTTTTTCTTTTTTTTTGTTTTTTTTTTTTTTTTTTTTCACGGTTTCAAGCACCGAGTTACGTGGACGTTCCGAGCGAAGGTCACTCACGGTCTCAAGATTCGATCCTTCGAGGTGAAGCGGCGTATCACCGGTGTGACGTCACGTCCGGTTTGAATATGACATTTTCAAACCGGAGTCGACGTTGTTCTGATAATTAATTTTTTTTGTTTATTAATTTTTGCCCGTTCAATTTTCGTTAGGTGTGGAATTTTTTTGTGTTGTTTTACAACAACAACAAAAAGGACTTTGTACGTAAAATACTTTTTTTTTTTTTTTTGGTGATTTGTCTCCGGTCCGTTTTGCCCCGGTGCTCCGTTTCGCCCCGGTCCGCCACTATAGCCACAAGGACCGCTGTATGGCAGCGTGCGTCGCACTGAAATAAAATCCATTTCGTCCATATGTCGTAAAAGACGATGGCGGAACATAAGGAACGGATGTGGGCTTGTGCTCCGGGAAAACAGAGGGAAGGAGTATTGGGAAATGCATGTGTGTGTGTGTGTTTGCGAGCAAGAGGGTACGTCCAAAGCCGATATATGACGTTGGGAGTAAACTTCCTATAAGCCGAGCTCGGCAGGTGATTCATGACCGCCCAGGACCTTCCGCTGGAAGAGGAGCACGGCTGCGCCGCTACAGTGAAACCGCGAGCACCGAAAAGCTCGACCACGACCTAGCCTCCAGTTATCTACGGACAGGTCGATTTTCCACCCCGTTTTATCTCACTCTACGACCCTTTCGTCCTTCCGTGCGCTTTTTTTTTTTTTCCTGCTTCCTCCCTTCGGGCAATTAAAAGCCTTCGGTAGTTATAAAAAGTCGAGAGTACGCTGTGTATTCAACGAGGAGGCTAATAAGATAATGGCACTGAGCATAGGGTTGTTGGGATAATTAAACTCGCCTCCGCGGTGAAGAATTACCCCCTGAATAAGGGAGAAGGAAATCCTTGAATTTATTATTATATTACAAGATAATGTACAAGAGAACGGAAGTAAACAATACGCTTTTAACGGAGCGAAGAAACAAAGCTTCGGGGACGATTGAAGTCTTTATTTTGTGTTTTAGTTGCGATAAATTATTAACTAGATAAATTGTAGATACAAGTTTATATGTTCGTTAAATTTACGATGGTAGGGTTTGAGAGGTGTAGGAGAAATATACAGTGCGATGAATCGGCTCTCCGAGAGCTCTTTCGGGCGGAAGTATTCCCGTTTTTTCCTTCATCAGTTTTCGACTTTGGTAGCAGTTTTTTCGTCGTACTGGACGGACGGCACCATGGGCGGTTTGAATCCGTACTCGATCTTCGATTGCCTAAAGGCACCGGGACCGTTTTGATAGTGAGGTGGATTTTCTTCCTGTTGCCTGGACCTCCTCGACGACGAGGACGAAGTGGATACCGGCGCTATGCGGGTCACCGATGTCGAATGCTGCTGAACGTGCTGGAGCAGCAAAGTCTGTTGATGGTCGGACGAACTTCGCGATCTGCTCTGCTGATGTGGCTTTGATGATGACTGCGATTGGGTTTGTTGCTGCTGGGCGGCCGGCACGGGACCGACGTACTCGTCGTTTCCGGCGTTGTTGTCCCCGCCAACAACGTTGCTGCTCTGCCTGTACGTCACCTGTCTCTTCTTCGATCCAGGGTAATTGTGAATCGACTGCGGCAATTTTGAGGACGCTCCGACATAAGATTTCTTCGCGAACCCCTGATTATGATTATTCTCCGATCCCGAGGATTTTCCATGAGCGAATTGTTCCCAACCGTTGGATCTCTGAGGGTTGCCAGATTCGGAGGATCCGCTGACGAAGGCAACGGCTGGTTTGCTGTAGGCGTAACCCTGGAAATCGTTGGAGACGTTGATGCGATCGCGATACTGATTGCTGACGAGTGAGAGGCCGTAGATCGGTAGGGAAGTCGATTCCCTATGGCCGTACAGGCCGTTCGTCGACTGGGGTTTCATGATCTGCTGATAACTAACACCGTAACGAACACCGTAGGGAACATGCACGGATTGCTCGACGTATTTCGTTACCTCGACCGGATAGGGTACTTTTATTGGTACCTGCACGGGATAGGGATGAGGCACGTGAACCTTTTTCTCAACGATCTTCTCGACGGTCACCGGTACAGGTACCGGTTTCTCGACGATCTTCTCCACCGGATACGGCTGAATTATGTGGACCGGGTAAGGTTGAGGCACCAGTCGCTGGACCGGATATGGAACCTTTTTTTCGATTATCTTCTCGATATGGACCGGATAGGGCTGAAGGACCTGCTTCTCGATTATCCTGTCGACCGGCACCTGTATGTGGACCGGATAAGGTTGCGGTACAGGAACCTTTTTCTCGACGATTCGCTCCACAGGATAGGGAACTTTGCGCTCGACGATCTTCTCGACCGGGTAGGGCACCTTCTTCTCGATTATCCTCGGCACCTCCACCGGATATGGCTGCGGTACGTGTATGGTCTTGTGAACTATTCTTTCGGCCACCGGCGGTGGCAGATACGCCAACGGGGCCATCTGACGCGATTCAGTTGTCTCCTGCACGGCATTGCCACGATTTTGTTGAAGATTCTTGTTCGAGGTGTCGTACTGGTCGTACGGTAGGATTATCGACTGTTGCTGATGAACCTGGGGTAACCGAGTGTCGTAAATCCGCAGCAGCTGTTGCTCCTGGCGATTTCCTTGCTGTTGCTCCTGGCGATTTCCCTGCTGTTGCTCCTGGCGATTTCCCTGCTGTTGCTCCTGGCGATTTCCTTGCTGTTGCTCCTGGCGATTTCCCTGCTGTTGCTCCTGGCGATTTCCCTGCTGTTGCTCCTGGCGATTTCCCTGCTGTTGCTCCTGGCGATTTCCCTGCTGTTGCTCCTGGCGATTTCCCTGCTGTTGCTCCTGGCGATTTCCTTGCTGTTGCTCCTGATGCTGTGCTTGCTCTTGCTCCTTTCGCTGTCCCTGATCTTGACCCTGACGGTTTCCCTGCTGTTGCTCCTGCTGATTCTCTTGCTGCTGCTGCCAATGTCCTCGCTGTATCTCCTGCCAATGTCCCTGCTGTTGCTGTTGCCAAAGTCCATGCTGTTGCTCCTTCCAGTGTCCTGGCTCCACCTCCTGCCAATGTCCCTGCTGTTGTTTCTGCTCATTTCCCTGTTTTTGCTCCTGCCTTTCCTGCTGTTGCTCCTTCCAGTGTCCTGGCTCCACCTCCTGCCAATTTCCCTGCTGTTGTTTCTGCTCATTTCCCTGTTTTTGCTCCTGCCTTTCCTGCTGTTGCTCCTGCCAGTGTCCTGGCTCTACCTCCTGCCAATGTCCCTGCTGTTGTTTCTGCTGATTTCCCTGTTTTTGCTCCTGCCAGTGTCCTGGCTCTACCTCCTGCCAATGTCCCTGCTGTTGTTTCTGCTGATTTCCCTGTTTTTGCTCCTGCCAGTGTCCTGGCTCCACCTCCTGCCAATGTCCCTGCTGTTGTTTCTGCTCCTGCCTTTCCTGCTGTTGCTCTTTCCAGTGTCCTGGCTCCACCTCCTGCCAATGTCCCTGCTGTTGTTTCTGCTCCTGCCTTTCCTGCTGTTGCTCTTTCCAGTGTCCTGGCTCCACCTCCTGCCAATGTCCCTGCTGTTGTTTCTGCTGATTTCCCTGTTTTTGCTCTTGAAACCTCGTCCATTCCGCACCGTTGAAGTAACGCTGAACTCCACCGCTCTCGCTCAGTATTCTCTGAAGTTGTGATTGAGCTTTATCGGCCTGCGCTTCGGCGTTGACCGGAATGGCTTTTATCTGCTGCTCCCGCATCATCGCGGCCTCCTGCTGCTTCATTTCCATCGCCTGACCCTTGTTTCCACTGTCGCGAACCGTCGACCCGTATACCTGAACGTTTATCTGCGGCGTCCTGGCCGGCGTGTATTTTACCTCGGGTATACTGTCGCGAATAATTTTTATAATCTCCCGGTAATCCTCGCGGGCTGCCTCGCTGTTGACCGGCGGGTTTCGCTGCTTCGTACCATAATCCGTCAGCTCGTTGTCGACGCGCACTGGATTACCCCGATAAACCGTGGCTGTCCCGTGCACACCCTCGCCGTCCTCAAAGGCGGTATGCACGTTGATCGATTGATGCTGCTGATCATGCAGGCTGTTGTATCGCTGTTGAAACTGTTTGGCATTCCCGGTCTCCTGCAACTCGACGTAACTCCTTGACTGCTCCTCACGCTGATGCACCGCGCCAACGGAATCCTCACGCTGCTGCTGCTGCTGCTGCTGCTGCTGCTGGACTTGGTGATTGATGCCGGATACCTGGGAGATCACTTGAGGCGGATAATGTATTTCGTGCACGGGCGAGTTCTGATATATCTCAACCGACTTCTGAATCTCAATTCGCTGATCGTGCGGATCGGAGCCCAGCGAGCTGGCGCCTTGATCGCCGGAGTACTTTGCTGATGCGGCGATGTCCATCATCTCCGAGCTGGACGATTGACCAAACGCCGGATTTATCTTCTCATAACGGTCGTCGCTGATTTTCTCCAATTCGTTGATACTAATGGCGCTGAAGTTTATCAAGGGTTCAACGTTCGACGGTTCACCGTCTATGTTCTCCGTCACCGGTGCCGGCGTGGCTCTGGATCGATCGTCGGAGGCGATCGGCCCGTTCTCGCCTGGTCCCGCGAACGGAGAAGCTCCTTGAACCTGATTCGAGACCGAGGTGGCTGTCGCGTGACCGCCCGACGATTGAAGCTTCGGTGTGACGAGTATCTGATCCGAAAAACCAATCGACGATCCATCGGTACTCGAGACACTGGCGACGGTCGTGCTGCTCGGATAACTCTCGTCGGTGCACGGGAACGTCGTGCTGTACTCGAAAGCCTTGTCCCGATTGTAGTTCATCAGTTCAGCAACGACGATCGGCTTCGAGCCGAACGTCGAGAGTGTTTGCGGCGTCGACGAGTACAACCGGCTGAAATCTCGGATCTTCGAGTCCAAGGACTCTCTGAGTGTCACGTAGAGCTCGTGATCGCGCCTCTTGCCGTAAGCGGAAAGTCCTGGTGTCGTTGCTCTCTCCGGGTTCGTAGCCGTGGAATTTGTCTCGCCGGTCTCGTTCGTCAAAAGCGGAGAATTTTTGAGCGACGATTTCTCGGTGGGGGTTTTCTGTGTCGGGCCGTTGGGGAAAATCTTGGCGAATATGTCGGCGTAGGAACCGGTAAGGGAACTCTCGCGATTGAGGGAGTTTCTGTACTCCTTGGAGAGGGCCTCGGCGGTGACGCTGTTGGCGATGTCGTGAAAATCGGGAATCGGCGTTGTGGGAAATTGTCGCCGATCCTCGAGATCGTTACGATGGGAGACGCTGGTGCGGGGCGTCGTGCTCGTGGAGTGAGAGGCGTACGAAGGGACTATCGTGGTGCTCGCTCGTTGAGGAAGATCGGTAGGTGCTCTCCGGGTCACGGATTCGATGCCATTGGCCAGATGACTCGGAGCCGTTGGATTCAGACGACGTCCGAAGCTTCCGGCGTTTTGAACCAACAGGAGATCGTCGGGGAGCGTCGAGAATAAATCGTTGGAGCTCTCGTGGCGGGCTTCGTGATTCTCATGGTGGGAATCGACTTGAAGCCCGTTCCGAAGGGATCCGCTCGTCGATGGATTCGTCACGTAGGTGCTTCCTCGGGAGAACGATCGATAGTCGGGCGTCGTGGAGGAGGCGGAGCCGGTGGACAAATAGGCAGCCCGAACCTCCGATTGACGCTGATGGTCCCGATCGTTAGCCGATGTCCGGGGTAGGGTCACGTAATTATTAAAATTCTCCTGAAAGCCCGAAGAGGCCTTCGATGCATCATGAAATTTCGAGCCGCTCGAAAACGTTCGCTGGAGATCGTAATTCAGTTGCAAATTGACGGGTGACGTAGTAACCGTGGAGGATGGCTCGTGATCGTCTGTCGGCTGCGATTTTGGTGCGCTGGAAGACGACGGCGAACCTCCGGCATCGTTGACGGCGCCAGCAGGCGAGTAAGACTGCACCGCTTGTGTGGGACGCCGACGGATGTTGGACTGCTGAAAATTGTGGTTGATGCTATGACGCTTGTCGACCGGAAGCTTCACCTCTTCACCCTGGTTCGTAAAACAGAAAAATGAGACGAGCGTGAGAAATAGATTTTCCATTTTTGCTTTTAATCTAACTATACTTTCACTGGTGGGAAGGAAGAAGTCTCGGAGAAAAATCGATAGAGCGATAAACGTACCGCAAGTTCAAAACTGAGTTTACTATTTATTTACATATATATATATGTACGTTCATTGGATAGGAATATGATAGTTTGGAATTAATTTAGTGCATCCGCGGTTAGAGAGGCACTGAATCGTATATTTAGATTTCGATGTATACGAACCGACCGGAACTAACGATTTTCAGAGAAACTTCGATAGTGCGGCACCGAAGAGGTACCGGAAGTAAATTCATCATTTTCAATGTATATTGCTTGTGTGTATGTTCACTTATGTAAATACAAAAATTTAGAGATAATTCGGTGAGTACCGATAGAAGTTGATTTTAAATCCTTCGATACACAGCACGGGGCAAAATGGACCAGTGTATTTATTTTCTCTGTCACGCAGAAAATTGGCAAAAATTCGCTTTGATTCGTTCGATTCTATTTATGCTTTGAGTGAATCGAACGAGTTTTTGATGCGTTTCGATAATTCGAAAGTTCCAAAGACGATTGTTGAATCCGCAATGAAATTCCCGAGTTTCACTCGGCGTTTCCCAGTCGAATATAACGGAAACTCTCGGCGTTGAAATCTTCTGATAATCCCTCGCTCGTATCTGGTATTATAGGTGTAATAATACTAACGACTTCGGTTCCATTGAGAAGCGCCTTTACGACGTGCTCGCCCAGGGCAAAATGGGCCGTCGCTGAGCTATGATCGTCCGCAGCACTGTACTTTACTAGGGGATGATAACCCCACTCGTCAGCGAAATACTTGACGTCCGACGACGATTTCCCCTCGTTCACGTAGTATCGACCGCTCGCCAATTCTCCCGATCTCGTCTCGACCTTGCCCTGACTCTCTGTACCAGCCGCGTCGCCGATCTCGTATCCATACCGATAACTCGGTGGATTCTGAAATAAAAAAATCAAATATCAGAAAAATTTGAAAAAAAAAAAACAAAATTAAAAAAAAAATTAAAAAAATACATACTGGCGCTAATTAAAATCCCAGAGGATAACCAAAGTGCAATTTTTATACATGATTCATTCAAGTGAAAATTCGTCATGACACTTATCTTCTCGTACTATCTTTTACATGAAAAAAAAAAAAAAAAAAAAAAAAAAATCAAACTAAATATTATCAAATTTAAAATTACTGGCTCAACTTGAAATCCCAGAAGTGGGATTTCAATTTGGGAAAAATATATATAGATACACATATTAAAAACATTCACAACACTGTTAATTCCGTGAAACCTATTTCGTGACTTTCCCGCGACGCATCGTGTTTCCATGCCAATAACAAATTTCCTCAATCACCTGTCGCACGTGCCGATAACTCGATAGATCCCGTAGTCTCCGTAAAAAAAAAAAAAAAAAAAAAAAAAAAAAAAAAAAAAAAAAAAGGAAAAGAGAAAACATCTCCCGACACCGGCAATTTGCGATAAGAGCCGACTTTCAGCGTCGTAATATTATCCACGCCTATAACAGCCGTCCCATGCGCCTTCCTTCTCCGGAGAATTTCTTTCGTTCTCGAATCGTAAAAGTTTCCATCGCCGTGCCCGTCGGGTCGTGGATAAACTGTCCTCTCGCTCCCGAGATATTGTCCCTCAACAACCGCGGCCTTCGGTCTATTCCCTGTCCAGTAAACTGTCCTCCTATGTCCTCCACCGTTGAAAAGAATGAACGAGAGGAGACTCTCGTCTTTGAGACTCCGTTTGGCACGACGATACGCGGGGCAACAGTGGCTCGCGAGGTGATTACCGACGGTCCGACGGGGAGCCTTCCGGCTACGCGGTAAAACTACTGTGCGCCGCAGTAGATACGGCCGCGCGAGAGGAGAGTGGGCGGACGTACCGATGGGAAATGGGAACGGATTTCAAAGTTGGCACGGAAGCCGGCACTCTCACGGCACGGTAGTGTAAACTTCGAGCGTGGACGGATCTATAGATACGTCTCGTGGTACGGAATGGACACCGAGAGAGAACGGACGATGGACCGAGAACGGAGAACGGAAAATTCGAAACGTGCGAAGGAAGTTCGGAAGACGTTGGGGGGGGGGGGGGGAGAGAGGCTGAACCGCAAAGTCCTCGAGGGAAAGTGGGGTTCCCTGTGCACAGGACGACAGTCGAGTTATGCGAACTACCGTGGGTCCTCTCTCATCGTCCACCTTTGGTCCAGTGTCGGGAGCGAAGAGCAAGTGGAACAGGTCGGATGAATCGGCGATGGGGAAAGGTCGCGTCTCGGAAAGTTTGTCCGATGAATTTTTGTCGAGACACGGACGGAATTGTTTTCGTGGCGGAAGTCGCCGTATTTTCATCGAAACTTCGAAGCGAGAGGTCGAGACGTTCGATTCGATATACGACGGACGAGAATCGCGTTACGGTTGGTACGTACGATACCTTTAAAGAGAACCCGCCCGCCCCGTCCGCGCGGCAAGGAAGTAGGCCAACTTTCGATTTTCTCCGGTAGAGAGGATCGAGAGACGTCCACATACCTCGCCCCGACCGGGCGTAATGAAGATCGCATTAATTTCCCTCTCCGTCCTCCCGTTCCCATTTCCCATTCTCCCGAGATCACCTACGCGGGCATATACGGGGTGAAACCTAATCACATGAATCGCGACTTTATTTTTCATTCTATAGCGACGATATTTCAATAGCGTCGCGATAATACGTCAATAGCACGGTCATCGTGTTTCAATTATATGGCTGGAGTATGATCACAGTTTACCAATATAGCAATAGTAAAAATATATAATGATTATGCCATGTCAGTATTATGACGATAATATATCCATATGATGGTATCGTGATATATTTATAGTCTGAAAGAAATAGTATGCCAAAAAACAAAATTTAATAGTATACGAAAATCGTCTCAAAATAGTGGTAACGGCCATAACATGACGATTTTGAAACCTTAAGCTTCGAGCCGGCGGATGATCCTCTGGTTCATATCCTTCCATATAATCGAGAATTGGCGCAAAAAAAAAAAAAAAAAAAAAAAAAATGGAATTACGAAAATATCGAGTCGAAAGCTCAGTGGATAAGGCGTTTGGGTGAGGGAAGAAAAAAAATTGTCGGTAAATCGTACGTACCGTCGCGTACGGATCGCCGTATAGGTACGCCCTCGACCTTCGGGGCATAGAAATCTCTGGCCTAGATCTACTTGCGGCACGACGTCGAGACTCGGCGCGTCTCGGTATGCACTATCGCAGCCGCAGTCACCTGTGCATCCCGGTACGTACAGCGCGGCCACACCGCCTAGCCGGTTCACGTGCAGGTGCACGGCAAACCGTACGGTTTATGCGCGCTCGTGTATATACGCAACGAGTATAGACGGACTCGACAGACTCGGGTATAGAGAGCCGGCGAATGGGTCTGTCTCACCCGTGCCGTTTCCACTGTACATGTGTACCACGTGCGCGACGAGATGAATTAAGCGTCGCCGGTCCCTCCAGAGGCAACGGAACGTTGTAACGCTTATACAGTACATTCTCACTGTTGTGTTTAGCCTACCGTGCGGATACATACACGTTACACGGTATCGCTGCCTTCTGAGCTAAATGCAAATTCCAAGGGGCGGATAAACCAGTCGATAAACATGGCTATTCAAGACACAATTATCCGGGTGGCTCAACCGCTCCTCGTACTATCCACTTGCCGGTCAACGTTTCCAATTACTCACGCGAAATGCGAAATTGTTGTGCGGGACATTCGACAATTTAGGTGGTCGAAAATAATAAAAATGTTTTATTTATCGTGCGGAGAATTTGTTGATACCGTTGTTTCGATTGATTTTATGGAAATTGATTTCTCTTTGAATTATTTTATCGGTTGGTCAAGTTATGAGGGAAATAAAACGGTAAGTGGGTAAATATAAAGGTCAGAGAAGTCGAATGAGACGAACTTTTCGGAGGCGTGTAATAAATAAAAAGAATCAAAAGCGGCGAAAAAAATGGAAAAGTGAAATGGGAAAAGAGAGAGGATTCTCACGAGCGATTCGCAATTTCCCTGACTCGAGCGCTCATTCGCTCATGCTTTTTTACCTTCCGGTTAACGAATGCAACGGTCCCGCGGTGGCGCCGAGCCGAAAGCCGCAACAGTGTGCATGAAACTTCGTATACACTTTATGAATTTTCAAACGAAAATTTTTATCGGCGCGCGCGCTCTCCCGAGCTGCGAACTCGGGCGGAAATAATCGTATCGCTGTATTCCGAACCTGTCGCGCGAACATTATAAAATTATTCTACTTCCCCCCCCCCCCCCTTTTTATTATCCAATCAAAGATATCAGCTATTTTTTACAGTCATATTTTTTTTTTTTTTTTAATATTGTTAGACAATTTTTTTTCAACTTTTTTTTAACGCACCCATTGCGAGGACGAAGTTGGATTTTTATGATCGGTACAAACTGTTATAAAGTTTGACTCCCTTCGACGAAAAATCATAAATAATTTGAGCCCTTTTTTCTTAATCTTGAGGTCTGAAGAGGCCAACCATGCACCCTATTAGGATTGCATTTAGGGATTCCATGGGAGGAGAACGGAGCCAATGGTACCCTGAGTAACCGGCGCTCCAATGAAACAATGCTGAGGTGCGAGGAACTGACCAAGACAGCCCTACGAAACCGGGAATCCCTAAACGAATCATGTCAAGTTACAGAAGCAAGTGCAAAAAAAAATTAATGACGTCACGATAAAAACTTGATAATTGTGTTTACGTTTCTAAGAATAATTAAGACGACGAAAATACAATGATTCCGATGAACCGAGTACTCGTATCGCTAAACAAAATCGAACCAACCAAACCAACATTATTATTATTATTATTATCGTTGTTTTTGTCAGAGAGAAAGCGAAATTCCGTGAAATCATAAAATATTCATATTGTCACGTGAATCTTCGAGAGCCAGCGACACTCGATAAGATTCGAGACAACTACAACGTGATTTTTTTATTTCGATGGTTCGCTGCCGAAAGGTCGTGTGTCACACGATTGTCCGTGTGAAGCGCGGCGAGATACGCCCTTACGATTGTAAACGGTCGATACTTATCGGAGAGTCCGATACACGACGGTCGCATTCGAAGGAACGAAAATTGTGGGTGTGTACGCGACTGACTTTCGTTACCGTTCCGTGTCTGACCGAGACGAGCCACAACTACTACCAGCACCGGCCGCTACTACTGTCGCCGGGCCGATTTGTACACGGGCGAGCCCGGCGCCGCTCCGGTATACTGCAGATGCGGAGACGAGTCGCGGGAAGAGGAACCTGTCCGGCAACGGCAGAAACGCCCGTTCCACTCGTAAACGCGTTAGAGAGAAGTAGATACGGTATGTCGTACACAGACCGCAAGGAACGGGCGGAGCGCACGAGTTTATTCTATTATTCAACTCCCGGATTCACGGAAGAGACGGGCACGTCGTTGCGAATCAACCGAATCGCTTGTTTACTCAATTTTTTTTTTCTTTTCTTTCTTACTTTTTAATGCACGATTTTTCGTCATTTATTTTTTGTCTTCTCGTTCGAGTTTTCCATTATCGCGATTAAGTGCTCTGTTTAATTTTTATTCGTCGAAGCCATTACCTTGTCGTCGCTGGGTCGATGGACGTGGCCGGGCGGCGGCGTCGCGGTCACGGCAACCGCAAACAAGATTAGAGTCACCTGCAATCAGAAGGGAAATAATAATAATGATGATGATAATAATTATAATAAAAAGAACGATGTCTCGTTAGTTAGAGTGCAGGGGGATTATCGAGGACATTAACTCCACGTGCGTTTCGGGTTCTGCTGGGTTTCGATCGATAGAACACAATTGGCAGCCGCGACGCACCGATGAATTATATAATAATTATTGGCAGAAATGAATCCTGGGTTCGTTATCGGCGATGAGAAAAAAAAAATGAAAAAAAATTTCCTGATAATTGGGAGATTTAAAAAATTGATATAATTTTTTTTTTTGCAAAGAATTTTTGACATTAATTGAATTTGCGGACGTGAAATTTTTATGAAATTCAAGGACCTGTGGATTCCGTTAAAATTCTCCCAACGATCTCGTAAAATGTGACGAATGAACGTATCGAAGTAACAAAATTCTTGTGACAATTTTTACATTTTTCTCCGAGAGAAAGAAAAAAATTCCATTCCTCGAATTAATAACGGTAAAAAAAAATTTCTCCGTGCCGAACAACAGCCGCAAACACCGTGAGTGCTCAAAAACAAAAATAAATTTATTTTAACTGAGAACCACCAAAAGAGCCCGAGACTTCAATATTACTTTGCCTCCTCGCGGTAAAATTTCACCAAACTCATCTCGAAAAGCGAAACAAACGAGAAGATATTTAAACAATGAAGACTCTGAAAAACCGTCCCCCCCCCCCCCCCCCCCCACGAAAACGCGACTTTCCCCGCGGCAAAGAGAAAAATCTCTTTTCTCCATAAATAATTTAAACAGAAAGAAAAAAAAATAAAATAAAAAAAGAAAAAAATTCGCTCATCCCGCATTATCCTTAAAAATTTCGCTCTCCGGTCGGAAACAACTGCGCGAGCGTCTCTCCGTGTCGAACCAACGCCGCAAACATTGTGCGCGGTAAGAAACCAAAAAAAAAAAAAAAAAAAAAAAAAAAAAAAAAAAAAAAAAAATTGTTGAAGTCCTGAAAGCTTCGTCGAGTTCGGGAGCGCATTATTCTCGGTGTTATATCGCGCACACGCACACGTAGTTCTGGTACGATGTGCGCACTTTCTCCCCGCCCTCTCCCCCAAGGAAGTGTCGATTCCTGGCCAGCCACTATATATACCTACACACACACACACACATACACAGACACACTCGCGCGTCCACCTGTGTGCGTTTATTTGCGACTGTCGAGAGGAACCGTGGTGAGCATCGCGTCACGAGCTTTCACGGTACTAAAATGAGATTCTGGATGCTTCGCAGCCCGCCCGCACTCCGAAGACGGAATTTCGGTCGCGGGTACACACGAAGAGAGAACGACACCTTCCCTCTTCCGCGCTTTTGGGTCTATCCAGTACCGGGCTCTTCAACCCTCCTCTCAGTGTACGCTCCGGCGTTCTCCTCACCGCTGCCCTCACTCGAACCCACTGAAACGTGATTTGCATAGCGGGAGAGACCCTCTTACGACCATAATGCCCCCCATCCACCCCCGTCCCACCCTCGTCCCGCTCACCCGCCACCTACTTCCGACACCGAACCGCGTCTCGTCTACTCGCGTCCTTTCTAATGCTTTGTACGGAATCCTCCCGGACTCGCGTGTACCGTTACGCAAAGATAAATGTATACCGCGAAATGCCTAAAGTATCGTCGCAGTCCGTCCTTTCTATCGTGCAAACATTATATTTCACATCCCCCCCCCCCCCCCGGGATACGTTCCGCCATAAAAAAATATTCGGCGGTTTCCGGCGCTCATGTTTCTCACGAAAAGACCATTTTTTTTTTTAACTCGTATCGGGGGGTTTTTCTTTTTTTTTTTTTTTTTTTTTTTCTCGTTCCTTGCTGGATATTTGGGATGTGTTATTTATTTGTTTGTTATTGTAATTTTTTTTTTTTTTTTTCATGTGTTTATTTGTTATTTATAATTTTTTTCGTTGACGCTATTTCTGTCCGACAGTGATGGATATTTCGGAAAAAAAAAATATATATATATATATATATGTACGCACGGTTCGGCCGATTTTTTTTAAGGTAGAGACACGCGAGAAGATTCGCGACGTGGAGACGAACTTTCCGTGTACTCGTGGAGCTGCGTCAACGGACGAGCGACTCGTTTCGGTAGTCGAGTGTTCGGTTGCTCGCCGTCGTCTCAACGGAGCAACAATAACACCCGGAGCATTTCCAAGTTCCGCGCGAACTTTCCGTTCCTCCCGGCGATGGGAGATCGTAAAGGAGACAAGCGAAAGGCAAAAAAAAAAAAAAAATAAAACAAACAAACCCCACGGGTAAATCGTAAATGATGACATTTCTCCGGTCCATCCCGTAAACCATCGTCGACGGTGTAATCCGGCGGCGCGAGTGTGACACAACGTTATATCCGAGTCGCCGTCGACCCAACACACACACACACACCGGTCAAATATAGATCCACCTGGATAGACCATAGACTACCCGGTTTT
Source organism: Listrodromus nycthemerus (assembly GCA_963978505.1). Classification (NCBI taxonomy): domain Eukaryota; kingdom Metazoa; phylum Arthropoda; class Insecta; order Hymenoptera; family Ichneumonidae; genus Listrodromus; species Listrodromus nycthemerus. The sequence continues at coordinate 14,869,257 of OZ021684.1, forward strand.
GTTTTACCTCCAACAATTCCCGTCTCTTCGCCCTCGGAACCACCGACCGTTCCTTCCTATCTACCCTCGGTATATTTAAACGAAAGGATTTTATATATTTTTCACGGAGAAAAGATGTTGGATGTGGGGGAGGAAGGATTCGGGTACACGACGCATAAGTATGCCGTCGATATCAATCTCAATATCCTACGAGGGCGGAACGGGATATCGAGGCTGGGCGGATGCTGGTGCGATACTGGGGGGGGATGCTGGCAGGATGCTGGGGCGATACTGGTTCCAACGACGGGAGAAAAGGAGATGGCGGAAGAAAGTGAGCCATAAGCTTTTCTATTCCAATATGGACGCGGGAGGGGGGGCGGGGGAGGGGGGGCAGACGGAAGACCCAAGTAGAAAACGTAATGGACGCTGGATTCTCGCCCCCTGGCGAACCTGTTAGCTTCCGCGTGTTTCTTCGCGTGGCTCCGTTACGAGTGTGTCGTGCGCGTGTAAGGAAAAAAAAAATTTGTTGATTTTCGCAAGTTTCATTCGTCACTCGCCATTGGCGAACTCGGGACGCGATGTGGTGAGGGGGGCCGGGGCAATATGGACCAGTGTATAACTACTCTTTGGACGCTGAGAGAACACGTTTGAAACATTGTGGGCTGTTCGTTGAGCGGTGGACCATTTTGCCCCACGGTTCCGTACGACTTGCGGCAAACGATCGGGTCTGGAAAGAGGGAACAACCCATATGGCCATTCCGCATTCCCGGAATTTTTCCTTCCCGTTCTTCCGGTTCTACCAACAGGAACAACCGATGTTTGTCGATTTTAGACGAGGATCGTCGAACCGTAAAATAAACTTGTGAATTTTTTTTTTTTTTTTTTTTCTTCTTTTTTCTTTTTCATTTCGTTTTCTTTTTTCCCTTTCTCCGACAGTTTCGAGCGAGAGGACGGCCCGTCCCGTTGCAAATATTCTGTGCCAATTCCATTCGACGATCTTGGCTTTAATGGAGTAACTCAATGTGCGAGTTGGGGGAGGAATCAATACGCGAACCGGTCGGGGGGGGGGGAATACGTCGTTGTGTTTCTATTGGAATAAAAATAAATAAAATTGCGAAGGATGCTCGACGCGTCTTCGATAGGCTACCGATCAATGTAGCTCGTCTTTCTCTTTTATTGAGGCGAGAGAATATTGAAATGTGTCGGCGAATCTTTCACGATATCGCGAGTAACATGTACATTTATAGCTTTGTTCCAGAATTAGTTTTCTCGGTGGAGAATTCGTTGCGACAAAACTTATCGACGGTTCGAATTTTTCGTTAATCTCACGTTAATTATTTTATTAAAATTAAATCGAATAAAATAGTCCACGAAATATGATTAAAAAAATGCCAACTGATAAGCTATAAATTCAAATTATTTTGTCGAACAATGAACGTAGGTATGTTAACGAGATTCATGCAGAGTTTCTCAATGCATAAATCTTTGAAAGTTTCTAACGCCAAATACGTCGACGCATTTAATTAGGCTACGACAAGTTTAATTGTTATCTACGACAAGTCGTGGGAATAAGAAAATGAATGGCCGTGAAACTGATCTCGGCTTGGTTATTACAAAGATTCACCTGCACACGGTAGAGTGAACAATAATGGTTTCAGAATGCTCAACAAAATGCCGCGCACTATATACAAAATAATGTACGCATACAGACAGATATCGATGTATGCATCTGTATATTTAGTTACTTGCATATTCTGATACAAACAGAGGGGAGCGGGGCAAAACGGGCGGTCGTCAAATTATCGAAAAATTCCTTGAAAAAAAAAAAAAAAAAAAAAAAAAAAAGGAATTTTAGAACACATTTTTCCGCATCGGTGCATCTCGATTTTTTTACCCATTTTACCCCGTCCCCCATAGACGGTATACAGAGCGTCAGAGAGCACGGATCCATTATCCTTGTCTCGTGGAAAACTCATGAAGTATCGAACGAGACTCTGTAAATAAACAAGCGCATTTCCCGTTCGCTCATTCTTTTTGTCCCTCTTCCCTTTTTTTTTTTTTTATATCGCCTCATCTCGAGCTCTCACGGTATGCATTCTCGAAGCGTTGCTGCGCACTCGAACCATCGGACGTGCCACCCTTCATCCACGTCGCGTCGCGTGAATAATCGCTCGCCCGAGCGTCACAGCGGAATGATAATGAAAATGAGCAAGAACTCACCGGCAAATTATACACCGTCGCGGCTACATTACATTCGCAAATAACTCTCTTACCCGCCGGTAAGATTATTCGGTTGCCTGCCGGACGTATGAAAATGCAAAATAATATCAACGCCGGGCGAAATAAAATACCGAGAGCTCGGACAGGTTGTCCGCTCACGCACAGGCGGTTACTACTTCGTCGTTGGCGCGCGGCGCTCCGACCGACGTGCTTTACAGATATTTTGGTATCCGACAGAGCAGATGCAACTCATCTATATTCTCTGATATTTACGATCCACTGATAATAATAATGATGATGATAATTATTACAGACGATTAGAAATTATTGATATTCAAATAAATTTGTACTTTGCGAGTATTATTTATCGACGTATAGTTTAATATATTGATAAATATTTTTGCTAAAATATGTTATAAACTTCATCATGATAAATCAGATATATATTTTAATAAAAAATACATTTTCTGCAAATTATTTTAATTTTTGGGTTAATTCGATTAACCGTACGAAAAAAATGCATTCGTACTTGGTGAATTCGCGCAAATCAAATGTTATTATTTCACTCTTCCTCGTCGAGGTAGCTTGTGTATTTTCAACTCACGAGATGGACTGGAAGGCGCATCTTGAAAGCATGGAAGACTCCCTTCCGTATCACTTGCTCCGTTATCTTTATTATTGTCTCTATCTCCGAGAACCAAGCCGCGGAAACTCGCTCCGGAAAATTAATAAAAATTCTGACCGGCGAATCACTGATTGAAACAATACCGGCGAAGTTCGACGAGGATTTCTCGTGTGTAATTACCCCGATGTGACACAAATGTCTCCAAAGAAAAAGAATGAAATTTCCTTTTTTTTTCAAAAAAAAAAAAAAAAAAACAAAAAAAACGAAACAAAAAATAATATAAATATAAATAAATGAAAAATTGAAAGATAAAATTTCCAGCGATTTTTCCCCGCGCGCTGCGTTAGCGTTTTTGTTCTCTCGTACTCTCGTAACCTCGTTGTCGAGGTGCTAAGGTTGCACTGGTACACGGGCCACGCGATCCACTTGACTTAACTCACCGAAGCTCCAGTTTATCCCCCACACGCGCTTTCACGCAAAGAGAGACGTGGTCGTCGCTTCGTCGTCGTCGTCGGGCGTGGAGGGTCCACGTTGCTGCTCCAGCGACGACCGGCGTATCCTCTCGCGAGCCCGTGCGAGTCGCCGAGTCAAAAAAGAGCCTGACAGCGAATGTGTTGGATTCCTCTCACTCGGTTCTCCGCGTCTGCTTTTTTTTTTTTTTTTTTTTTTGGTTTTGCTTCAACGACGAAAGAAAGGGGAGGAGAAATGCGAGCGCGGCAATAGCGCGGAGAAAGAGAGCGAAAAGGCGCGAGGAGATCGAGCGATATCCCCGAGGGGGCTCCGAAGCCCCGGCAAACTTGTACGTTACTCGCCACGGTCACTCTTCCATATTCCGGTCCCGGATACGTATTCGCTCGCACGCGGAGAACGTTTGTACTTTATTCAAACAAATTTGCCACATTTATTTCAACCTACTTCCGACCCGCTCACCGGTTCGGCTGGCTCGCGTTCGCACAATTTTTGTTTTCATCTAACTTTCATTTTTCGTTTGTCTCGTTGAATAACAATCGTGATTGCTGATTTAATTCACTGTGTCGTATCGTTGTTGAGGTGTATTCAACATTTTTCGACGCCGAGTGCCGCTGTTTCCGATATCGAAATCTTGCTGAATAAACATGAGGTCGGAACGATCGAAAACTCCGTCGAGATTTATTCGAACAAAATATTTTGGTGAATTTATAAAATAAAAATTGTCGAACCGAAAAATCTTCTGGCTGACCCGGTAAAATATTATTCGAAGTTACCTGCACGAATTTTCAATTCATACGCTCCTAATTACATTTGGCATTGCCTTTTTTTTATGTACTTGTACCTTCTTTTTTTTTTGCATATTTCTGCATGTGCTCAGATTTTCTTGGATTTTATTTCATATGTTTATTTATTTTTTTCGTGATCTCATGTTTTTTCTTTGCCATATTTTTTCTGCTCTATTTTATACTCCACACCTTTGGTGATGTTATTTGAAGTTTCTTGAATCATAAGCATTTTCTATATCTTGATTCTCGGGGGACTTAGTCATCAGAAAACTAAATAAACGAACCCACCTATCTATATTCCCATTCCCACCTATTTTCTTATCAGTGATCCAACCGATTTGCATCCACGTTAAAGCAAATCTATTCGTTGAACGCCAATTCGTGCAGCAGTAACGATATCTAATTGGTCCAATCGAGATTGCGTGGCGAGCGTATGACGGAAAATTAAAAAAAAAAAAAAAAAAAAAAAAAAAGTAACATTCTGATTACTCCAAATACAAGGAACTAGAAGCTTAATGATGAGTTCGCGAGATTGATTTCTTGATCGAATCGGGAAGGATACGTGAGGGTTTGGTAGCACATATAAGCGTCGAGTTTACTCGAATCTCGTTTATCTGTTACATAGAAACTACATCTGTATCCGTGCGGAGACATGGCTATGTACGCTTTATACTCCGGTCTTATTGCCGGCACCGGCTCGCTAACAGGTGGAGAAAGGAGATGAGAAAGAGAGAACGGTCCGGAACGCTCGGTGCAGCGGGGAGGGGAGTGGAGAAGGTACACCAGCTACAGCAGAAGCAACAAACAGCGAGGGACGAGGCCGCCGGAGATCGCAAAGTCTCCCGGGCTCCATCGAGAAAGTGACGTAGATCTCGATTCTGTATACGAGTGAAAAGAAAGAAAAAAGAATCGAGATCACGCTCAACCGAGAGCGCTCTCGTTCGAACGTTCGGAGAGATCCGAAGTTACAGTTCTGCTCTTTTATTTTATTTTTTTCTTTGCTTTTTGTTTTTTGTTGTTGTTGTTGTTTTTTTTTTTTTTTTCATTTTCGGTTCGTTCGATCTCTCGATGCGGTCCGCATCGCTCTCGACGAGTTACAGCCACAGGACAGCTTTATCAATATGATTAATTAAGTAACTGATTCGGCGGTGAAATTTTAATGGGCAAATGAGATTTTAATCTTCGAGAGGTTTATGCAAGCGGGTCTCATTTATTATCTCATTTTATCGACTTGTCCGCGAAATATACACGAGAGTCGTCATGGTCGCCGAGTCAAACTTCGTTACCCCAATCATCGGGTAGCGGGTTTTTTTTTGTTATTGAGTAAAATTTATCAATCGTGATTAATCAACGTTCATTCGTTGCTTCGAGGTGGACTAGGAATTCCAGCATCGATCCAATTCCGACGTTCTCGTATTAGAGCAGTCAGCGCGACAGTGACCGACGAATTTTCATCGCGATCGAGCTTATTTCAATCGATGCAATGGATTGCCCATCTGACGTTTCGTACCAATGAGATGAAAACTGTCCGATGTCCCTTTGAATTCAAACCCATTCCGGTGTAAAACGATTATCCTCAATAATTCATCACGTCTACATATAGAGTAGATCAAATTAATAATTAAAAAAAAATGTCTCGGTATTCTCGGTATTCAGACCTGGGGATTTTTGTTCACGCTTAGGATACCTTAAAGGAGAATCCTTTGCGGGGAATCGCCGATCAAATTTTTCATTGGCGTAAAAAAAAATAAAACACGTTTTAGCGCCTAAAATCGACGGATACCCGCCTTAATTGGCTTCGAGTCGAATAAAAACAAATCATACTTTTTTCCATCACCTACAAATGTCTCATTCGATCTTCCGATCTTTCCTTTTTACTCATTCCTATTCATTTGCAATACGAGAAATCACGGTCAGTTCTACTTTTCGATTGTCGTTTCCTCCGTTACAAGACTTCACCTCCTTATACGCTCGCGTGTATACATCTCAACCAAGCGACTGTCGGTTGCCAGTCCCATTCACACCTACGACTATTTACAGCGGTATATCAGAGCGTTGTGCCTTACACGCTAATAAATTGACCCAAGCTCTTGCAACACGCGAGTTTCGTCGATTAGCCCACAGCGCGTGTGGATATTAAAGAAAAGAATATGAAAGGAAAGAATTATTGTCGAGAGAAAGTGAAGCCAGCGCGGATGCCGCGGCAAATGAATTTCACCTCAGGACGGGACGGGTCGTCGTTGTCGGCCGATATAGAGCACCCAAAGGCGTCAGTGAAAATTTCCAATCGTTCGGTTTATTGGAGCTCTTTGGAGCACATTTGAACTTTCGTCTTCGTTCATTTTGCACGATTGATATATCTTTCCCGATCGAATGTCGTTGAACTTCGGTCCGTTCGTCGATCTCACCGAACTCTCGCGATACAATTAAACGGGCGACGTAATTAGTTACACAAGATAATTTCACGCTACCGAGTGGTCTCTGACGACTAATTGACAACTCGCTTGAACCGGTTGAGCGTTTTTTTTTCAATAGACACGAAACGAAAATTAGTATCGACAGAGAGCGACAGATCGGACATTGGTGGCAAATCGAAACAACCACACATTCCTATCATCGACATTTTCCAAGCCCGTACTCGTAATTAATGGTCCGGTCCGGTAGATTTCTTGTTGATTCTCCATTTCACCCCGTGATTTCAATACCGACCCGTCTCCATTGGGCAACCTTCTCCCCCACTCGAACCCCTCTTGATTCAAGTCCCTCTCGACTGCGTCAAGCCCCGAATTAAATTTCCCCCCCCCCCCCCCAAAACTTCCTTTGCCGTCGAGTGAAAACAAATTTTTCCTACCATCGGGCCGGCTCCTCTGTCCACATCCTGTTACATCCACAGCTTCTGAAGCTCCTCGGTATTCAATATCCATATCTTGACATTGAACCGGTCAGGCGAGATCACAGCCGGAGTGTCAGACACTTGGTTGATCGCGAAATTCATCGGATTCGCTGCATACATAATACGTACAAACCTACATCTTCATATAAGAATATATACATATATATATATACACTCTCCGAACAAGTGAGCAGTAGTCGTGACTCCTTCGCGGACCGTTGGGCGTTACAACCAAAAGCTTCTAATCCCGAAGCTCTACCTCCGCCCGTCCCGACCGCTCTCCTCGCATTCGCTGAGTGGATTTCCTTCTAACGAATTTCCACGGAGCTGCGAACCAGTCGAAAGGGGAAGAGATGCGCATCCACGGGATCGTGCTCTCGGGCCGTCTCAAAACGATGGGATACCAGGAGAGTGGAAGAGGTAGTGACACAGGAGAGATAGGAAGATTCGCCGGAAAGTGGGTGGGGGGCTCGGTGGTACGCGATAACCAGAGAGCAGTGAGAAACGCAAGCAGAAGCGTAGCAGAAGGGACCAGCGTGCCGAGTATTCCTGGAGAGGTGCAGGTCGAGGGGATTCGAGTAGTAGTAGCAGTAACAGCAGCGGAGTGCACTGAAGAACCGGGTGGGGAGGAGGAAACCCTCTCGAGCCGCTCCACGAAGCTGCGGGTCCACGGGATTTTCGAAGGATAAAGCGGGATAGCGGGAGGACTTCCACGAGGAAAGCGACCAGAGAGGGAGGGTGGGGAGGACTCCGGAAGCTGGGGGTTAGCGCAGCTTCTCTGATTTCGGATTACACGCCAGATTGCTCCCGGCATTCCGTCCTTAACCGCGAGAGAGCCGCGTCGACTGCCGTACACAGCCAGGATCCGGGTGCAGGATCGTCGAGCTGCGCTCCTCTCCGCCGGTATCCTCTCCCTTTTCGACCGGGAGCGGCCGGTTGGTTGCAATCTCCGGTCCCTCCGCACCGCCGGACACGACCGAGCGCACAATTTTCCCCGTGAAACCGCGCTGCGCTCATGGTGGTGTGTATATCCATCTCAAACACAATCGAGCCGGCTAAGCGGGAAAGGAAATTTCGTCGTGTCTCTGCGATAGCGCCACTAAAGTTAATCGGCCGTGCCTCCAGTTCTGAGGATTCCGGAGAATATTCATAAACCACCCGGAAAGGAGCACGCTGACGTATTCCATGTAGAACGAATGATATTGCGAGGGGAAACGCGCGAGCAATGCAAACGAATTTCTGGACTCAGCGAGTGGGATGAAGTTTGTTCGCCGAGTCTCATCGTTGACAAACCTTTCTGAGCATCCAGGATTGGTAAGTATCTTCGATCCTGTGGAGTCAACCCAGCAGGAGAAGCCAGCAAGAGACTCTTCGAAACATCCGGCAAGTACAAAAAAACCAGAGATCAATGACCAGCAGGGTTGAAGTTCACAACCCCTAGCTTCGATCGCGTCTCGGCAAACGCACAAGGGTTCGGATGATGTTCTCATCGTTCGCAACCTCGCAATTGTAAAGTCCCCACCGCATGTAACTCAGTGAGCCACGTCCATTGATGCCTGGACCAGCTATCCGCAACATCCCCGCTCGGATCATCCGAGCATCGATGAGGGGCACGGTGGATAGCGGCGGATGACCGAGCGCCAGTGTTCCTCGAGTACTTGTCGTCACTGCTGCCATCTCCCATTCACCGATACGTCGAACATTAGCACACTGCCCGATCGACTCGTCTCCCCAACGACATCGTCGCTCAACGCGATCCAAACGCCATTGACGACCCTCCAACGAATCGGTTTCCGAACTCTACGATCGATCAACGCTTTAAATGCCCAACAACAGCAAGAGGTCATTGGGTTTCGTGTGGGGAAATGGGGGGGGGGGGGGGGGGGGGGGGTTGGAACGAAGTGGGTGCGAATAGAGTTCGACATGATCCAGAACGAGCAATCGCCACACAATTCGTGAACCAGCGACCTTTCCGTCGAATGATGTCGGTTCTGCCAATAGCCGATGGGAGTTCGTGACCTCGCATACGAGCCCCGAACGATCGACCCCGGACACTTCGAAAGGACGGAAGGGCAAAATCCCTCCGGCAACACCAAACCCAACCCCCAAAAGCCGCGTCTCCGCCACGTCGCCCTCTCGTCTTCCCGATCGTTCTCGCACCCCACCCAACCGTTGTTAGCCGTAATTCCACGAGCTCTCCCAATGTACATTAATCAGCGAGACTTACCTGGGCCGTTACTCTTGGTGCCCGAGAGAATAACGATGTACAACGTCCGTTGTGCCTCCGGGCTCGTCGCCGCTGAAACAGAAGGGTCGTGAGCCATCCGGGATGCGGGAAAGGGACGCGAGAGAGACGAAAGGACGACGGAAGAACGAAGTCGCGGGCTGGGTCTGGTTGAATCTTCATGAAGCGCTGAATAGCGCCATCAGTCTCGGCCAAAGTCCCTCGGGAGTCATATTTGGATTTAACCCTGCATGCACCGAGTCGGTTTATCGTTAATACTCAATCATCTCTGCAGCCTGAACCGGCTCTCGACACATCGAACAATAGACACGATGACGAGGCAGAGCGGCAAGAGGGTTCAACGGGAACAAAAGATAAACTCAAACGAGGACACGATTAATTCGACGATCCATTTTCACGAATAATGCGAACAGCCGGTCGGTGAATACCGAAGAAACCGAAGTGAGTAAGAAACGGGGGGGTGAAAAGAAGGCAAAAAAAAAAAATCATAAACAACGGAGTGTCGGGAAGATGAATTACGACTCGGGGTATTTCGTTGATATTCCTGAAGGTTTCTTCCTCCACCGCTTTTCCTGGGCTCTCTGCCCCTCCAACCCGTTCCTTCCTTTGGCTGTCGCGCGGTCTTTAGCGGGACTTGGCGCTCTCATTTGTTTTCGCTTTCCGACCATCAACTCTCCTCCTTACCCAAGTTTCTCGCTCTCTCTCTCTCTCTTTCTCTCTCTCTCTCTCTCTATCTATCTCTTACACCGGCTTTCTCCAGTCCGTTTACTTCGCCAAACCCCTTTGGAAAGTTTGCCGGCGAGCGGAGAGAAATTTCGCCGAGCTGGCGAAAGCGATCTTCCACCGTAGTCGTCGTCGGCTTCGTTCTCGTCCTCGAGTCGTTGAACGACAACTAGACGAGGGGTTGGAGAACGATTATTATTTAGTATAAACTCTCATTTCGGAGTGCCCGAGAAACCGACGAGACTGTACGTTGCGTGTACATAAAAATGATAAAGTTTCTACAGGGCTAGACGAATACGGGGGCAAAACGGACCATTTTTTGACAATATTTTCGGAGTCGCCTCTGCGACGAGAAAAGCAGTTTTTACTCATCGTCCGGGTCCGATGTGGGCCAATATAGGAAATTCAGAGAGAAAACCCGTACGTATACATATATATATATATATTTCAAGAATATACAATTAAAAATTTATAATTGGCATATTTCCCGGTAATTACAATAATAATATCCACCTGAAAATCAAGTACGCGCTTTGTTCGTTCTCACGGTCGATGCAATGTCTTTCTACTTCGGGTCACTTTATATAATTCCGTCGTGAAACAAGGCGAGAAGCCAACACCTTGGTAAAACTTCGTGTACGCTTGCGATGATACTCGAAACTCTTCGAGAATTAATGCATAAATAATACAATGTTTATATATATATATATATATATACACAGCTTAAGGGAGAGTCGGTCGAGCGTGACCGACTCTTGAAAAACTCGAGAAGTTTATCCAGCCAGTTGGGATTCTCAGCCCGGTATATCTCTGGTGCTGCTTCCGCTTTGGCTCTTCCTGCCGTTGCTTCGGCGCTACGCTTCGTTCCTTTTCCATCGGCACTTTTGATGTGCCGCCGAAAGTGCGCAACGAAGAAGTTCCGTTAATCCGGGCGTATCGAGTGAGACAACTCGATTAGCTACCGTCGTTTCGCTCTTGTTCTTCGTCGTCTTCTCGTTCGCCCTTCATCCCCGATTCTTGGCTTCCACTTTGGCTTCCGCCGTCTCTGTGCAACGTGGATCTTCCGCGTCGTCGGCATAACGAGGAAAGTGTCTCTCACCGGGTCTCTCTTGGAAAACTTGTTATTCGCTCCGCCGTAAGACATTCGCCGAGTCCGCGCGACGTGAAGGGCCGCTCGGGGAACGTATTTCCCGTTGGTGTTCTCGTAACGTCGCACGAGCTGAAACTTGATGATTGGATACAATGCGATTTTTTTTTTTTTTTTTTTTTTTTTTTTTTTTTTTAAGTCTGCAAGAAATGCACGGAGGATTATCGCTTACGAAAATTCAAAGAAGGTTGATATTTGGATTGAGTGGAAAAATCCATGGTTGGGTGGACTTGCCGCGGTCGCTTTTTTTGGAGAACGATCACGATCGCTCCTCGGTTCGGTTTCATTTAAATTTCGTAACTAGGCGCATATGGAATCATCATGTGAAACTATTTAAGATACGATTCGAGCTCTCTTTTTTTGAGAATTTTCAAAGAACTCGGTCAGGTAGTTTCATGCACATGTATAACGATACTTAATCGTGTTACTTTTATTTAGAAATTAAATACTTACTTTTATTCGGAAATCAAATACTTTTATTCACAAATTAAATACTTTCATTCAGAATTCGAATACTAATATTTATTCGAAAGAACCGGTGTCCGATAACTTTTTATCTTCCATCCTACCAAAAAGCGCCACTTTCGTCCCGCATTGCAGAAACAAAAAGCGCGATTTTTTCGCATCAAAGAACCGCGAAAAAATTCATCGAAATTCGTTACGAAAATTAAAATTTCACCGATGGACTTTTTCTCGCGCCAAACCGATTGCAGTTTCGCGACCTCGGCCCGAGTTCCGGCTTCCGACTACACCAGGAAGACTCGACACGAACCGGCTCGACGCTTTCCCGTCGCTACGTCACTTCCGCCAAATAATAAATTCCCAAATCGAAATTCCCACTCGGCGCTCGACGATACGTGAGCGATGAAAAAAAAAAAAAAAACCGCCTCGGCCCACTCATTCCCGCTCGACGTCAAGCGGGAATCCGCAAACAAGTGAAAAAAAAAAAAAAAAAAAAAAAAAAAAAAAAAGAAATCTATGCGCGCAGTTTCGCGTACGACGACGCGTACTCGCGCGGGTGAAAGATACTTCGGAGCGATGTCGAGTGAAGCGCGGAAAGCCTCCAGCAACGTATCTATTCTTACCGGCGAGCTTTATGTCTTCCGCACATGCGATATTGCCGCTGCGAGGGTTGCCGCTTTCCCCGTCTGATCGCACGTACGGCTCCTCTCCTTGCTCCACCTGTGAGTCTCCTTTTCCGCGACCCTGCTGGCACGTTGAACGTCACGAAGGTGAAACACATCGGTTCGCGAAACTCTCCATTTTCCCGACAGTAACACCACGTGTACACCTCGGGCTTTCTCCGCGTCGACGTCTTTCGGCTTCGCGATATTTATCGTTTGATAGTCGATAAATTCGTCGTTCTCGCTCCCCGGCATTATCGCCGACCGAACACCAACGTAACCATCCCTCTCCTCCCCGGCGACTTCGTATCGCGCGAACGCGCTTTCCAAACCCTGTCGGTTACTTAAATATATTTTTTTTGTTTTTTTTCCCTCCCCTCCCTTCGTTGATATCAACGAATCCGAGAAGTAATGGAGCAGAGTCAGGTAACGGCGAGGCCGTTGAGCGAGCACCGAGATAATCTCGACCGACGGCCAAGGCGGAGCGGCCACGAGGAGAGACAGACTCAACTCCCCCGGACGAAACTTACGAGCACCGATCCATTTGACCCGGGCCGCAATCGTATCTTCAACGGGAAATACCGCGCAACGTGTGTATCTCAATCCTCTTAGTTTATTCATTGCCGAGCCACTGTACCACTCTATCCTAATAGATCGTCAGCTTATCCGGTAACGGGTCGATTTATAATGGCCCTAATTGCGTTCAACACGAAAGTTATTAGACCCGGGGCCTCGTTTAATCCTCGAAGGATTCAGCGAGAGCGACTACTGAAAGGTTGTTTTTTTTTTTTTTTTTTTTTTTTTTTTTTTTTTTTTTTTCGGGGTGGAGACGTTTTTTTATTTTTCGATCGGTTATTTTTCACTTGGCGAAGGGAACGTAAGAAATTAATGTGAGAAATTAATAATTATAATTCGGTGGCTTTTTGTCGAGAGGGAGATGGTTCAGTTTTTTTTTTTTTTTTTTTTTTGCGAAACGGATTCGTCTTCTCGATCCGCGATAAATTCAACGAGAAAATTTTGGAAAAATAAATAAATTATGATGATGATCGGATTTTCCAAAAATTGATATTTTCTGGTTTTGTTTTTTGTTCGACAACGATTGTTTTTTCGATAATTTTACGGCGATAGACCGTCACACTATGAAATAGTAAATAAATTAAAAAAAAAATGACCATCAACCTTCATTTTCCGAAAAGTAGAAATGGATTTTTTTTTATCAGCGATAATTATCCGCCGGAATCGCGTCAAGATCCAAAAGTACATCTCGTGCATCTGCCTGCTCAATCAGTAACAAAAAAAAACTACCGTAGGAATCTCCCTTTTCCACTCGAAAAAAAAAAAAAAAAAAAAAAAAAAAAAAAAAAAAAAACTCTCGGTCTCTCATCCCGATTTACGAGATCGCTTCAACATTTGACCGGAGGTCCCCTCAGAATCAATTTTTCTCACGTTTCCGACTCGAACGATTTTCGGTCTTTCGATTCTCGTATAAAAACCAATCAGCGTACAAAAAAAAACAAAAAAAAATCCACTCCATTCCTGGGAAGCTTTTTTCCTCGGGGAATCCCCGGGAGCGCCCCGTCGATACGAAGTTTACAATGTTATTAATATCCGGTTTTCCTGTGTGCGAAATCGTTTCGGTTTTTCTTGACTATTCGGTCCGCGATACTGGCCGGTATTCGCGGTGCGTCCCAAACGAATATTACCGAATACCCAATTAAACAAGGGCGTGTGTATTTTCATCGAGATTACTTGACCTGAGGGTGTTTTCGTGGAAAGCGCCGTTCCACCCCGCCACTGGGCGATCTCGTCGACCAAATCCGGACCGCGAACGGAGCACTTTCCAACCCCGAGGGCTTTTTCGAATTACGGAAATAATTGTGGACGACGCTGGCTTTTACGAACCATTCGGAAGAGAGAGAGAAAGAGAGAGAGCACTCTGGGTCGGATCTGGAACGCTGGCTTCGCTCCCAGTCGAGAATGCAAACCATAACGCATCCACGGCGCTCCGAACCGTAAGGGCGCGTCTCGTGCGCTCGGCCACGAAATATACGACCCTCTGATTTTCATCGAGCGTTCTATCATCCGCGAATCTTTGCCGGTCGCGCGTTTCGAGAACGCGACGACGCAACTCTCGGATACACACCGAGACCTCGCGATTAAATCCGTTCTCCTCGCAACTCCACGGCTCTGTCGAACAGCGCGATCGCGTCTCGTGAAAATAGAGATGGAAATTAAGAACGAAAAAAATTGTTCGAATTTATTTCGATAATTTTCGATCATTTTCGGTCTACCTATCGGATTTTTTAATTTTTATTTTGGATGTTTATTATCGTAGTGGAGATGGTGTTGTTTCTTTTTTTTTTCACGAATTTATTATTTCAAGTGCACGATTCCTCCTTTTCAACCCTATTAAAAAAAATTAAAAAAACATTGTTCCATCGACAACATTTTGTCACCGCCGTAAAAAAAAAATTTTCGACTAAATTTAATTAACCAAGATTAACAGTCGACTCGTTTGTTAGACGACGCAATATCTCGTCTAACAAACGAGGCGTCACGCGAGATATTGTTTGTTCGTGAAAAAAAAAAAAAAAAAAATTCACAACGAGCTTTTTAATCAAGTTTGGTATACCGTGACATTTGGCTAATTGAATTGGACGTAATCACCAGCCGACCTGACCGCACTGATAGAGGAATGCGCGTGTTTTCCGCAGCCGAGTCATTCGTAATAATGCGAAAAGCAACGTTAATTAAAAGAAAGGGGTTCCACGAGGGCGTCAAACGGAAAATGATAATTAAAGTGGTTAGAAAAAAAAAAAAAAAAAAAAAAGAAGGATGAAAAATGCGAAGCAACGTATGCCGGGTGTGTTTTCCGGGACGAGTGGCGAAGTACTTCTTTCTGAAAGCAACTCCACCGAATGAGGCGAACGAAGCGTAAAGTAAAAGTTCGCCTCATTCCTTCGCAATGAACGATGATAAGCGACACACACACACGCACGCACACTTTAGATCGTCGGGATTACGTGGATACTTCCCTAGTGGCTCGAAAACTTGCCTGAAAATTTATCGTTCTCATTTGGAAGAAAGCTTCGCCCAGCATCGACCAAGATCCTTCAACCCGCACTGAAGCTCCCGTTCAAAATAAAACATGGACGTAAAAATGAAAATAATATTTTTTTTTTTTCTGTTTTTTTTTTTTTTTTTCTTTGAGTAGTGCGCCAAAAAGTTGGCGCGATCCGATGTTTTCTTGAGCGAGGAGGAAAGGCGCGATTTTTCTTCGTCGTCGGTAATGGCTCCTCGGAAGTCTCGTCGCTCGATCATTCGTTCGCCATTTACCCTTCAGCGTCACGAAAGAAGGTAGCGATTCGTCCCTCGTTATTTTCGCTTACTCGCGGAAAAACATTTTATTTATTTTGGAATGCATTAATAAATGAAAAATGTCGGGTTCGAGAAAATAAGTTTGACTATTAATTCGTTCGCCATCGTGGTCCAAAAGTAATTCCAAAAAATATCGTCGACAAATGTCGACACATAAGCGAATAATTGACGAATGAACGAAAGCAAAATTCATAAGAACGACAAATATTTTTGTTTCTATCGGGGGGAAAAAAATAAATAAAACCCGAATTCTTTGAGGATTGGACGGACCCGAATTCTTTGAGGATTGAGGAAAGAGGTCGATTGATTTAACAATTTTTTTTACGAGATATCAACATATATTTAGCTCCCCAAAATTTTTCTTATCTTCTTCTCGGGGAGACATACATTTTTGTTTCTTTTCATATACATATATAATATATTTTTAATATAATTAATTAGCATCTAATATGATTTGTAACGCTAAATTTTTTTTTTTTTCTTTTATTTTAATTTATTTTTTATTCTTCTTCGTGTCGCAAGCTATTAGATAGCTCGCGAGCTCGTGACCATGGACGAGGCCGTTGCCGCCGCTGCAATAACGATACCGAGTAGAATGGACGATCGTGGCGAGTCGAGCACGTTCCCACCTGAAATCAGTAGATTTCGCTGAGAAAACGAGAGACAGAGTGAGTCAGTTTGCGGCACAAATCAGGCACCTTATCATTTCCGATGGCCCGGAAGTCCCGCGGGTCGCATTCGTCGTATAAAGGCTCTGGCGAACGTCGACCGGCGAACCCGCTCGATAATGGATACTTTCTACTCGCGAACGGAGAACGACCAAAAATTTTGCACATTTTCTTACGGACAAAAACATTTTTTAAAAGCTTATTTCTTTTCAAAGACATTTTTTTTTTTTTTTTTTTACAAAATAATTTATTTTTCGAGATAAATCCTGATTTGGAGCTTGGAACACTACATTACGTATCGACAATAAGCTAGGATGAAGTTAAGTCTGTAACGAACGTTCGGAATTCGAACACAACCCACGCAAACATAAAATAAGTTTCCGCCGATTTTTTCCGATTTTTCGTAATCGACCGAGATTCTTCATTAATTATGTGTGAATAAATCGCTTTTTTTTTTTTTGTAGACCGTTACTGTTTGAAAAAGTCTCTTTATCGGCGTCGAACCGGTTTTATGTGTTCGAAGGTAAAAAAATAAAATCCGAAAATTCTCAAAAAAAAAAAATCGCTCAAGCCTCCGTCACCGTGTTCAATAATATCAGCGACGAAACTTCTTAATCATACCTAAATTTACAATTTAACAAAAAAAAATTCGTACAAGACCCAACCAAGAGGAAACAAGCGATTTCTGCATTTTTATAATAATTTTCTTCGCAACGAGAATTATTTCCGCGGTGCAAACGGAAGGGAAGAGGAGGGAAAAAAAAAATAAAATAAATTACGACTTTAATCCCCGCCCGTAAAAAGAGCGAGCCTCATTGAAGAATTCAACGATAGTCTATGTGGAGGTTCTCTTTGATTTTTTTTTTTTTTTTTTTTTTTTTTTTCATTAGCAGCCGAGGCAGTGCAATTTTGTTGCAATGAGGGGGTTGCCTTTGGCGGACGAAACAACGAGGCAGCTAATTTCCCGGGGGATTTTCAGCCATTCATATTAATAGTTTAAAGGCAGATCAATAGTTTAAAGGCAGATCAACGATGTTCCACGAGCATCGAGGTAGATACGAAGAGACGCGGAGCGTAGAGTCGGGAACGGGAGACACGTTGGATTCGACGAGCTCGGTCGCACGTGTGTGTAATTCGCGAAGGTGCGCGAGAGGAAAAATTCGCTAATTTTCTGGAGGCTCAACTGGTGGTATCGGAGTCGGTCGTTGTGGTGGAGTAGGCCGAGCAGGAAGCATCAGGTGTACACGAACGGGGACGTGAAAACCGCACTGAAAGCAAAGCGATGGTCTCGAAACGAGTGAATAAGCGAGGAGGAAAAAAAGTATCGAAAAAAAAAAAAAAAAAAACAAAAAAAAAACGAGAAACGTAAAAGACGATAAGTTGGCATGGCGTAATTGAGCGACGCGAGATTAACGGGAAATACGTGCGCTTTAACGTGCAATTCTTTTCGTTGGGAATTTTTTTTTTTTTTGCGAGAGATTCGATTGGGAAAGAAAAAGGTCTTAGAGTCGATGCGGACAGGCGGTTCGTATTTTCCGGCTCTCTCTCCTCCACGCAATGGCTCGGTAATTACAGCACTTAAATTTTTTCCGCACGAGAGCCACAAATGTCGGTCGAAATAAATTTAAATACCGTTGTTACCTGATAATTAAATGACGCGACATTTCCCTTCAATTGTTTGCGGCATATGGAATATATATTACCGATCAAAAATGTTGCTAATGGGTTCATAATAATAATAGTAATAATATCGTTTAAATTGTTGGAGGCGTGTAGAAGGTATATTATTTATCAATAATTCCACTAATGGTTTAATACTGATAATAACTTCGCCTCAATTTTACGACGTATACGAAAGATATATTATAATTTCAATAAATTTCCCACGAATTTTTTCCATCGGACGACCGTAGTAAAATTATTTTTTTAATAAAAACGAAAAAAAACCGTACCGCAACGATATCCGTTCAACGGCGGACAAATTTTGCACATAAAGTTTACCCGATATCTATCGCAATAATATGAAAAAAAAAAAAAAAAAAAAAAAAAAAAAAAAAATTAATATATCATCCCAGCGGTCATGCTCGACGCCGCCCGAAAAATGGAAATATTCGGCTTTGACAATTTCCCATCTACGTCGTTGTAAACTTTAAATAACGAACGAACGTTCGAACTTTCACATTTCAGACACCGTATTTACAACTGTACGACCCAAATAATAAAAAAAAACAATTAAAAAAAAAAAAAAAGAAAGAGCAAAAAGAAACCACAACGCTTCGCGCCCTACATTTAGCTATGCGCGAATTTACAACGAAGTTGCCGTGCTCTGCGAGCGTTTTATGGTCGGTGTACAACGGAGAGAAGGGATTTCACGATAAATCGCTCGAGGGCTTCCGAGGCTCTCTATCTCTCCCTACTCTTCGCGTTTATAAGCGACATGACAAACGCTCTATTTTATTTTATTTTTTTCCTCTCACAATCGTTCATGTATATATATATATATATATATATTTTTTTCTTTTTCTTCTCCTTTCAGTTTTGCTCCGTTCAGCGGGCAGGATCGCAAATGGAAAAGGCAATCGCGCTGGCGGCAAAATAGAGGAGACGACGATTGTGGGAACATGAGCGAGTGCTCACCCTCGGCACGCTATTTGCGTAAAGGGAATCGTTACCAGAGGCGGCTTCTTACACATCCGACCGTCAATCCGCTCTTCCGTCGAGTTTCTGACCTCGAAGTTTCACAAAGCGATAATTTTGCCGGTGATTCGCCGACGGCTACTTTCCGGATAAATAATGGAGCGAGCGTTTATTCAAAATTTCACGTGGCACTGTGCGTTATCGACGCGATCTTACTATCGTCTACGCACGCAAACCGATCTCTATTTCGATCCCACCTGAACTCATTACGAAGATTGCTACTTGCGTCGCTTTTTTTTTTTTTTTTCGCCTCGATACTTTGAATCTTGTTCGACACGATATTTCGTCACGTCTCTGACCTCAGAATTTCGAAAAACGATAGTTTCGTGGCCTTTGACCGAGAACTTTTGCCGGGACTGAAAGATGTACGAATGGTTTTGGAAAATTTCACGTGCTCGCGAAATCTTTTTCTAGTTATTTATGCCTGTTCATATTTATATTTATCTATCGATTAGCGCACCTGTCTGTCTTTGGTTCCACCTGTACCTGTGCTCCATTCACTGTGCTACCGTTTCGCTACCCACCTGTACTCTATTTATTAATGTTAATGCAACTTTATTCTCTATGCATCGAGTAATTTTTATAGAGCACCGTTCTACTTGTATTTATCAATGTTGATCTAGAAATACTTTGCTTGTTCCCAGTAATATTGATCTAGCAATGTTCCGCTTGTCACTAGTAAATTTGATATTGCCAACCCAGTAATGTAAGTCTAGTACTGCTCCACCTATCTTTAACAATGTCGATCCAGCAATGTCCCTAGTACCTTTGATCTAACACTGCTCCGCCTAAACCAATTAACCCTTCACGTACCAGTGACTTTTCGTCGACCACAAACGTCGCAATCTTTTGAGTACAAAAATAATACAGATATTCGTCACACATTTTTTAATGTGTCTTATGAAAAAAAAAAAAAAAAAAAAAAAAAAACGAAATTCCAAGATGAATCTCTGAATTTTTAAAGATTTTATTTAGCACCCTATCTCATTAATTCGGTCGTTTAGACGATCCGTCGAATTTGTGGGTCGACGTTGAACAAGCATCCGGTACGTGAAGGGTCAATGTTGACCCGGCATGGTTCTACTTGTATCTGATAACGTTGATTCAACAATGTTCCACTTGTCTCACATCGGACCTTGGAGGAAATGTTCCAGGACTCGATAAAAAAAAAAAAAGCAAAGATGAAGCCACGGCGACTGCTGCTGCTGGCGTTACCGGAAGCAGCTTCCCGACCGTCGACCCTTCGGAGGTAACACGCGACATTTTCCTCCGGAAAATGTCGCACGTTACTTCCACGTCGAGAGACCGAGTTGCGTCGTCCCCGTAACGCGTGGTATTATCGTGCACCCCTTGGAGAAGAAAATCCCACTGCCGGACGCGATTTAATTTTCCCTTTCGCTGCCACTCCGCAGATCCAGAAACTACTGTCCTTCCTTCGTGCCGTTCTTCGCCCGGCTGAGAAGAGCTTCACCGCCGAGAAATACCATTCGGACGGGCAAAGAAAAAAGCTCCGGGTGGAGCGTCCGAACCGGGAGAATGTGTGACGTGCCCCGTTGGGATAAACGCTGAAAAAAAATGAAACAAATAAAAAGGATAGAGATCGGAGCAACGAACGGACCAAGCTCGGAGGATAAATACGTACTTATCCTGTGCGCACGTTGAACTCTGGTAAAGCTGTTCTGCCGGAACGGAAATAAAACGGGTGAGAATAGAAAAATTAAAAATAAATGTTCGTCGGTAAAAAACAAAAAAAAGATATCGAAATAAAAATACGAATAAAATGAAAATTCTGACGTACCTCGGGGACTGGAGAAAAATAATCAAATTCTTAGAAAAAAAAAAAAAAAAAAAAAAAAACAATACCGGACTCACTCATCGTGGCAAGAGAGGATTCACGTTTTTCATGGCAAAAAAATAAATTCCAAAAATCCCACCAGACCGATGACACGTAAAAAAAAAATGCCAAAAATCCTCGGACAGCGAATAAATTTTTTTTTTTTAATTGCGTAAGCACTTGCGTCACTGTTGGTATCAAATTCAGCGAGTGTCTGCCACATATTCCATAAATTATATCCTCAATTTTCCTGAACACCGTTGACAACAATCCTACGTATCGAGCGCGACTCAATTATTGCATTCCGCCGAAGAGGCACGAGTGCATCTAAAAAAAAAAGTGTTCGCAAAAAGTTTGATAAACACACAGATCCATGAACCGCGCCGAGTCTATATTATTGCGCTCGAGCCTCTCCACCAATCTGCCTCGAGAATAAAAAGAGACATAAAAAAAAAAAAAAAAAAAAAAAAAAAAAAAAAAAAAAAAAAAAAAAAGGGTTGTTCAACGAAAAAATAATTACACAATTTCGTTCTCTCGTTACACGTTGTTCCATCTCCGTAACGGTTATACATCTCTTCGAGGCAGCTCCGCGCGAGGAGGTTGGCCGGAGGGATGCGGCGAGTGGGCCGGAGGGTTTGTACGTTAAATCCACGGTCAGGAAATCCGAGAATGCCGAGAAGCCTTGAAATTGCTTCGTTAGAAACTTTTTTCATTAGGCTATTCTCGTGGAGTTTCGACGGGGGGGGGGGGGGGAGAGGAGAAGCGAGACGACGCTGAGAATGTCCATGAAACAAGGGATGAGAGGAAAAGAGAGTTGAGACGCGGCTATAACGACACCTGCTTTCAATTCGTTATGCACCGTTCAGAGTCGCGTGCTTCGGTATAGACGCGCACGTACACACAAACTATCCCTCAAAGCCCTCTGTATTACAGTAAACTTTGCGCTAAACTGCTTTCCCAGTAGCTTTTAACATTTCACTTCTTTTTTTTTCCTCCTCCCTTTTTTTCGCTTCGCTCTTCGCTCGACTTTATTTTTTTTTTTTTTTTTTTTTTTTTTTTTTAATTCTCTAATCTCGCAATTTCACTTCTCGGCCCAATTTTTTTTTTTTATTGGAACGGAGCGTTCGGAAAATTGTGGGTCGGTCGACGAATATCTCCGGCAAGTTTGTATCGAAAAACAAATTTAATATTCCCGTCTCGGACGTGATACGCTTCTTGCCCGACCCGACGAAGTTCGCGCTCTGCATTACCGGCCCCAAGCGTTGTCCGTTCTATCGCGGACCGTACACCTGCAAATATATATGCAAACAACCTCGCCAAGAATAACGGAATTCTCGAAGAATATATTAGCATTGAAAAGGTGAAAGAAAAGAAAACAAAAAAAATAGTGGGAGGAAAAGAGTTCCGAATCGGTTGAGGAATAATGAAACGAGAGTCGGCGTTTTTATGGCACATGCAGAGCGCGTTAGCGCGAATAAGAATAAGGGAGCGAGAAGTGAAACGACGAAAATGTAGAGAAGAAATATGCGAAGAAGGGGCGAGCACACGCGGAGAAAAGTTTCGGTCGCTGAAACGTGAAACATTTTTCCGCAGAAAATATCGTCAGTCAGCAAAAAGAATTTTTTTCGTGGCAACGAAAAATATTTCTTACTCCGGATTTGCCAGGATAAGAAAATTCTTTGAAAATCACGAAAAAAAAAATTTCTTTTTTTTTTTTTTAGGTTGTGGAAAAGTCGACACGGCTCAGCGAGTCGCGTTCGTTGCGGCAACAACACCGTTACTACCGAGGGACGTCGTGTTGCTTGCGTTATCAGCGAATAATTCGCCGCGCCGGAAAACAAATTCGGGACAGCAGAAAATAATTTGCAACAACATCAAATCTTTCGTAAATTACACAGCTCGTTTCCTAAACGAATTATTCTGTCTCAGAGGACGATACATAAGCGCGTAAAAATTTTTTTTCCAAATTAATTTGACGAATAGCCACGTCAGTAAATAATTTGCGCCAGCACAAAATATTCCGTAAAATAAATAGTTCATTCCGTGACAAATAATTTTTTCTCGAAAGCCAGAACACAATCGTAAACAAATTTTTTCCTTTCACAGCCAAAATACAACGTTCTTTCGCTGTCGTGACAAACAAAAAAAATTTTCTCCCTGCATAGAGAAAAAAAAATAAAAAAAAATAAACCAATGAAAAAAAAAAAAAAAGAGAAGAAACTGAGGTGGCAGGAATCGCTGATGGTGTCCGTGCCGGCTGTTGGGTTGCTGACGAGGGCGACGATGGGCGGGAAAGGTAGAGTTTGCCCACGTCGTCTTCACGACCGGGATATAAAGAGGAATCGTCCATATACGATGCGATACTACCGCGGTGTCGCCAAAGGTGTGAGTAAAAAAAAAAAAAAAAAAAAAAAATCGAGCACGGTACACAGTGTGTTCCATGGGTGAATCGACGTCACGGCGAAGGATGGCGGCATGAAAGACGGTAATTTCGGTCGGTGGGGAAGGGGGAGGGGGCGACGGAGGGAAGAGAAAAGAGACGTTCCGGTGTGCGACGTCGAAGAAGACGAGGAGGATGAGGAGGACAAGAATGCACGACGTTCGTCTCTGCCGCCATGAGAAATAGAGACGAAGCCGAGGAGGAGTCGGTGGTCGTAAAAGGAGAGTCTTCCGCGAGGAGAGTATCGACTTTCCGATCTTTTTCAGAACGATCCTATCTAGCGACATCCTTCGCCCTATCATATCCACCCTTACGAGACAGCTCGAGGCATCGACGCGATATTCCTCCTTCTCTCACGACGCCAAATGCACCCAACTGGATTACTCGACGTTACTACGTTTTACTCTGAACGATAACACGGTCGTAAAAGTGTATGGCTTCTTTTTTTTTTTTTAATTTTTTTTTCTTCATTATTTTGTTTTATTACCATTATTTTGTCGGGGTGCAATGAGATGGAGAGAGAGCCGGTCGGCGTGCGAGCACGTGGGAGATTGAGAATGATTTTCGACTGGGAAACTAATTTTTTTTTTGTTTTTTTTTTTTCGTTTTTTTTTAATTAATCGTGAACTTTCTTTGGTTACATTGGAGAAAATAAAGCGACGGACAAATTCTCGTCCACCGCAGTATCCAGCATCCACCGATCCAAAATTCTACGAATATCCAAAAAAAAAAAAAATATATATATATATCCTAGAGTTTTTTCGCAATATAGCAGAAATATTTTCCGCCACGATTTTCAATACTCGAAATTATCGGAGCCGCATTTTTCGGCAGAACAATGCGTCCCAAACGTGTGAACGTACCCGAAGAATATCTCCATAAAAAATATCTGTTCCAATGAATATTTCATTCAAATTTTCCATCCCATAAAATATATATTTTTCGTTAAAAAGCGGGGAAAAAAAAAAAAAAAAAAAAAAAAAAACACAAACGATTCTGCGAGGTCGGCAGTCCGCGAGGCTTCATCCACGAGTTACACTCGCTCCGGCTGTAAGATGCGCTCCAATGCCGGTATCAGGAGGTATTCCGGGTGAAATACCCCGTGGCGTCCATCTTCACGGATGACGTAACGAAGATTTATAGGAGTCCGGAGAAGAAAAAGAATTGGGACGAAGAGAGAACGCATAGCGAGAAAGAGACGAGGATTTTAACTCGCGGAATCCCGACACTTTGTTCGCTCGGGACACACGGACGAGCCAGCTTTTACGCAAACCAGCACACACACACACACACACACACACACACACACACACACACACACACACACACACATATAGACACAGGTGAAGAGAACAGACGTTGGTCGGTATGGGGCGCTCCATTGCCCAGGCACTTTCCAGATAGGCGAACCTTGTGGACATAATACGCGTCGCCGGTAAAAGAACGAGGGATGAAGAGAGCGAGGGATTTTGGGGGGGGGGGGGGGGGGGATGAAAAATCGAAGGGAAAACTCGAGCGACTGTGCGGCGGGGAAGTGCAAAAATTTAATAATCACGGAGCGATGGCGCTCGCGACGGGCTCAAAACCGGCCGAGGTAATTCACGAATACCTGTCTCTTCTACCTGCGTGTAATGCGCGGGAAATTTACGCGGAGCGGCCGCTCGCTCCCGTCGTTTCCGTCGTCGTCCCGGTGAGACAGGAATCCTTATTAAATTCTGCTACGTGGCTCTCGGTCGTCTCAGTCGCTTTGACTATCTCGAGGATTCGCGTCCGACACGGCGCTCCGAGAATCTCGCCGCAAAACCATTCCGGACGTTGCGAAAAAACGCGAGCGCACCCGGGGATGAATTTTTACGCCAGGGAGACGAGAACGGCGATCGAGGTCGAAATGATTTTTCGATCGTGCGCATCGGACATTTTCACGCTTCTGATTTTTTGCATTAATTAGAGGAGTGAAATAATATAAAATTAATGTGGTATGGAAAAATATTCGGGACGATGAAGCGAGAGTACGGAAAAAATTTTGATGTCGATCTGAGGCTCGTTCGAGCAATTAATTCGCTGTGTCTGTCTCCTCGACTCGGATACATTTTTTTCTCGCTCCGGAATCGAGCGCGGCAATTATCATCGAGACGATTTCCGATTGATTAATTCGCGAAACGATTTTAAATATGCAATTAATCGCTCGAGTTCGACTGTTCATTCGATTCATTGATCATTTAAAGTAAGAAAATAGAATGAAAGATCCCCGATAGAACGTAGCAAAATAATTTTCCACGACGAATCGAGAGAATAAAAAAAACCATAGAAAATTGAACTCAATTCCCGACTCGCTGAACCGGAAGCTCGAGCATCGTTGCCAACATTATTAAGAATTTTTCTGGCTCACGTCCGATTAACCTTTCCCAGCTAAAAAACGACTTTTTCGTTTTATTCATTCTTAATTTTTTAATTAAAAAAAAAAAAAGAATCCAATATAAAAAAAATTATGCAAGAAAGAGTGAGTGTATAAAAAAAGACAAATTTTATCGAAACCGAAGCTCGAGCCTCGTTACTAACGTTATTGTCAATTTCCCTCTCAACCCTCCCGTCCAATTCCTCCCATCAATAAAACCGAGAAAAAATAAAAATAAAAATAAAATCCTGTCCCGGTATTTAATGCATCGTGGCAGTGGCGATGCATCGGGGACTTATCGGCGAACGACCTCGGATAACACCCTTCTAATGCCGACCAATAATAGGCCAGGAATATATTAAATTTATCACCCCGTACCAATTTCCAATAAAATTCCCGCTAACCTACATGTCTCGATTCCCTGTACGTGTGACCAGCCGGACCAAATGGAGATGCGGGACCAGTTCTAAATGTATGTATGTAGATTTGTATATATATATACATATATATATATACACAAAATTTTTCACGCCCATACCGTTGACCACAATACCACAGTACGGTGAATACGAGTCCCCGAACAGCCCGAGGCGAAAAACGAATAATTCGCTCGTTCGGGCACCAGCGGGCAGTACAAAACGGATAGATACCAGCTCGCACAGCTGCGGTCATAGGCGACGGTTGGGACAGAAGCTTAATATTCGTGCAAAATACTAATTTCTGCCCTCCAACCGCTCCAGCTCGCCCCTCCGTTATATTCCATTAACGACTTACCGTTGTACAAGTATTCGCGTTTCGATGTGTAATTTGCATCGGGTATCGTGACCTCGCATTGAAAAATTTCCGGCAATTGAACCTCGGCCATCGGCACCATCGCGACGGCCTCGACGCTGTATCTTCCGTCCGTGTTGTTTCTGTAATATTGCTTCTGCAGCTCTATCAGATTCCTGAAATATAAAATATCATTAATAGTTTACGTTTGTTTTCTTGATTTTTTTTCAAATGCATTTTTCACAAAGTTCAGTCCCATTCGAGATTGAAAATTATTTAGAAATTAAAAGAAAAAAAAATTTCCCAAAATGTTTAATTCAGTACGTTTCAAACGCTCCGAAATTTCATGGAAATTATCAAGATTCTTTGGTATTCGATTCAACCGAAATCTATCGAAATAATCAGATTTTATGGAAGTTTGATTTTTTTTTAAAATTATATTGTACGACAGTCTAACTAGATTGAAAATCGAAGTATCGATTTAAAATTCGTAACGCGAATGGACTGTACCATGTTTTTTTTATTTACTACTGACAATCGAAGGATCTATTAAATTTCCGAGTGCGAGAAAATTTTTCCCTCGAGAAACTTTCGGCCCGGAGAAATTTCATTATACGACGATATGCAGAATTTACGTTTAGGGCCTATAATGGCTCCCTCCTATATGCACGACACGATAATTCTCAATTTAACTATCGTTCAATGGTTACGGTGAGTGCAAATTGACGCTGAGTGTGCGTCATTATTGCCACGGGTTTTCAATTAGTGTTAACACTTAATTAATGCACCGAGAATTACACACACCGTCGAGGCGTGGCTCGGCGGTGCGCGGTTTCCAACCATACATTCGACATTCTTCCGAAACAATTAAAAATACTGAAAACGAATAATGGGAAATATTTTTTTTATTATTATTTTTTTTTCATTTTTTTTTATAACATATACTCACTTGTTCCGTCGAATGATTATCGACGGCAGTGGATAAAGATCCTCGGCTAGACAGGCCACAGTCAGCAGATTCGACTCCTCGTTAAGTATCGGATGAGACAATCGGAAAACGTTCTCCGGGGCTGAAAAATAACAAAAAATTGTCTCCATTAATATCTCGCTCCTTGAATGTAATATTTTTCGAACGCAAGTCCGTGACGTCCACGTATCATCGATTACGTAAAAAAAAAAAAAAAAATTCATGAAAATATTTGTTTAAATTTTTTAAAATGTAACCATTTAATTGTCGTACAATTGTATTCTACGCCGAACGACGTTACACGACGAGAGTGGAGGATGAAACGATGTTAAAAAAATTCCGTGCAACACCGTCATTGTCAGAATTTGTGTGGAGTGAAAATTCGGTCGGAGACGGACGGAGTAAATGCGAGAGCTTTGAATCCTTCGTCTCGTATTTTTTTTTTTTTTTTTTTTTTTTTTTGAAACGTTCGGTCAGCGAGCCGGTGAAAATTTTGATGGGCGACGAGGCGTGCGACGAGAACGAAGGAGCGGGCCGCGAGAGATGAGTTATTAGCTTTTGGTGAGCGAACCGAATGATATTTAACGTCCGTTTGTCGGATAACTCCGGAAAAGCCGCGGGCTATCGTTGAGATAGAGAAAGGTGGAACGAGGGAAGCGCGCAATTTCGCTTATTCGTCGGATCCAACGGCGTGAACCATCAAGCTTTGTCCTCTTCCATCTCCACCCTCGAAACGCCCTTAACGTACTCCGGCTCTGACTCTCGCGTTTTAACGTCCACCAGAGACGAATATACCGGATGGTCAACGCGATGATTCCGCGAGACGATTTTCCGTGTACGCTCGGACATATCCACTTTGTGCAAACCGCTTCGCTCGTACACACAAGCGAGCGTATCCACACTCATTCAACGAACCGGGCGCGGATGCAACTTGCATGCCGAAGGTGCAAGTTGCATCCGTGCGGGTCCGGTCGAGAGGCCGGAAAGCTCTGTATTTACACTCGTAGACAGGGCAGGATTTCTGCCGCCATTTGGCACTGACAAAAAATTCCGTCCCGACACTGTAATTCCACTGAAAGTTTCATGCAGATTTGATATCTCATTTCTGAAACAAAAACAGTACAATCAACGAATTATGCAATTTTTTAATGAATCTATATTTAATTGAAGTTTTTTTTTTCAATGCAGGATGAAGTCAAATACATTTGTAATATTTTCGAAAAAGATTTTAATTTATTAAATTCCAGATGATCAAAAATCAAATACGAGAATTTCCAATCATGAAGAACATGTATTAATTCAATTATTTTGAAGATTAATCTTTACTCAAGGCGCGAAAATTACGATTTACCTAATTTTTTTTTTGACGAATAATGTATGTGCTGAATTTCTTGCATTATTTCTCGAATAATAAATTTTTAATTGAAAGAATAGAAAATTCCTATTGGGAACTTGATAACATTGGAAAAAAAATTTTTTCTACGTTTCAAATTTTGCTGCCCTAGAAAATTTGCCGTCCTGGGCACTAACCCCGACTGCCCCTGTTGTAAATTCACCACTGAGTGTAGAATTTATCCCCTGTGGCACGAATTCCACCCTTCCACTCTGGAGGCCGAGGCGAGTCGAACGAATGTACGGAGTTTTTTTTATTGGCCCTCCATTGGATATATTAAAAAGTCCCGAGGCAACAAGACGATCCGATCGAGTGGAAGTCCAATCGAGAAAAATATTTATTTTCTTTATGAGTTTTATTCGGTTGCTTGTTTGCTTTTTTTTTAGATAGGGCGATCGGGAAGGGTTGCTGGAAGCTGTGGGAGAACGAACTGAAATATCGTCGGTGAATATAAAAAATTCCACGAGCCCGATTGTTGACGGCGGTGTTCCCGAAGGGGCGAAGAAATTCTAGGGTTCGGGCACGTAAAGAATCTTCGAGGGTAATTAAATTTTTGTCGATATCCTTTTTTTTTTCATTTTTTTACCTTATTTTTTAGAGTATTAAAAAAATTGAATTATTCTTCGACGATCATATATATATGTAAACATATTGCATTTTTGAACGTTATTTTTTCTCCCCCAAAATGTAAATGGATTCCTTTCTTTAACCTAAAATCGACGCGAACCCCATTTAAAAAAGTGCACAAAGTAACTTGCACAAGACTTCCCGTGTGAAAGAAATAATTAAAATACAATTATAAAAAAAAAGATATATATATATTCCCCACAAAAGTAATCAAAAATTTTTATATAATTTCTAGTCTACGAAAAGCCTAATTTACTTTGAAAAAAAAAAAAAAAAAAACCCTCCAACAAATAGTGTGAAAAAATTATTTCCTTCCTCGTCGTTTGATCGACCGTCGGTAATTCGGACCGTGATCGAAAGTTGTGAAACTGTCGGCGCGGAAGTTCCGTAATATCGGAAACAGTTTGACGATTAAGGTCCACATATAGACAGTACGTTGCATTGTCGATTTAGCGGATACAGACGCGAGGGGGATGACCGGCGAGGAGGGGGAGATTGGGACATTGAGCACAGTGTTTGTCATGTTGAAACGGAGCGTGTGCCGTCTGTGGGCGGCTTGCACACTTCTCCCGTGCGGCTCTCGCCCACCTTCCTTCGACGTTTGTCCCGATACACGAAATCCTATCTGAATTCAACTCGCATCCATTTACATTGTTTAATCGTGAAGCGCATTCAATGCGCTCCGAACAATCCGCGGCTGCTTGCCCGCCGATTCCGGTGCATTCTGGAAAATCACGCCATCCAACCCCTTCCAACTCTCCCCCGCGAATCCTCGCAAACCACCCTTGGCAGCGAACCGCTCGTATAGCCGAGTACAACTGCACGCCGATTCGCATGCTTCAGCCCTGTGGGAACGTGTGTACACACATCAATCCACTCGCTCGAGAACTTCCGGTCTTGCGTTTTCGTCGTTTCGTCGGGAGATGCGTTTTACACGAACTCGAAACCCCGGTGGATGAAGCGAGAGACGGCGCTAACCGTGCACTTTGCCTCCGGAGGGGTTTAAACCGGGAAGCCGACGGGTTCATAAGAAATATTGCCCGACCGGTGAGAATAAACATACTGCCTGGTGAAAATCCTCGGGAAAGAGGTGAATTCCCAACGTTGAACACAGCGGAGGATCAAAAATTGTGGAGATTGTTTTTTTTTTTTTTTTTCTCGATGGTTTTGTGTATTTTGGTTCCTTCCGCAATCCGCTCGACGTGTGTTTAGGATCTCGAGATGATGGACCGTTTTGATTTTTACTCCGTTTCGATTTTGCTAGATTCTTGGTTCCTGAAAACAGTTTTTGTTAGTTTAATGGTTTTCGTGGCACGAACAGGTATATTCGTTTTTGCTTTCTCAGAGTTTGGACGGTTTCCGGTTTCTTTTTTCGGAGTGACGGACTCTTCGTTAGTTACGTTCGATGAGCTTTGAAATTCGGTAGACGATAAATTTAGTATGACGTAGATTATTGATCTTCGTTTACAATATTTAATTTTTATCTCTGTTTTCAAATTCACCATTACTCGGTCTTAATTTTTCATGAAATTAATATTTCGGTCGGAGAATAATTTACAAAAGTCAGCCCAGACTCGATCGATATTTCGCGATTAAAATGTATTAATTTTCTCAACGAATTTACTCATATTTTCGGTACGTTTCGCCGACCGAATTTTTCACTCGCGGATTAAATTCAGTGGGAGAAAAAACAAAAACATTCAAGCCACGTTGTGACGAATCAAGAAAACTCGTTCGAGACATTTCGGAGCGATTTTTCTCGCAGCTAACGTTGACGAAAAAAATCGACGATGTACTCACAGTAAACGAGCATTTCTCTGCTGGCTTCCGCCTCGCCGTACTGGGTCGAGATTACGCATCGAACGTTTCCCGAAAGTTCGTGTCCGAGACGAACGAGCTTTACGGCTCGGTACATCTCGTTCGGATCGTTGCTCGCCTTGTACGTCTCGTCGATGTACTTCCGAAACTCGTCGGAACCCTTCGGCTTGTAACCGTGAATCCACTGATAGATGAGCTCCTGATTGACGTACCACTTAATCACCAGGCCGGTGTTCTTCGATTTTCCCATGTCGTAGTCGCAGTCCAGTATCACGGGTTCCCTCGAATTCGCGCTCGCCAGCCTCGGTACATTAACCCTCGTTATGTTTATCGGATGCGCATCTGAAATATCAAAACAAAAAAAATTAATAAAAATTATTAAATGAAACCTTAGCGATTAATTTTTTTTCACAAAAAAAAAGGTAATTTACCACCGACAATATCGCGCCTCACGAAACACAAAGAGGCGAGGACTCCGTTAAATAAATAAAACCATAAAAGCTTATGCGGTAGTCCGGTGGTCCAATAAAAAAAATATATATATCGAATTAAAGCGCCGAAAGGCAAAGTGTCAATAAAAAAAAAAAAAAAGAAAAAAAAATTAAGTAAAAGCGACATCCCTGAAGAGGTCGTAACTAAAAGCTTTTCGATGTCGATGAGTGCTAGATCGTGGTGTATAACAGGATCAGCGTTTGAATTTTTTTTTTTTTTTACTTTTTTAAATTTTTTATTATCCCGAAAAGGACCAGGTGAGAGTCGGTGAGCGGGAAGGAAGGTTGGGTGGGGATGAGAGCGAGAGCACTTTCTGCTCTTCGGGGTGGTTCGGTGTGGAACAGCCGTGTAACAAGCTCGCGTCCCTCGTCGAACCCCGTCGCGACTCCCGACACAATAAATCAAATTTTAACTTCAATTATTTTTTTTCAATAATTCATTTTTTTTTTTCCTGCCTCCCCCTGTGCCGATAGAAAAAAAAAAGTCCCAAGTCCACGAGCCACCCGGTCCCTTTTATTCGAGCTTAATGCACGCGCTCCAATATCTACCGGCGTATCGAGTTCCCCGGAGTATCGCAATCGAAAGTTCCAGCCGAACGGGAACGCAGCTTCGACGGAAGCTCCGCCGCTCTTGCCGGCTCTCTCCCAGGAGAAAATTTCATCCGGCAGCTTTATCGTAATAGTCTTTCGCTCCCGTGGCGTATATTTCTCAAGAGTGTCGCAAAGGGTTAATGATCTCTGGGCCATACGTGGGCCAAAACGAATTTTGCGCGGCGCGTCGCCTCGGAGGTCAAAGTTTCCTGCTTAATAACAAACCGTGTGTAACGTAGGTGAGGGAGATCCGGCCGCTCCTCTCTCACGGTTCTAATGAACCCGTGCGATGAGCGAGACCACGTGGGGATAAACGCGACGGCGAGACGGCTCGCCAGAGGTGGAAACTCGTCAGGACGAATATATATATATATATATATATATATATATATATATATATATATATATAGCAAGAGGGAAATTTGTTGGATGTCTAAAATTCACGGCTAAACCCTCATGAATACATATGAGCGGGCAATCAGTTGTTATTAACGGGGTTGCATCCACCCTCGCGCCAATCCTCCACTCGTCGCGACTCCTTCGCTTCCGCTCCTCCGCGTATCCGTCGCTTTCGAGGATTTTCGATGCGCTCACTTTCCAGTT
Source organism: Listrodromus nycthemerus (assembly GCA_963978505.1). Classification (NCBI taxonomy): domain Eukaryota; kingdom Metazoa; phylum Arthropoda; class Insecta; order Hymenoptera; family Ichneumonidae; genus Listrodromus; species Listrodromus nycthemerus. The sequence continues at coordinate 14,902,142 of OZ021684.1, forward strand.
ACGAAACTTCAACGCGACCCGGTAAGCCTCTTCATATATGTATATGTATATATATGTATATATATATATGTATATAAAGAGTAGTATAAATTAACGGTACGGTGGATCTCCACTGGCAAGTCTGAGAGTAACGTCGGTGCGGGAAACTGCGGACACACGTTTAACGCTCTGTGGTTAAACTCGTATAACTGGGTAAACTCGAGTCACTCGGATGTACGCTCGAGTATTCGCGAATTTAATGTCGACGCTAATTCGCCAAAATTATTGAGGCGAGGGTGAAATCGAAAGTCGTTCGAGTCAATTTATTTTTCTCCTCGAAAAACTCCGACGCTACAATTGTAATTTCAATTTTTTTTTTTTCTTTTTTTTTTGTTTTTGGTGAAACCCAAAGCTGACTCTAGGATCGAAGAAAATTAACGGATCGAAAAAAATCGTGGTCCTCTTTTCGAAAACGTGTCGTCTTGAAAATCACGAAATATATATTAAATCGCTTAAAAAAAAAAAAAATAAATAAACAATTCGGCACAAAAATCGTGGATTTCTCTTCGGAATCGAGTGGGGGAAAAAAGAAAAAAATAAAAATAAAACACACACGTTCGACAAGATTCACCAATATTCCGGAGTAATTCGCGAAAAAAACGTGTCGTGTACCCGGCAACAGCGCGACGATAATTTCGTATTCATGGCGAGTTTAGTCGCGGATCGAGGGGTGGTTCGTGTGACGCGCGGCAGCGTAAAGCAACTCGACCGTGTTCCATCGTACACCGTGTTGTATACACGAAAGCTGAGGGGTCAGAGACTAACTCGAACCCACACGTTCTCATTTTCATCACTCTCTCTCATTTTCTCATTCTCCCTCTCTCTCCCACTCTCTCTCTCTCTCCCTATTCTCAGACCCTCCCTACTCGCTACTCGAGTTTCTTTGACATGAGACGCCATACAATCGCGATCCACGACGAACAGAGTCGCTTAACTCGCTTACCGATCAATACGGAATTAAGCTATTATACTATACGTATAACGTGTACTCTGTGCTTCAGGGCTCTGCAACAAGACCGACATGCTAACTACCCCATCGGGCTTCCTACAACTATATATATATATATATATATATATATATATATATATATATATATATATATATGGGTAAGTAATATAGTATAGTTTCTGGTTGGTATTGGAGTGTGTAGGTCGGCCGACCGGCCACATTCTCGGACGGAAGGTTGATAAATGACCAACATCTCGTCACCGCCCTTACACAATACTTTGCTCTCACTTATTCCACGCCTAACGACCAATAAAGGCGAGCGAGGAGGGAGGGAACGGGAAAAAAAAAAACAAAAAACAAAAAAAAAATACACTGTCGGAGAACGGACAGGGAGAGAAATTTAACGCGGTGCGTCGAATCACGACGGACTCGGTCGGTAAATAAAGATGCGTTCGATTTTTTTTTTTTTTTTTTTTTTTTTTTTTTTTTTTTTTTTTCGTGGTTTATCGAGAATTTTCCGCGGAGAGAAAATTTCTGATATTTTGAGAAATGTTCGTTGCAGTTTGTTTGATAAAAAAAAAAAAAAAATAAACAAACAAAATGAAAAGATCGTTGCAGTGCGCGTTGCCGTATCGCGTATCGGCGCTCGCGCGTCCGATTAACGAGCGATATCGGAGTTTAATTACGGGGCTTTTTCAACGAACGATTGACGAATAAACTCGTTAGCGCTTCGTCGAGTCGTCGGTAAATGGAATTACCGATCAAAGAGTCCGAACGGCACGGACGAACTCCGATGAAACCCGGCCCACTAATTAATTGGCGACGACATCAAAGACGAAAAATTTGTACATACGAATTATAAAAAAAAAAAAAAAAAAAAAAAATATATAGAAAATAAAAATAAATAAATCACAAAAAAAAAAAAAAAATATATATATATATCAGAAGCATCCCATTAAATGGGATTATGCACATTCAATTGGTCGCGGCTCGCGAGCCTCTTTCCATCGCGTCGTGAGCATTTCGCCGGGAGCAACGTAAAGCTCGTCGGATTCGCCGTTGCTGGGCTTCGCGCGAGAAGTGGGCGCGAGCCGAGGGTTCAAAGGCGGGCCTCTTGGCCGGGGCAAAGGCGATTCACTCGGCGATACTCTTAGCTCGGCCGTGCCGACATGTAGCTCTCGCATTCGCACGCGAATGAAAAACAGAAGAAAAACGAAAAAAAAACGAATCAAAAAGAAAACACACAAAAAAAAAAGGGGAGGAAAAACAAAAAAAAAACAAAAAAATTGGAAAAAAGGCGGTATCGAAGGGTGAAAAGGGAAGTGTGAGTCGGGGCGAGTCGTTTACGCGTTGAACGGTTAAAAGCTCGCGTACGAATGGGAGCGCGTTTGCACCTCTAAAAAAAAAAAAAAAAAAAAAAAAAAAAAAAAAAAAAAAAAAAAAAAAGTTTCAGCAAAGAGAGCAAGAGAAGGGGAGAATCGCGAAGGCCTCGAATGATATTATATACGCGTGAAAAAAGTTACCGGTTCGCCTTCGTCCGCCTCGCGCAAAGGTGCCAAGAAACACGCCGCGGCTTTTCCCTTCGTCTCGCTTCGCGTCCCCCCTCGCCGACCATCCTCGCCATTCCCATTCGCATCTCGCGAACCCTTTTTTTTTTTTTTTTTTTTTTGTTTTTTCCTTTTTTTTCCCCCAACTCTCTCAGTAGTTTTCACTCGTGCACATCTCGTTCCTCCCCCCCCCCCCCCCCCAAGCCCCCCTCTTCAAACCCCTGCGGAGCATTTCACGCACATATTCGCAAAGTGTGAAAGAGGCTGTGAAACGCGTAGACGCGGTTTCGCAACGCCAGTAGAAACAGCCAGGGAATTCTCCTTTTTTCCCTTTTATATTCGGCCTGGGGGCTTGTTCCGGCTTTGGTGCGCGCGCGCGCGCGGTTAGCGCCGAGAATCCACCGCAAGAGTCGCCGCTCACTCGCGCACGTACACGTATGTACATACACATGTACATACGGATATGCATATGTATATAGATGTGTATGTGTATGTAAATATTGGTGTAAATATGTATATTCGTGTGTGTGTGTGCGAGAAGCGAGAGCGTCGAGAGAAGCATCGCGCGTCAAAGCGTCGCCGACGTGAGCGGGCCGTGGGGTGGTTTGCGGTCTCTTGAAAGCGCACGAAACGGTCGAGTATAGGGGACGAGTGCAGCGAAACAGCAACGCCAGCCCCAACGGAACGAGCATCGATGGGAGAAACGTGAAAGCCCGTGCACGGGGAAACGCATGTACACGCGGCAAATGCTTTTGAAAGGCGAGTCTCGTCGATGCGCGCGTGTGCCGGCACACGCGAGTGCCTCCGCGTAAGGGGATTAGTTTCCCGAGTTTCCGACGGAAACGATGATTTTTCGAATAATTTTTTTTCGTCGTGGGTTTGTGGTTTTTTTTTTTTTTTTTTTTTTTTTTTTTGGAATTTATTTTTGTTTTATTTTATTTGCGCGAGGAGCGAACAATTCGCAAAGGACGAATCAACGATTTCGGTCGGATTTGTTTGGAGCAATGTTAAGCTTTCAATGACAATAAATCCATCGACCCTCGCTCATGATTTCTATACTTTGAAAATGAAAAAAATGAAACAAACGAAGAAATACATTTGAGAAAAAATTGATGAATAAATCTTGTTTTTTTTTTTTTTATTTTTTTTTAATTTTTTTTTGTTTTATTTTATTTGCGCGAGGAGCGAACAATTCGCAAAGGCCGAATTAACGATTTCGGTCGAATTTGTTTGGAGCAATGTTAAGCTTTCAATGACAATAAATCCATCGATCCTCGCTCATGATTTCTATACTTTGAAAATGAAAAAAAAATGAAACAAACGAAGAAATACATTTGAGAAAAAATTGATGAATAAATCTTGTTGTTTTTTTTTTTTTTTTTTTTTTTTTTCAAATTAAAATACGAGCAAATTTTTTTTTTTTCATCACCGTGGAGTTCAAACGCGAGCGACCGGTGATTCCGGATCACCATCCGGAGTGATTCGGCTGACTCGAGCAGCTGCACAGAGCCGCGGTCGTGCCTGTGATTTTCCGCTCCGTTCCCTCCTTTCCCTTACGTTTTTTCATATATATATATTTTTTTTTTATTTTTCCCTCGCTCATTCTCGTGAAGATATTATACTCGGTATAGCAATATCGGGGTTTCCGGTTGAGGCATCTCTCTGACGCAAGATATTCCCTCGCGGTCTCGAATACAGCCGGCTCGTATCGCGAGCGTGTACTCATCGCTCCGACTGCCGAAGGGCGCAAAAGCTCCTCCGCGGCAAAGCCTTCGGGCACCGAGCTGTTTTTCTCACGTATTATCCCATACATCCGTCTATATCGCTCCTGTACACGTATTTATATCGGCACACGAGATCTTTTCAAACTGCCATTACATATCTACATGCATATATCTAGATATTTTACATATAAATATATATATATATATATATATATAATGCGATGGCTCAAAACGGTGAAATGGAGGAGGCGAGATGGACGGAATGCACGAGAGGACTGCGCGTGCTCCAAATTTTTATCCCACGAGCTTCATAATCGTACGAAGGGATCCTCGAAAAACGAGGCTTTTCAAATCCAAAGTGGATGCGGAAAGCCAGAAGCTCGTTGCTTAGCTTGCGGATGAAAAAAAAAAAAAAAAAAAAAAAAAAAACATGAATCGGAGAAAAGTTTCCTAAAAAATGTTTTTTTGCCCATTGAAATTTCCTCGATATTCTCGAGATATCGGGAGGGTGGATTGGAGTTTTTTTTTTTTTTTTTTTTTTCAATGTTTTTATTTTCTTTCGTTTTTAATTTCTTTCTTTCGCGAAGTGGGCCGCGAGTCTCGTTCGTGCCTCGTGGCTCGACGACTCCGCCTTTGACGCGAATTACAAAAAAAAAAAAAAAAAAAAACCGTCAGTGCGAGACACTTTCGCACGATTATTGTCCCGGAGCTACTTTGGACTTTATTTTTTCCACTGACGGATAACTCCGCGATCCTCGCATTTCTATGACGAGTCTGCCGATTCGCGAATTTTTTTTTTTTTTTTTACGAAAAAAAAAACAAAAAAATATTTTTTCTTTATTTCCAAATTCCATAAGTGTCCGATTTCGCTTCCACCCCCCCCCCCCCCCCGGGGCCGATTTATTTCCCTTGTCTGTAACGCGAGCCACCGTTATTTTTCATCGACAACCCGGCTGGGACCGTTTTACGAAAATAATTGTTTTATTAAATTTCCTGCAGCGCGGAATTTTCGTCGCGAAATTTTACTCGCGGCATCCGAGAGTCAAGGACAAATGCGTATTTTTTCGAGCGTTCTCAAACGAATTGTTTTTCGGTGAAAAATTTTTTTTTGTTGCCATAAAACTGATCGAATATTTTCAGTGATTTTATTCCATAATCCACACGTTTTTTTTACTCGCGATATTTAATCGTTAAAGTGGCGAAACTAGTGCGGACAACTTTCGAATAAAAAGGACACAATAAGATTCACAAAATTTTCCACATTTTTTTTACCATCGTGTTTACAAAATTGCAAAACCATTTTGTCGAGGCAAAAAAAATATCGTCGTTCGGACGGCACAGACTGCTCATCCGATAGCGAATACGTTCGAACTCAATTTTTCTCGTGAAGCTCATCTCGTAAAGCAGCGATCCCAAATTAATGAAAAAAAAAAAAAAAAAAAAAAAAAAATTCCCGCTTAATCCAACACAATATCAGTAAAAATATTCGGTCTCAGTCTCGTACCGATGAGCCGAAAAATCTTCGTTACAAAAAATCTCAACGTTACACCCTGAAATGCTAAAAAAAAAAAAAAACAAATAATCTTTCATTTCAATTTTTATTTCGCCCCCCGAACAATTTATTTTCTCCGGATTTTTTCATTTATTTTTTGACGATTAAATAAAATTATTTTCGTGTAAATTTCGCAGCTCTGACCGCATGTGTTCATCGAGTGATTTTACAGGTGTGGAACGAAGCCATTGGGAGTTCGCGTCGGAGCCCAAACGATTCGGTGAACTCGGCGTCGATCCAGGACTCGAAAAGGGTTTCAACGTCATCGGAAAGTTATACGTTTGGGCGACACTTGAACGTACGTTCGCTTCGTTGGAATCGTCGCGAACTTCCAACGGGATTGAATTATAGGGGAAACATTTGACGCAACGAAATTTCGCTCCGTAGGTCGATACACCGGCGCGGTCTGACTAAGCGCGGACCTTTACTACTTGCACGCGTCCGGCGCGACTGTTCTCGGTGCGGTAAAAAATGCGGAGGAACGTCGAACGATCAACGATGGTTGCGAATGCGCAAAATTGAATCTCCACGAAATGGTAAAAATTTCATAAATAACGGAAGCGGGGTAACGCGGGTCACGCATTGTCTCGAACACCAGAAATTTCTTTGACGAGAACCCATTGGACTTCGTCGAATTCGATAAGCGACTGAAACAATTTTCCTTTGCACTCGAGTGCAATTGCTTTATTAACTTAAAAATATGAGTAAAAATTTATCAAATAATCGTTAAATATAATTAAAAAAAAAAAAACTACTCGTGTCATAAACGAATAAGTAAATAAACTAAAGTTCCAAAAAAAAAAAAAAAAAAAATTGGCAATAAGAAAAAGAAAGAAAAAACCATCGAAGCAACGAACAAGATTCGACGGAGCATCGAATACAATCTTTATAACAAAAAAAAAAAATTTTAATTAAAAAAAAAAAAATTTTAATTAAAAAAAAATAAATAAATTTAAAAAAATATATATCCCAAGGACACGAGTTACGTGTCCAAAGTGACCCGCGTTGTCCCTCACCCCACGGGATAAAACAAACCGTCTCCTCCGTGAGCCCACGAGGAGCAATGGCCGTACGTGGCTGAAAGTAAATCGAATCTGTGCGGATGCATAATATTCGTCTTGATTCGGCACATTGAAGCGTAAAATTTCCCAGACACGTACACACTCCCCTCTCCTTCCACCGTTATCTTTTGAGCCATCTCCTAACATCCTATCCATATATATATATATATATATATATATACGAGGCTCGCAGATATATTTATAGATGTCTCACTATATATATATATCTTATATTCAGATACAAAGAGAAGGTCGAAGT